>CM053788.1:649904418-650339418 GCA_028749045.1 Cupressus sempervirens
AACCATCTAATATAATCATCATCAATAACTGAAAGCAACGTAATAATCATCATGCATCCATGAAATATAGAGTCTAAGTAATCTCATCACATATAAACTAAATCCATAGCACAATATTTGAAAGTCTCAAAACAATGCTACTAACAATCACCATAAAACTAGTCTAAAAGAGTTCGACCATGATAGCAACAATGTATCTAGAAACATGTGAATGAGGGTAGGCACTACACACACACTACATATTGTAGGGTTCATGTTGAGTTTTCTATGCATTATGATATTTATAATTATATATATTGTGCTTTGCATACTAACAAAATATTGTAGGAATGTAGTCTAGAATTACCTCCTAAGTCACTAAGAGAATTTACTGCAAGTGTACTATGTAAACAAGATGATGAGTGCATTTATTATAAGACCATGTGTTTGAAAGGTTTTTTCCCTCAATGTGGTGGTTTTCAAAAGTTACATATAAGACTACATCTAGATAGCACACATGAAATTGGTAAGACACTAGTTTCTCTTGGAAAGTGAAAGTCAGTTATATATGGTGTTAAAGATGGAAAACAATTAAAGAGGTGTGAATTAGTGAAACATGATGTATGTGTAGCTAATTTTATGAAATTTTTTTAATAGAAAATAGTTTATGAGTAGATAGGTCATACACATAGAGCTAGATGGTTAGATGATAAATTCAAGTGTGTAAGGACACTTTTCCCTTGGGTACAATTGTGTTAGTTTTTGACTTTGCTAAAAACTATACACTAAAACCTCAAAATAAAGAGCAACCAATGTATGACAACTCTATACAATTGTTAATTTTTGTACACGTAGCATTTATTTATGCACATGATAGCATAGAGCAGGATAGAAAGATATTAAGATAGTAAAATTCTATATCAGCAATGATCAAACTCATTTACTAGAGTTTGTACAAGGATGTTTTAGAGTTTTCTATGACAATTTGAGGAAAAGAGATGTAGGATAAAATCAAAACATTATTGGCCAGACAATTGCACCATAGAATTCAAGAATGCAAGGATGTTCTATTGGTTGAGTAGGATGCATATGACAAGTCTAGTGCAACATTTTTGGAATTTTCTAGAGGTGAGAAATTGAAAGGGAGAGCATGATGGTGTTGGATCATGTGTGAAAAGAGCCCTTAGCAAAGAGGACTTAAAGTACAAAGGTGTTACAAAATTAGAAAATATTGAAACAATTGTCTAATGGTGCAATTCTATGATGGGACAAGGTAATATAGGTAATTCTATGGTTTCTAGATATTTTTGGTTGATACATGAATCTAACATTGAAAATTTTCAAGATTGTTGTACACTTACAGGATCAAGTGGGATGCATTCATTTTAAAGTTTAAATGTAGCATCACTAACTATTCATACTAGAAAGTTGCATGCTTTTTCTCTTCTTGTATGCATCATTTATGGGATGAATGTGAATCAAAAGAGTGGGTTGACCAATGGTCTTGTAGACCTTTGCATCCAATTGATTCTTTCAACTTCCTACATCACTACAACTCAACTAGATTGAAGCATCAACAAATTTTGAGCATGTATCTGACCTAGTTGAACCAAGTATGAAGATATCAATTTAATACTTTTTAAAAATAGATTAGTTTCAATTTTACCATTAACTTACCCTTCTATATAATGCAGGTCATCCATATGTAGTTTTTGGATATGAAAATAATGATTAACATATTACTTTCTATACTAGTGTATTGAGCCCAAAAAGAAACTAATAGCTATAGTTATTGATGGTGAGGATATTGAGTACCCAATAGGATCCATCATTATGACAAGCACATGGCTTAGAAGGTAGTATATTTTTCCCCTACAATGAAGATATCTTAAGTTAATTTGTCATGTATAATGTATCAATTTTGACTTTAGATTATCTTTACAATTAAATGTAGGTACCCTATCAAGAATTCTACCACCTGGTCAATTGAGGATTTTGAGACACATAGACATAATCTTCATTATTCTAACCTAGATGTACGTGAATCTGATCACGAGGTAATACTTGATACAATATGGGTTAGAGTTGATCCAAAAGGTTCCCTTGATTAAGTGTGTGCTATATAGCTAAATCATTCTACATATGCTAGAATAAGTTTGAAAATTTGGTATATATATGTTATGCAAAATGTTACAACTTTGTAGTGATGTGCATATGTTGATGCCAAATTTTGTATATAAAAAAGAGAAGACATGTAACATGTGCATATTTATGTGCCATATTTTGTATAAAAATCCAATAAGAGATGTCACATGTGCATATTTAGATGTCAAATTTTTTATATAAAACTGATAAGAGATGTAAATAATTTAGATTATTGTTATAAATTTGTGCATTAAATTTACTATTATGGCTATAAATTTGGCTCTTGAACTCTTTTTCTCCCAACTTTTCCAAAATATTAGGAAAATAAATTATAGATTTGGATACCCATTTGGCTCTTCTACAACATATACAAATCTTGGATAGGGTTGTTTTGGATCATGTCCTTTTGGTCACACTATAGCACCCCTTTTTAGGCTTAAAATAGACCACTTTTACAAAGCAACTACTCTAGTGTAGGATCACCTAAGGATTGCCTAGGAAATATAAGTTTTCATGTTTTTCTTGTGTAAGTGTGATACTTAGTGAATTTTGGATGTGTTGGATATAAGTTCATGTTAACCATAGTAGGAGTGCAATGGAGAATTTTTTATAGGTTCTCAAGGCCTTTCACTAGGTGCAGTTAGGGGCTAGTAAGTTGTAAAGCCCTCTAATTGGCACAAGGCATGATGATGATGTCATCATGAGGTCTATATGGTCTAGGAAGAGTTAGGGTGATTTTTTTACCATAGGTCAAGTTTTTGGTTAAGTTTGAGAAGATAGGAAGGTCATTTGACCAAATTGATGAAAAGTTGCATTGTACAACTTTGCAACTTTCAAAAGTTGCTTGAGCAACTTTTGGCAAGAAAGATGAAAAGCATTGAAGAGGAATACTAAAGGATGAATAACCACCAAAATAACCCATATAAGGCATTAGAAGACCTATGATCATGGTTGGAAGTCCATTGTATAGATTGTGTATTTTTCCAATCAGTATCTTGAAGCATTTTGTGAGCAATTTCTTTGTTAGCCCTATTTTCACCTAAATTGGGTTAGGGTAATGGATGAAAGGCTATGACCCTGAGACCCAAAAATTATCTAAAGGGATTGAAAATTAACCAAGAAACCAAAAAAAATTTGCAAGGTTTCTTTGGAAGACATAGGAGGAAAACCCTATTTTCTCGCTATAGGAGACCTAATTGGGGCTACTAGCCTTTTAGGCCTAATTATGAAGAAAAGAAGAAATTGGGTGGGAACATGGAATTTATGGGACTTATAACTCACCTAATTGGTTGAGTTGAATTATTTGATGACACCTTCATACCTCTACAAGGTCTAGTTCAGGATTTGGAGGTTAAGAGCCTTTATGTTGTTGTAAGGGCTAAAGTGAATGAAGTGTGAAAGCATCAAGTTTTGACTTGATAGTGTAATATTTCTTGGTACTTGGGCTGGATAGAGAAACTAGAGGATCCTAATATATTTAAGCTCCTATAGGTGACAAAGGGGTGAAGAAGAGACATCCTAAGAGTCTTGCAAGAAGACCAAGAGCATGAATCAGTGAATGATTAATCCAACCTCCCTATCATACTCTTTATCAATAACCCCTAAGTACCCAACTTTATACAATACTACTTAGGTGTCAAAACCATATATTTAGTAGGTTTAAAGTCTCCTTGTACTTGTTCAAATTCCTAACCATCAAATCCTCACCACTTTCTCCCTAAGGGTCTCTAAGCACCATCAAGTTGTGATCTTAGATCAGGCATTTCTTCGAGCTCGTGTGAGGTATTGAAAAACTACTAGATGCTACATAATCATGTTATCTAGGCCTACAATAATCTATCTCATTTTTTAGATATTTGACTTTGTTTGGATTTGGTATGCCTATCTTGCCTAATGCCAAAAGTTGCAATGTTGCTCAATTCAAATGAGTGAGGTTGTGTATATTTCAAACCGTATGTCATAGGATAAAATCATCTACTTAGTAAGCTCTAGTTGGTCAGGTTTAGGCTAGGACCAACCTCATTTCAGCTACAACATCCCTAGGATGCTATTGACCACACTTAATAGAAGCATCCCTAAGGGTCTCCAAGTAGCATCAGGCTACAATATTTGATCCTATTTTCTTTGAGCTCATGCGAGGTATTGACAAACTATTAGGTGCTACATGATCATGTTACCTAGGCCTACAAAAAACTATCTTAGTTTTTTGATATTTGAATTTTTTTGGATTTGGATTCCCCATCTTGCCTAATGCCAAAAGTTGCAGTGTTGCCTAATTTAAATTTGCAAGGTTGTGTATATTTCAAACTGTATATCCTAGGATCATATTGTCTGCTCCATTATCTCCATTTGGTTAGGTTTATGCTAGAACCAACCTTTTTTTAGCCAAAATGTCCCTCCGATAGTATTGACCACACTAAACGGAAGCATCCCTAAGGGTCTCTAAGCACCATCAGGTTGTGATATTTGATTGCAAATTTCTCCAAGCTCGTACAAGGTATTGAAAAACTGTCAAATGTTAAAGGATTGCATTGTCTAGGCCTACATCAATCTATCTTAGGTTTAGATATTCAACTTTTTTTGGGTTTGGCATCCCTATCTCTCTTAATACCAAAAGTTGTGATGTTGGTTAGTTCAAATGAGCAAGGTTGTGTATATTTCAAACCATATGTCCTAGGATCGAATCATCTTCTTTATTGGCTCTAAAAAGTCTTGTTTAGGCTAGGACAAACCCCATTTTAGCCACAATGTCCCTCCAATTATATCAACCACACTGAAGGAAAGAAGCCCTAAGGGTCTCTAAGCACTATCAAGCTATAATCTTTGACACAAGTACAAAAATTATGACATATTTTTTACTTTTCACGTCTTATTACATCATAATAAGTGACATTATTTTGATTACATGTTATAATGAATTTTATAAACATATTACATTTTATCTATAAAATAGTGAATGTTCATGTGTTTGATTAATTGCAAGAAAGTAAGATGAAATACAAGTTTGTATGCACACACTAAATAGTTCTATGGAAATCAAAGTTTAATGTATATCAAAATGAATAATATATTGTGTTATATCAATCATATAGTTACAAAAAAAATGTTATGTCTCATTGGTACAATACAAAAGTCAAATATCCAACAAATGTTGAATGTGCACAATGCAAATCTTCAATATATATAATACAAAAGTTGAATATATGTCAATGTCATGTAATGACCACAAATACATATGTATATCACTATCAATATCTATGACTATATAGCATCATCAAAATTGAGCCTCTTTGATGTAGTATGTGCCCCACCAGGTGTATGCAGAAGAAAAATTAGAATACTTTATATATCTTATCTATAAGTAATATGAAAATAACTAGAAATTGGGTTCTAAATTATGGATAGTTGATTTTTTCATTACCTCATCCCTTTGTCCCATAGTTGGATTGAATGATAATGGTAATGGAATCCTTCATCAATGGGTGGGACTCCTAACAAAATGATGAGGTAGAGTGATAATGAGAGACACAATTACTAATGAATCAATGCTCATGGGAGGCACAACCACTAATGAATCAGCATTGATATGATGCACAACCTATATGGTAAGCACTAAAATGTTAAAATTATAAATTGACGTTAGGAATTCCAAATAGAGTAAAAAAATATGTACTACAACTTGAGCTAGATCTCCCATGCTAGCAAGAGGTACAACCACTAATGAATCAGTGTTGGTATGAGGCACAACCTATATAGTAAGTGATAAATTTTTAGCCTTATAGAGTTGCATTAGGGATTCCAAATAAATTAAATAAACAAAAAATATATTGTAACCTAAGCTAGATCTTTCATGCTAGTAGGAGGTACAACCATTGATGAATTAGTATTGGTATGAGAAACAACCTATATGGTTAGCAATAAAATGTTAGCATAATAGAGTGGCATTAGAGATTCCAAATAGAGTAAAAAATATTTAAAATACTACAACCTGAATTGGATCTCTTCTGCTAGCAAGAGGCACAACCACTAATGAATTAGTGTTGGTATGAGCCACAACCTATATGGTAAGAGATAAAATGTTAGAATTATAGAGTATATGTTAGAGATTTCTATCACACACATAAGAAATCCAAATTGAGATCACAAGAGGGATTCAACTAAGAATCCACATACATACCTTTGGCCTCTATTGTGTTTGACCTTGTCTTTGATGCTCGGGTATCCTAACAAAATGAAATGGGAAAGGATTTGCACAAAGTCTCAAAGAGTGTTGTAATAGATAAAAGATAAATAACACATGTTAATAAGCCAAATTATTGATAAATACTATAAAACTGGAAAGAAAGAAAAAAACATGTACTCATTTGTAAATGCAACTATTTAAGATGTATATAGAACAAATGAATACTATACCCTAAAATTTATGAGAAGGAAAATATGAAATTTAACCTCTTCCATTGCCTCAACATCAATAGTCTTAGGTGCATTCATCAACTCTACAAAACTCAATTATTTCTACATATATTCAACAAAAAAGTTAGCACATATTCATCAATATTGAGTACATGTATATACATTCATTTATGATAAATTTCAAAATATAAACTTGACTTGTATTTAATATTTTTTTTTTGTTTCAATGTTCTTGTCAATTTTCTTCCCTTTCCTCCAGACCTTGAGCTATGTGGAGTACCCTCAAGAAGAAAAAAATGTAACATAAGAGGAATCAATAAGACACATCATGAGTTCAACTCAAATCGTAAACTTGATAGGTGTGCAAGCTATGATATCGCATTGTTGTCAAGGCCAAAGTTAATAGCAGAAAGCATGGCATCATCAACTTGAGAAATTCCAACCCCCAACAAGCTTTATAAAATAGTAAAGATTATTGTTATAAATATGAGATAATTTTTTAAATGGAAATAAGGCACAATAACAAAAAGAATATCATAGGAGGGAAAGAATAAACAAGAAGGACTTGAAGGATGAGATTGGAAGGATAGTTGAAAGATAGGAAAATTTGGCGCTCAAAAAGTCTACAAGGCTTAAATTGAAAACAAAGAGACCAGAAAGGAAAAGAGAGATGGGAATGAAAATTTTTCACCTTTTCAAGAAATACAAGAGGAGATTTATATTCTCCACACTCCTACAAGACACCCTATGTGATATGGAGGTTCTTCGATGTGGATGGGTATATGGAGGATGAACTCATGAAGTTCATTAGATGGACTTTGGGTATGCTAGGAGAAAGATATGTGGATCAGAATTTGATGGATTTGATGAATTTGGGAGAGTTTCAATGATGGTAGGATATGGAAGAGGATTTATAAGAGGGGTCTAAATAATGGTAGGAAATGGACGAGGATCTATAAATGGGCTAGATGAAAGAGGGATGATAGTTATGAGACATGGAAGAGGAATGATGAGTGTGGGAGATGGAAAGGTTTTAGCATGATAGAAACTTTTCATGATGTAATTAGATGAGATTTCCTCATCAACTTAATTTGGACATGGATATTCTATTGGCATCCTTGTAAGACTTCTTACAGACTAGGTGTTTGTTGTAAAACAATTAAGAAACAACATTTAGGAAACTTTGTGTTGTTAATGTCATACCAATTAAGAAATACTATTTCAAGGCCAATGTATTATTGTACTTTTAAGAATATTTAAATTTTTTTACCTCAGGTGTTCTTTCTCCTAACCTCACACCTCTAGCAAAATGAGTATTATGTGGTGTTCTCGTATCACTTGTTGTGACCTGCATTGCATATTGTTCACATATCAATCTAGAGTGCTCTATAAAATAAAAATATATTTACTTTTACAAGATTTATGTGATTAAATAGTATCATGTCAAAACTCATGAGGTTCATTAGATGGGGTTTTGGTAATGCTAGCAGTAAGAGATGTGGATGGGAATTGGATGGATTTGATGAATCTGATGGCTTCTATTAACCATTTTAGCCCTCCCCCCCCCCCCCCCCCCCCCCACTTCTACAATGTGAATGTTGCTAGTCTTCATGAACACTTAGCATGATGGCCATGTCTATTTTCATTAGATTACTCATTAATTTCCATGTAAGCATATTAGGGATATGTCAAACTTTGACTCTTCCTTTATATCCCTTAGTCTTTTATCCCTTCGCATTGAATGAAATATTTGAAGTTGTGACAATGTAATTTTCCTTTATCACTCTATCACTCTAGTTCATAATTTAACTATCATAAGGGAGGAAAAGGTACGATACAATCAATTTCATAGTCAGTGTGGCCTTGCAGCTCTTAGGCTAGCATTTAGATTCAAGTTGCAAAGATGCAACTAACTATGGATAGTGTGATCACAAGCAGCTTCAGAGTTAAATGGATTCAAGTTGTGATAGTGCGAGGCTTACTACAGTAGTTCAAATTTATGTACCTTCACATCATCACAAGTGGTCAGGGTTAACCTGGGATCAAGATGGTGAGGTTTTAAAATCCTTCATCATATCTTCACAAGGGTTGAGGAAACCCAACAATGTAGCATTAGACAAACATCTCAGGAGATCTCAATGGATCGAAGAAAGAAATATCTTAGGAGCTCACGGTTAATAATGGTTGACAGATTCCAATATATCAATGCCTATCATTTTCACATTGTATAAAGATGCATGAAGGATAACTAAGGCAAGAAGGTGATGTGATGAAACATTTCTTGGTGGCTCTGATTCATTTGAAATCCATTGTTTGCACTATCGCAAGGTTAGAAGACGAGTTAACATTTCAAGTGGCAAAGTTGCAAAAAGATTTTATTCACACCATCACACATAATTTAGAGAAAACCATGGTTAAGGTTGTTAAGCCATGTAGTTCATTGATCACACCATCACAACGTTAAAACTGATGTTACAAATTTAAGATGCAATGGTGCGATGGAAATCAGTTTGAAGGCTAGTCACAAAGTCACGACAGTTAGTGGAAAGGAGCAACAAGCAGTCTCGATGGAGCGATCAACAATTTAGGGTTATTTTCACATCCTCATAAGGTTAAGGCCATGGTTAAAAGGATAAGTCATAAAGCTACAAAATAGTGGTGATGATCAGCCTAGTGTGTTCGCAACATCACAAGGATAAAATATGCTTGATGTCAGGCAATCATGAAGGGGCGATAGCTCGATAAGATGAATGGTTTCACATCATCACATGGTTAGAGGGGTGCTAAGTCTCAATCATGGTGAGGGTGTGAGAAGGATAATTTAATGATGTTTGTAGGGTCACAATTTTCAAAGGGATAAAGTGATAAAGAGCTATGAAGAAACAATGAAGCATAAAATAGGAAGATCATGGTTTTGTAGGATCAAATAGTTAAAGAGGAGAATAAGTTGTGAAGCCAGACAAAAAGGTGGGCACAGCTCAATAGGATGGTTAGAATATTGAGTGAGGTGGAAAATTATTTCAAGGATATGAGGCCATGTGGTTGATGAAATGGTTGAATTTAGTTGACTTTTTGATGTAGCTGATCTGGCACGATGTAAATGTAATCCATGCAATAGTTGGAAAGATTAAGGAGAAATGATTTGTTCATTTGCAACCATTTTTGGGTGTCCTCAATTCCATCACACTCCATGCTTCTTAAATGCATATCATGATAGATTTCTCTTTGATTTGATCTCTTGTAGCTGAGTGCACTCTTTTCCTTGTTCTTTCTATCATTTCTTGTGAGTAGTTGCACTTCATGATCATAGTTTATTTTGATTCTCATTTATTGCTCTCATTAGTAATCCAATCTCATGGACATGTGAGTTTAAACTTAAGGTTGTATCTAGCTTATTCCTACACCCTATAAATGCAAGTTTTCTTTTTGCTCAAAGAATCTCTCTTTTATGGTCTTCTACAGATCTTCTCTATAAATGTTCTTGCTTCTTATTCAATAGAAATCACTACCATTACATCCATTCTTAGCCAATTGAATTTTTGCAGCCTGATTATACCTCATTTTTCTAGATGTATTTGGGCAATCATAATACTCTATGATTATGTTCATTTCTATTAACTAGTCTATTAAGTGAATTTGTTGCATTCCTTGAATGGTTATGTTATCTTTTTTAACTTTTTCTATGATATTAATATTGAAGGAATATAGATAGTGGTATGTCTTGTGAGATCTATTGGATTCTAGTGCAATTATTAGGAAGAAGTAGATCAACATACTATTTGGTGTATCACCCCCTCTAGATTAGAATAGGTAGTTTTATTTTCATGTGTTTCCTTCTCCCTTTTCCTCTCAAGTAGTTAGGTGCACCCTAATAGTAAGGAAGCTGACCTTCTCTAGAGATTCAGTCTTTGATTGCAAAGTCCCACACTTTTTAGATTGTTTCCATGTTACACGAGGTCGTTTAAGGGTCGTACCTTAAGAAATGGTGTAGACTTTCATGTCAATAATTTCAATGATGGTAGGAGATGGAAGAGGATTTATAAGAGGGGTTTACTTAATGGTAGGAAATGGAGGAGGATTTATAAGTGGGTTGGATGAAAGAGGGATGATAGTTATGGGACATGGAAGAGGAATGATGAGTGTGGGAGATGGAAAGGTTTTAGTGTGCTAGCAACTTTGCATGATTTAATTAGATGAGATGTCCTTATCAACTTAACTTCCAAATGGATAATCTATTAGCTACCTTGTAAGACTACTTAATGACTAGGTGCTCATTGTAAAATAATTATGAAACAACATTCAAGGAAGTTTGTGTTGTTAGTGGCATACCAATTAAGAAACAATATATCAAAGCTAATGGATCATTTTACTTTTAAGAATATTTAATTTTTTTTACCTTGAATGTTCTTGCTCCTAGCCTCGCACTTCTAGAAGAATGAGTACTTTGTGGTGTTCTCATATCGCTTGTTGCACCCTGCACTACATATTTTTCACATAGCAATATAGAGTTCTCTATACAAAAATTTAAAAAATTTACTTTTTTAATATTTAGGTGATTAAATAATATCATGTCAAAACTCAAACAAACAAACCTATGTCTCCTATCCATAGAAGGCCATCATCATCAAATCATCTATGAGTGTGAAATACCCACCTCTATGTGAATAACAACTATGCCCATAATGTATACATGGATGATGTTGGAATTACAATAGGAAAGGTAAAATTCTGAGTGGGGGCAAGGGAAGTGAATTAGTAGTTTAAACTTTGACCCATAAAACATTCACCACACATCCATCTCATACATTCAATAAGAAAACTAAAATACCATGTAATGCATGGACATCTAAATCATGTAAACAAGTAAACATTCGCACATATATGACACTAAATATGATTACCTAGAAACCCTCCAATGAGAAGGTAAAACTAGGGTCGGGATGACACCCACAAATATTCACTACTACAGTAATAAAGTGTATCCAATGAAGGTTATAATGTTTGATCATGAGACATGATCTACCTTGTGAAAGGTCTACCCTATTAAAGGCTTACAAAGACTATTAGGTCTTACCCTATTAGATGATTTCAACACCCTCTTAAAAGTGTGCCTTGTTAAAGGACTTTAATTCACAATAAAGTAAGAACCTTGTTAGAGGATTTCAATACAGCCTATTAGGACTACTCTATTAAGAGATTTAATTGATTCATCTGTTAGAATGTCTCAGCATTAATCCTATAGTTAGCACTTTGTTTCTTGATGACAAATCACCTCTAAACTAGTGTATTCTTGATCCTTCTAGATTAGATGTCTCTTTTCTATTCACTGTTTCATTCCTCTATTCTCCTTTAACTGATTCTGTAATACAATTTTAGATCATGATACCATAGTCACGATGACTACTCTATGTGTGTATGAAAACTCTCTTCTCTCCTTCCACACACACAAAAAGTTTAGGGTTTGTCTTCCTTAAGAAAACCTAGGTGACTTAGGGTTAGGTATGAATCGATGGCTATGATTCATCCATTTTGCCACTTAAACCTTCCCTTTACCTAATTGTATGCATGCACTTCATAGGGATTCCAACTTAAGATTTTTCCTTATCACTAAAATGTTGTAATTCAATCTATAAGTTGGCTCAAAAATGGTTTAAATAGTAGTTTGTGCCAATACAAACAACTATGACAAAACTGTGTTACTCGGCAACTATAGTCTCTGATGCTTGACATATACTGATTTCTATACTATAACTCAGCATTTGAATGACTTAACATGCACTACTTACTCAGCTTCTATATCACTTGACATACACTATCTACTCAGCACTTGAGTGACTCGACATGCTCTATCTTATACATGTTGTGCTTGATATATTCTACTTGTTTGGCATGAACTAAGTAGATGACTTAAGTGTATAGAAACTCACTAGTCAAAACCAATCTGAGATTAAAAAAACCCCCCTTTGACATGAGTGTCAAAAACACTTAGGCATGCATTAAAACTATTATTCTTACGAGCATAACATATCTCTTATTCAACTTCTATACAAAATTTCAAAATTTCAAAATTTTGCAACAACTTATACCTCAAAATCTTATAATTCCCCCTAAGTTGTTAGATCTAGTTTAGAACTCAAAATATTGCTCCTACTAAGTAGATATTCCTCAAATGATACTCTTTTACTTGCTTTCTATCTATGCTTGCTCCCTTATGCTCTTACTCTTCCTTAGCTTAGCTCTTTCTCTTTTTCTCTCCTTTTTCTTAAGCTAACTTTCTTCCCCTTTTTAGCACTAATGTCAATGAGCTATACACTGATAGTGTGTTTGTCCAAGAAATATTTATAGACCTCAAGGATAATCTTAAGAGTTTCATCCCCATTGTCACAAGCTACATCCAAAGACTTAATTTGGATAGCCAACTTGGCAGCAAGGTGAACTAGGCCATCTAATTTAGAAAGATTGGTGTCTTTCTTCATAAGAGTTTCTACATAGCCTAACTCCTTGTACAAATCCCCATGTGAGGAGTCAATATGGTTTTAATGTTGTTTAGTTTGGCCCTTATGTTGGCTTCATCTACAAATAATTCTATTAACTAACTCTGGGTTTGCAATAAAATTTTGAAATGCTTCTCACTTGCAACTAGAGTCATAGGAAATTTTGCACTTGATGAATTAATTTGACTTTCCAAGCTCAAAATATGACTCCTTGTCTCTTGTGTGAAGAGTGTAGGATTAAAAAATTTGGTGTACAAAGAGAAAATTTTCTCAAGTACCTTCTTCACACTTTCTACCTTAGTTGCCAATGCAACTTGTGTAAGTTCTATATCACCGGATATTTTCTCATTCACTCTACTTTGAAATTTCTTTTTAGACCATTCTAATAATTTTGCATTAGTATCAAGGTCAGCATCACTTACCTTTTCCACTATATTTGTCAATTGTTTAATAAGTGTCTTGGTTTCCTCTGGAGTGGCAAACTAAATGCATCTACGAAGATGTCTTTAATATCAAGAAAAGCTTCTTTTGCCTATGCTCCCTTCAGAGCAGTTATTGGTGTTTCTTTCTAGCTAGGGCTTGTTGAAGTATACCAATTTTCTCTATTTTCATTGTGGTATAATCATATTTTGGAAAAATAATTTCTTCATCCAGGCTTACATCTCCATATGTTATCACCTCTTCTTCCTTTCATAAACTTGGACTAGGCTCTGAGAATTGCAAGGGTGTTGCATCTATGCTCGACCTCTGAAGAGTGTGACTAGAAGGAGTGCCAAATTGTGGTAAAGTTACCAAGGCTTGAATTGTTGCTTGCTCCTTCAACTTCGGTGTCAACTCGGTCTCTTTAGGCTTGTCCTTTTCTACCACAATGCCTTGAATTGCACCTTGAACTTGTGCTAGAGGTGTAGATAAATCTATCTGACCTATTTGACTCTATGTTTCAGTAGTGTCTTGAGTTTCCACTTTATCTTCTCTAATTGTATCAACCTTTGTAGGTGTAACTTCTGGTACTTTATCTAAAGGTTTTACATTAGTGACTTGAGGGGTGATGGTATATGGTTCTTGTGTTTTCACCTCTTCCCTTGTAGTGTCAGTCACTAATTTATGGATTTCATCTACACTCACTAATACAAGGTTGTCACATAATTTAGCCTAGTTTGATCAAGTATCCTTTTCAAGTATTCCTCTATTAAGGGATTGATGTTTTGAGTAGTGAGACCAAAAACATCCTTTACTGTGATAGTTTTAGTATTTACACTTGTTATTTGCTAAGGGTTGACATTTGGCAATTGTGTATCTTGTACACTCTGTTCTTGTTGCTACTCTTTCTCAGTTGTTTCCTAATCATCTACATTCATTTTATTACCTCCCTCAACTATGCCTTCATTATTGTCATCTTCTTCATCATATTTAACCTCAATATGCTCTTGTTCTCCTACTTTGACTATAGCTAACCCATATGTGACTTTCCACATCTGTGTAGTTTTCTTTACAATGTCTTCTATGTTATTCTACAATATGTTGAAGGCTCTATATTTAGGGATAAATCTAATAACATATTTTTTTTATGGCTTTTGCAATTTGTGGCTTGTTAAGTTTAGGCATAACTTGAGTGAGGGAGATTTCTCTTATTTATCTTTTGATTTCTAAATAATAGTGCCATTTTTGCTCAACTCTTTCGTATAGGCTTTTAGGTATTGAGTTTGCAATCTCTAGAGGGGCTTTCTTTAAAGTAGCCATCATTGCATATATTTCCTCCTCTACTTGATTCTTTTCAACTTTTCTAAGATTTTCAAAATCAATGTGAGACAATCTTAATAAATCTACATTATTTTTAACATTCTCACATAGTTTTTCTAGATCTAAAGATGGATTATGACTCACCACTTGGAATTAGTTGTTGTCATTAGATTCATTTCTTTCTTCATTAGATTCATCCTGAGCAATGTACTTTCTCCTTGGTCTTTTGAGTGTTCCTCCTTCCTGCTCTATAGGTTTGGCTTTCTCTTTAGCCTTTTGTGCAGTCATATGTGCACTAGCCCTTGTGGTAGGTGTATTAGGTTTGGTTTGGCTAGGTCTGACAATCTTCTTGGATCTTGTCACTGATTGTGCCTTAGTCTTTCTCTTCTTCTAATCAATAGGAATAGGTGCTTCCTCGGCTTCTTCTTTCTTAGCACCTTCTGTAGTTTCTGTCTCTTCCTCTTGCTGATCTTCACCCTATCCTTGTGTCAATGTAATTGGTGCTTGAATTTGACTATCTTCTTCCTCTTCACCCTCTTCCTACTTAGCACCTTCATCGAATTTTTCTTTCAATTTCTTTACTAATTTCTCCTTCTTGATGATAGAGGCAGTCTTTAATTCCATAGTAATCTTAGATTTGGTGATCTCATAATTACCAAATGCTTTGGCATCTTTGTCTATCTCTTCTACAAGTAATGTTGTTATTGATGTAGAGGCCTCATCTACATTAATTTCATAGCCTAATGGCCTTAGCCATCTTAGTCTTGGAGTTGCTAATGTATAATCAACATCAACTGGGAAACAAACCTCATCATAATGTTTTTCCACTAATGATACTAGAATCCTCAATCTCATCTTCATAGTTTGCTTGAAGTCCTCAAAGTAACTGGTCATTATTGACACAAAATTTTCACCTAATTGTTTAATGAACTCTCCTATTTTAACTACACTAGACCTATTTTTCCTCCATGCCATAGTGCCAAATGTGGGAAAAAAAATTTTAACATAAAAGAAGATATATATCAAAATAGATCCAAATTTGCACTGAGCACTCTTTGTCTTCCTTATTGCTCCTAGTTTTTCAATCAATTATTGTAGTTGTATCTTTGCAAGATCATATGTATGATCCTTCTTCACAATCTTTTTACCCACATCTTCTGTAGCATAGAGTACACTATTCAATCTACTTGATTGGTAAAACTTATGTGCAATTACCCTTACTACAAAATCTATTAGAGGATCTATGATGGTGTCTATGCGCATTCCCCTCGTATTCCACATAGCCCATGTGTTCTTCTCAATAATTTATTTGGATTCACTCCTCATAGTCTTTGGCCAATCTAGGGTTGGATACCCTATTACCCTATGGATTATTCTTTTTATGATTTTGATAGGCCCATTATCTAACCATAGTTAACTATCATGAATCCTACTCAAAATAATCCTGATCCATTTAGTTTTAAAAATATTAGGGAAATCTAGGGCACGTGTTAACCCTTTCTTTTCTACAATTTTGAATTCTTCCCTTAACACACCATTTGATTCTCTTATTTCCATGTCACCAATACTCCAATTTTATAATTGTAACACTTTCTAACATCCTAAATCATTAAAAAAATTGATGGTATCATAGATAGTGCATCGAAAGAATCTTTTTTATATGAAATCTCTAGAATGGCTTTGAAAATAGGTTATTTTACTTCATTGCTAACCAACTAAACATTCAAAACCTCTTTTCCCTCTAAACCTTTTCCTTTCGAAGAACTAGACACCATTTTACAAAACTAGGGTTTACAAAATTAGAAACAACATAGCTTGGCACATGATAAATACCTTGCAAAATCTAATGAGATGATGTCAAATAGCTATTATGATCTCCTACAATCACTTCGGATGGAATTTACTGATCACCTCTAGCTCTTCTTTTTTTCTCTTGACTTTGAATGATGTTAAATGAGCAAGAATTGATCAAATACCCCTTTGAAGTACTACAATTAATGTTGAGTACTTATACAACTGTAAGCTCAGCATCAACTAATTTCTAGCACACATGGCAACCACTAGTCATTTGGCAACCATTACAAGCTCGACAACAACTAGCCAGTCTATTAGCTAAGCATCAACTGACATTTCACTCGACAATCATAGCAAACTTTTCATGCTCAGTAGTGATATGAAAAACTTAAATATTTTTCTTTGATTTCTTAGAACACCTTGCATCTTTATTCATTCTTATGTAATATTTTTAGGACTAAATTCTTTGGAACTGATGTATGATATAACTTTTGAATATCAGTCCTACATACCTCTTGATTGTTTAGTTTGATGAGGTGTGATCACCTCACCCATTGGGTGAAGTGATCCCTTCTCCACTTGATATGTTGCAATCCTCTGTTTTCTTCCATGTCATGTTTATATCATTTCTGACATTTTCAATCTTTTCCTTGCCTTTGCCTTTACCTTTATTGAACTCACAACTAGTGCCTTTGACCTTGTTAGGCACTATCGACTAATGTGACCAATCTTCAAACAACTAAAACATCTGATTTAATAAAAACACCTTTTGTAGTCACTTCTACAGTGTGTTCTAATACAATTCTTAGGAACATGTCCATACTCTTGAGAATAATGACAATTATATCATGTATTATAATCTCGGTTATAAGAGTTGTCATTGTTCTTTACCTTTGTTTTCTAGTTTGATGACCACATGGGTTTGGATCTGCATTGAAAAGCTCTATGTACATAATTCTAATAGTTATAACAATATCCTTCAAATCTTTGAGTGTGCATGGTCTTAGTTCTACATTCATGTGTTTGATGACCTCGTTTGTTGCACATATGATAGTGACCCATGCTCTTTTCAATAACATTTTGATTTACAGTCTTGCTTATTCATACATTTGCAGTGTCTCTGTTCTTACCACAATTACGACAAGTAGGTTTGGAATTCTTACCTTTTTTGCTCCTTTCTTCAGCACTTTTGTATGAATTTCCTTCTTTAGTACTTGTGTATCCTAATCTAGACATATCATTATTGGATCTAGGGGATCTCAATAATTGATCAAAGTATTTGATGGCTTCAGTTTTTGTTAAAACTTTTAGTAAACTCCTTTTCCTATTTTAGGTCATTACTCAATTGCTCATTCTGCAACTTCAATGTTGTTATCTCAATGTCCTTGACATTCAATTCATAGTTGGAATTCATCATTTGACTCAAAGTATCCGATTGCATGTTAGCAACCTTAGTTAGTTTTGATGATTTCTCTTCTAGTTTGTTGGTCAAAACTATTTTGTCATCTTCAATCATGGCTTTTTCTTCCATAGCTTTATTTTTCTATTCAATCACCTCACATAGTAGTATGGTATGTGATTCTTGCTCTAATTTGAGATTTCCAATTTCTTCAACTTGGGCTCTATTCTTTTCCATTAGATTTTCAACTGCTGCATCAAATTCATTGGAGTCTCCCTTAGCAAATAGCTTAGTAGTGTCCATCTCTCTATATTGTGTGTCATTTTACTCAATAGAAATTTCCTTCCTTCTCTTTAAATATTTCTTTAGATTTTCTCTTGCTTCATTCAGTTGATGTAGGATGAGTTGTATTTCAAATCCCTAATTCTCAATGATCTTTCCCAACCTGTAGACTTCCGTTTTCAAGATCTTTCCTCAAAGCTATGAAGCTTCTCTTTCAGAGAACTTAGCTTTGATACCAATTGTTGGAATTACAATAGGAAAGGTAAACTTCTAAGGGGGGGAGGGGGTTGAATCAGTAGTTTAAACTTTGACCCATAAAACATTCTCCACACATCCATCTCATACATTCAATAAGTAAACTGAAATACCATGTAATGCATGTACATTGAATTCATATAAAAAATTAAACATTCACACATATATGACACCAAGTATGATTACCTAGAAACCCTCCTATGAGAAGGTAAATCTGGGGTGGGGAAGACACCCACAAATCTTCACTACTATAATAATAGTGTATCCAATGAAGATTACAATGTTTGATTATGAGACATGATCTACACTATGAAAGGTTTTCCCTATTAAAGGCTTACAAAGACTATTAGGTCTTACCCTGTTAAAAGTGTGTCTTTTTAAAGGACTTCAACTCATAATAAAGTAAGCACCTTGTATTGGGACCACTCTATTAAGAGATTTAACTTTTTCACCTATTAGAATGTCTCAACATTGATCCTATGGTTAGCACTTTGTTTCTTGATGACAGATCCCCTCTAAACTGATGTATTCTTGATCCTTCTTGATCATATGTCTCTTTTTTATTCACTATTTCATTCCTTTTTTCTCCTTTAACTGATTCTACAATGCAATTTCAAATCATAATACCTTAGTCACCATGAATACTCTATTTTTGCATACAAAATTCTTTCTTCACTCCTTCCACACACATAAGAGGTTTAGGGTTTGTCTTCCTTAAGAAGACCTAGGTGACTTAGGGTTATGTATGAATCAACAACTGTGATTCATCTATTTTTCCACTTAAACCTTCCCTTTACCTGATTCGATGCATGCACTTCATAGTGGTTCCAACTTAAGATTCATCCTTATCACCAAAATATCATAATTCAATCTATAAGTCAGCTCAAAAATGGTTTACATAGTAATTTGTGCCAATACAAACAATTATGACTAAACTAAATTACTCAACATCTATAGTCTCTAATGCTCAACATATAATGATTTCTATACTATGACTTGGCATCTAAATGAATTAGCATGCATTGCTTACTCGACTTCTATATCACTTGGCATACATTATCTACTCAACACTTGAGTGACTTGGCAAGCTCTAGTTTATACATGTTGTTCTCGGCATATACTACTTGTTTGGCATGAACTAAGTAAATGACTTAAGTGTATAGACACTCACTAGTCAAAATCAATTTGAGATCAACAAATTAGATGAAACTCCATCCTAAGGTGCCTCAATATCCATCCCATCACACATGCGCTGAAAAATAAAACAAAAATTTTAGTTGGGCCTCAAATAATGTAATGATGCATGTGCTAATAATGTAGGTGGCACAAGTGAGGATGATATTGGTGGCGCAGGTGACACAAGCAGGGATAACATTGGTGGTGCAAGTGATGTTAATGGAGCTACTGTAGGCTATGATGATCGAGGTGTCATAGGTGATGATGATGAAGTTATTGCAAGTTGTGATGACCACAAAGGTGCATCTAATGATGGTTGAGGTGTCATAGGTGAAGGAAAACTGCCTAACTATGAGCCATGCTCAATGATAACATATGTCAATGATGCAAATCGATGAAGAGTTTGTAAATCAATAGACTCCTATACAATTAATGGGAGAAAAACATGAGGCATGGTTTTTTGTGTTGTATGTCTCCTCTCATGTTGTGGTACTACCCTATGAGCTCCAAGTTTATCTTGCGTAGAGCCTTTCCCTCTACCCTAGAACTCATGGTTGTCAAAGTAATTTGGCTTCTTGCCAAGGATGAACTCACAATATAGCTTTCTCAAAAAATATAGAGGAACCTCATTATTATTACATGATGGTAGGTCAAATACCATATACCACCTATCCCAAAACATGATCTCATCCTTGTATGAGTGTACCAATGAATAGGAAAAGTTTTCGTTGGGTGTAATAGGGAGTTTCCAGACAGTGAAAACCGAACATATAGTACCTTTCTTTATGACCTTATCTTTCACTTTTTGATATGATAACCCATCAGCATAAAATGCATGAAACCTGTCCCTCCATGTAACCCATTTTTTAACCTCCCTATACACCTCATTTACATTTTGGGCCATTTGTTCAAGTGTATTTGCTAGGGTTGAGTAGCGAGAAAGTGTAGATGATTACAACTTATTGACTATTTGGGTAGTGTTAGCACTATTTTGTGTAAGGTGGTTTATTAGGTCCTCTTGTGTAGTAGTTAAATGATGAAATGGTATGCACAGAAGGTTTATAGATGGTAGTGGTTATTTAATGGGGACATTGAGTGGAGGGTTTTGTGGTTGTATCACTATAGGTGGAGGGTTTTGTGTTTGTGTCACAATGGGTTGAGTTTTTTGTAGTTGTGTCACTATGGGTGGAGGGTTTGATTTTGTGGAACATGGTATTTCACCTCACCCTAGTTGTCTTGGATTCATTGATGCATCTATACTGAACAAATTTAAAATCAATTACAAATTATGAAAAAAAAACTACAAAACTTACAAATTACAAAACCACATTACAAAATATAATGGAAAAATACATAAATAAGGAAAAGAATTAAGACATACCTCATTTGTGGTGCACCATGGATGAAAATGCAAGCAAAAACCTCTTTTCCTCAAAAACTCAATCAGGTTTTATCTTTTTGTTATCCAATCCATGTTGCTATTGTTGTTTGAGGGTATAAAATGTCATCAAACATGGGAAATAAAAAATTATTTATGGTTCTTAAAACCAATGAGGTTTTAAGAAACCCCGTCAGGTTTTAAGGAACATAATTTTAAAAAACCAAATTAGGTTTTGTAAAACCTGATCAAATTTTTAAATAAGATAATTTTTGTAGAAATCTATTGGGTTATTAAGATTTTTGGTTTTCTTTTTGGGTGTCCACTTTTTTGTACACCAACTTGGTGCACTCACCCAACACTATTACCATTATACTAAATCAATCTTTCAAACTTACTTGTATCACTAGTCATATGATGTCAACATCCACTATCTATTGGGACAAAAAAATGCATGGTCAATTTTGAGTACCATTGAGAAATTTGAGCCCTGTAAGTGCTTTTTAATGCATAAGTACCTGGCTATACCTTTGAAGCATAAGAGGTGTTTAATGTTTCTAACACCTTCCATTTAGTGTGTCTACATGTTCCATGATGTTAAATTTTCATTCTGAGCCATTCTGTGAAGTTTCATTTAGAGCTAGTGCCAAATCTACATTTTCACTTAAATGTCAAACAACGATAGGAGGTAGTGTTTGCCATTGAATATCTCACACCCATAAATGTTTCATGACTGACCACTTTGGGAATGTCTAGTGTCCATACCTAAGAGCCTATGTTTCATATTTTGAGTAGTTTCAAGTATGTTTTCTTAGGTTTTGAATCCCTCAAAGTTAGTCAATTACTGTTTTCGTGCTTTTGCAATTGCACTTAATTTTGGGAAGCCTTGTTTGGTGTGTTGTAATTTTGACCTAGTTGACCAAAATGATAAAATTTCTTTTGTGATGCATTATAGATGTCAGAGACTTGTTATGTTTAAAGTTTCAGCTTACGACAAATCCGTTTGATCAGTTTTCAAACGCGATTCCAAATGGAATTTCTATCTTTTTACTGGTGTCAGCATTCGTAGATTTGTCGGGAGCCCTGTTTGTGATGTTATATCTCCTAATTTAAGATAGGTCAAGTCAAATGGATTGTACCCCTGTATTGTCCTCTGAAAATAGTCCAAGTGTACCAAGTTTCAAGTCTTGACAAATCCATATGCACACTTTTCCAAGTCCATTCCATTTGCAAAAATCACTTTCTATCATTGTTCCCAGTTTGCAAAATCCAAGTAGCCCACTTTGATTGATTGCCATTTACATCCTATTATTCTTCATAAGCCCAAATCACATAGTCATACTCACCTCATGATAGAGATTTAACATCCTAGTTTTCGTTTGCCCATGTGCCCATTTACCTAGTTTTCTAGGCCAAATCCAAACCCAGTTTATGGTTTTCTAACATGTTTTTGTGCAGGTAATTATGAAGGGGCAACTTTGATGGTCAATATCTTTTAACCTCAAATTTTTCATGAGATGAGATTTGATAGGGTGAAAGTATGTGGAACAAAGAATCAGTGGGTCAAGTTTCAGAGCTTGGCCAGTTCTCTGGGTCAGTTTTTAAAGGAAGTCAATAGATCTCCTAGCATGAAATTAATAGTTTAACAAGAAGTGGTAAAATGAGTTTCAAATTGATTGTTCAGCAGTCGAATTTGATGTGAATTAGTATCAGGTCACCAGTGGATTAGTTTGATGGTTTAGTTGTTCGAAAACAAAAAAATTTAGCCAGACCCACTCTGGGGTCCCATTGATTACATCAAAAGTTATATTCAAATGTTTATTAACGGTAACTAATTGAGTTACCAAGATAGCATATCATGTTCATAGATCATCTCTGCTGATTTGAAGTTGATATGGGGCATCTATCAGTCGGCAATGTAGAAACAGAACATCCATGCATTTAAAAAAATGCAATCCAAGTCAATGAAGAGAGATCACACGCATGCGTAAGCACATCTAGAAATCATGGAAGTAAAAGCATGGACAAGGATATAGGATTAATTGAGTGGAAAAAGCTATGGACTGTCTCTGTGTGTTCTTGACCTCTTCTCCATTAAACTTCAATCACAAGCTTCATTCTCGGTAGCCTCTTAAAATTAGGATTTTGCCAAGTCTTTGTAGAGCAAGCTACTTGAAAAATCTTGAGATCTACTCTTGTGACAAGTTGAAGAAAATTAGCCTACCTATAACACTAAGTAGTTTGTCTATAGGGAACTGCAGATATTTGAAAAGAGTTGCATGCATCACACTATATGCAAATTTGCTATTGCAGCAATGCATTAACAAAGAATTTGATCCATAAGTTGAAGGGGAAGCACACCACTGGTTAGTAACAGAGCATATGAAGAATTCCATGCCAAACCAAAGAATATCCTATAGCACGAAGAAATCACACATTTTTCAAAGAAGCTGCAGACATGTGAAGAGGCATCCCACGTGTTGGGAACAAGAAAGGAGTTTCTCATGCCTAGGAAGGATGCCAATGCAAGTAAAACCCTATGCCAGGCATGAAAATGAGTAGATCCAACTCCCACACATTCAAAAGAGCATAAAAACATGAATGACTAAGCAAAAAATAGCAAGCATGCTAAAGGAGAGCTCCTACATTTGTAAATCAAAGCTCACGCACAAAAAGAAAAGAACCATCGACAGCAAATAAAGGAGGGCCATGGCATTATAAAGGATGCCACTTAAGAAAAAAGTATCCACGGCAGGAGCATCTAGAGGGGTCTCCATGCAAAATGGGAGCCACACCAGCAGCAAGAACAATAATAAAGAAAAACACAAGATCCATAGAAGTCCATGCTAGTAGGGAACTCATGTCGCAAGCTCAAGGAAAGAGTAGCCATGGTTTCAAAGAAGAAGCTGCATTTAAGGAGGAGAAATCCCACATTGCTCGTGGATAGGATTTTTAAATCTTTAAATATAATTCATTGCAAATGCATCGTAACTTAAAGAAAAGAGGCTTTTGAGAACCCACAACCTTGTGTGGCCCACAGGTTAAAGGTCAATTATATTTTGACTTGTGAAATGCTCGGAGTAAGCATATGAGCGTAAGATGACTTGAAAGCTTCCTCAATCTTACGATCACCTTGTATGAGTGGAGGTTGAAATGAAAAGGCTTTCAATGATACGAGAAGCCAAGTGTCCTGTATGGTCGAGAATTTTTTTTGAAGACCCCCCGATATTACGCGCGGATCATATGAGCATAAGGATAGAATGGAGAGCTTTACGATGACGTAGTGAGTGCATGGTCGTAAAGGAAAATTTGAAGGGGTTCGGTCTTATGCTGAGGTCGTAAAGGCGTAAAGGAGATTCATCTCGTGTGAGCATAAATGGAGATGAGAAAGGGTCCCGGGGCTACAGGATAAGGGAAATTGATTTAAAGAATTAAATTAATTGATTAATATTAAAATATTAATTAATTAAATTTTCAAAGGTCACAACCAATCAACGTTTGACACACGGCGATAGTGGATTGAGGGAGACAACAAAGTGATTTTCAAATGAAAATTCAGAGGAGTTTCAAATGCATAAAATGAAAGATTTGAATTATTTTGAATATTTATATAGTTCATACTATATACTTTTTAAAATTTTCATTTTTAATGAAAAGATAGTTTAGACCTGAGAATTTCAAATGGCTATAACAGGGGCATTTTTTTTTTTTTGGAATAGGCACTATCATATACCGTTGGAACCGGGAGAAGCTGAATTTTCTATACTTGGGATCAATTTTTGCATAGCAATTCACCGATTCAGTCTGCAAGAAGTTTTTTAATTTTTAGGGCATTCAAAGTGGAATGAGTAGAATTAGCATAAAGCATCAGGATCAGATAAAAGGCATATATGAAGGCTTGGTGAAGTCTGGACCTGAAGAGAATCAATTCTAGAGGGTTTCCTTGGCTTTTAGAAGTTATTTTTAAACTGATTTTCATTTTTACCATGAGTAACAATTAGGAATCAAATTAGTTATTTGTTCAATCATATGTTCTAGATATTTGGTGCTTTTGGAGCCAAAACTAATTGAAGATTTGATTCACTAGTTGAGGGGAAAGATTAAGAGAGATGTTTAACCTATTGAGAAGGTTTTCCAAGTGGATAGATGTCATGTTTTGATCAAATCTGGGAATTAGCTCTTCTCCTATATCTTCTTCTCTTTTCCTCGTTGTAGGGGTTCCAGTCTTTGGAGAAAAACCAGTCACTATTGTGATACCATGTTTGGGATCCAGTTTTGATGTGTTCCCATACTGTGATACCACATTTTCTTTCAACAAATTTTTCTTATATGAATAGCAGTAATGAAGAGAACACAGAAAGTTCAGGTCTTTTAGGTGTTTATATGTTTTGATTGCATTCATATAAATGTATTGTTTCAACGAAATTAATACAAAGGAGCAAAAATTTCATTAGTTTCATTCTAATTCTCATCTCCTTTATCAGTGATCCTCAATGTTTTACAATCTCTGAACAAAGAGCTTAGGTTGTAGTTGCAATCCCTTAAGGCTATATGTTGTTTCATTGTTGCCTATAGCTCAAGTAATTATGTAAATTCTTCAGGCCAATCAACAGGGTTGCAAGTTTACTAATGGGGATCTCATGTAAGAATGAGATTCAGATTGAACATGGATGTCTATTTACAAGGTGAATGGATAGATCATATACTTGAATATATAAATAAGTATCAGGTATCTATATGTATGTGATTAATTCATGGAATTACCCAATAGATAAGGCACTAATAATTTGCAAGATTACTTGTTCATGCTACTACATATTAGGGATTTTGTTGAATTCAATATTATTAATCAAACATTCTTTCCATCTCATGTTGAAGGATTTAATAGAATGCCTCACTCAGCTTATGAATGTCATAGATTTACAATTTGCTACTGTATATCTATGTTATTGCATGAGTTATTAGGAGATACAAGGGTTTTATTTGCATTATTAGATTCAGGGATAAGTTTTTTGCACTGGTACGGTATCATTTGAATCTTAGGTCCACCCGCCTAGGTTTAGTAGAGCCTAAAGTAAAGAAGGGTCCAATCTTATAATTGGCCCGATGTCTGAAATGGCATGTTGAAAATGGGAGTTAGTTGTCCCTAGATGTACCACAGTATTGCTTTGTTCAAGATAGCAGTATATTTGAAGGAATGAGTATAGATTGTGTTGATACTAAGTTTTATGTTCACTCAATTCAATCAGGTTGTTGCTTTCAAAATACTATTGTAATTCAGGTCAAAATTGTTGAAAAAAGGGTTTCTCTCTTTACAGTGTTTGAAAATTTTGCAAAATGCTACAAAGTGAAATTCCAGTTTAGATTTTTCATGTATTGTTTATGTTAAATCTTTCTCACAATCGTGAGTGGCGACTCTCTAAAGGATCTCTATATCGGTGTAGATCGGTTACATAAAATTGCTTTCAAGAGTTTTCAATTGAATCAGACAGATCTGAAAGTTGTCTAAAATTTTAAACAAAAAAAGAGAGTATATGAATTTCTTACCAATAATTTTAGAGTGTTATTGATTTGTTGTCATAAGAATTTTGAAATGATAAAAAATGAACCACAGTTGTGATTTCATTTAGTTCTCCTCAAGGAGATGGCGACTCTACAAAAGATATGATCAGTGGTGTGACAACTTAAGATCAACACCAGGCCAATCAGCAGATCAGTGGTTTCATGCAGCAACACTTGAGGTATTTTATATTTTCATGTGATTTTTGTTTCATGAAAGTGAGTTATACATATGTGTTCTCTGTCAAGTGAAGTTTCAGCACTAAGAAGAGGAGAATAGTTTGAAAAGTTTCATACACTTCATTGATTAAGTTTCAGCTTGTTGTTTTAAAGTTGTGAAGTGTATTTGAAGTGTTCATTTGGTATAAGGTTGTCTAGATCTCTTGCAAGTTATAAATCAAAATTTATTATGGGTGAATAAGTGTCATATTTTGGAAAGAATGTTGAGTTTTATTTCACCTAGTATGTAGCCAGTTAGTAAAGTTTCTAGATCCATTTCTACCAAGAGATATATGCCATTAAGTTTCAATGGTATTCATGGTTTCCCAAATGTCATTCCTAATGATGTCCAAAATAAATTACCTAAGTTTAGTGGGAACCATACTATTTTAGCCAGTCATCATGTTGAATTGTTTAGTGATTTGATGGGTGACTATGAGATTGCTCATGAGGATGTTCACATGAAGCTATTTGTTGAGACATTGGAAGGTGATGCTAGAGACTGGTTTTCTTTTTTACCAGCACTTTCTATTTCATCCTGGAGTGAGTTGCATTCTACCTTCATGGAGAAATTTGGAGAACGGGTAAGCATATCTTATTCTTATGACAAGTTCTTCAAGATTCATATTCAGAGTGATGAACTTGTCCCTCAATTTAACATCAAATTTGCAATAATTTTAAATGAAATCCCTAAGAGTTATAGACCCAATGATCAAATGTGTTTAGCAGTTTACTTCGATGCATTTGACAAAAAAATGAACTATCTACTAAGGGATAAAGAACCAGAGACATTATACCAAGCTTTTATGACTGCTAGAGATATTGAGAATAATTTGAAGTGCAGATTGACTAGAGTTCATTTTTCCTTGAATTATTGTTAGTATAATGTGTTTGAAAGAAAGGATAAATGTAGTGTTGATGTTTCAATTTCAAATCATAATGTCAACACCCCTATTGTAGGTTTTAATCAGACTAAGAATTTAAATTAGAATGAGTGTATAAGGAAGGTTATTCCAGTTGCAAATAGAAACACATATGTTCATGATGCTACAGTAGTGAGTAATATTTTAGACTTTGATCAGGTTCAACATTATGTTGATTTTACAGATCAAACATTAGTTACAATAACAAGTTCTTCTCATTATAGTTATGTGTATGATGATGTTACTAATGCTTCAAATTTTGAGGATGCTACACCTAAATCTAAGTCTTATGTAAGTGAGAAGGTTGGAAGTTATCTCTTTGATCACGAACTTGATGTGGCTGAATCGACATGCCATGGCGAGATAACACAGGATGAAAATGTAAGTCACATTCATCTCATTTTCAGTCAGAAGAACATAGCACATATGTTTTTAATGCTTCAGCAATAGATGGTAATATGGATCAGTCAGATATGCATGAAATGATTTATCTTCTTCAAAGATTACATCATGTAGAGAACATTATTAAATCTAAATTTGAAAGACAGTCATATCAATGTGAGTATGATGAAACTGAAAGTCATCTTTCAAGGGATAATGAAGTTGCTGATCCAGTGTATAATCAAGAGGCATTGTATGAAGCTGATGATGAGAGTTGTTACTCCAGTCAAGAAGAGGATAATCATAGTGTATGTTCATCTTCATATGAATCAGATGCAAGTTGGGAAGAAGAAAGAAATGACGAGAGTGAGTATTCTTATATCAGTAAAGGTATAAGTTCTATTTTTAAATATGAAAGTGAATTTCAAGTTCAGAGTTATACAAGTTAGCTAGATGTTGAAAGCTATGAAGATTTTTCTACACAATATGAGGACAAAGAGGTTGTTTATAGGAATGGATTACCTAATTGTGTAGATGAATGTCTTGAGAATGAATGTAGTGATGATCAGTAAATGAGTGATCCTAAGGTTAATGCATCAGCACCTATTACTAAGATGAATAATGATAGGTCTACAAGACATTTGAATCACCTACATGAAGACAATGAAAGTAACTTTGATTTATATTCTACATGCTTCGTTGATGGAGTAGAAAGTGAGTCCACATGTAGTTCTAATTTTTCCTCATATTCTAAAAGTCTCCATGAAGACAAGATGGGTAATGGTTTTAAAGTATATACTAACACTCTCTATGATGAAAATCCTGAGGATGCTCAGCCCATTTTTTTTCATAATGTTCAAAGAGGATCACTATATGGAGTTATTAACCCCTTGTTCGAAGAAGACATGGAACTTTTATATTTGATTGAGGATGGGTTTAATGAGGATACCTTGTCTTACTACTATAAGAGGTCAAGCTATTCTTCTTCTTCTACGTATGACAGAGAAAATGATTATGATGTTGCATCTGATGAGATAGATGACAAGGTGTTTGACAAAGTTGTTCTTCAAAATCAGCATGCACCTTGTACTAAGTTTTATGAAAAATATTCTAATGTGAAGACTAATCTGTTTGTTGATTGTGAAGAACCATTTGAAGATTATGGATTAGTTTCAGATTATGATATTGATGACATGTGTGAATACTAGTCAGTTTGTTCTTCAGGGTACCATCTGGATATACATAAGGAAACACAATTTCAAGGTGTGTGTGATCCTTTTCCCTATGTTGAATATGAAGTCTTCATATTTGAGAATGATAGCATGCATGATTTGTCAAATAAAGAAGAGTTTCAGTTTTAGTCTGATATGTTTGAGCATTATAATCAAAACTTCTATGATGAGAAAGTAGCTAAAAATGAAGTAAGTTTTTATATGCATTGTGAAAGTCAAGGTGGAGATTCAATTTTACTAAGTGTGGAGTTTCAAGATGCTGATCTAATTGGTGAAACTGATTGGAGAAGTATTTTTAGTTTACCTCATGCATGTTCAGATGAGAATTAGGTTTATGATAGAGGTAAAGGTTTTTGTTGAAGTTTGGTTGCCCGAGGTCATCATATGTACATAGTAGGAGTAGTTGTCTTTGCTTCCAAAAAAATTGTTCGAGAGAAGTTTTTGTTGTCAAGTGTGTGGTCTGCTTCTCCCATAGATCTAAAATCTTTCCATGCCTACAAGGGACATGCATCCCCAGACAGAGCCACTGTTGGGACAAAAAATTGCATGGTCAATTTTGAGTACCATTGAGAAATTTGAGCCCTATAAGTGCCTTTTAATGCATATGTACCTGGTTGTACCTTTGAAGCATAAGAGGTCTTTACTATTTATAACACCTTCCATTTAGTACGTCTACATGTTCCATGATATTACATTGTCATTCCGAGCCATTCTATGAAGTTTCATTTAGAGCTAGTGTCAAATCTACATTTTCACTTAAATGTCAAACAACGATAGGAAGCTATGTTTGCCATTGAATATCTCACACCCAAAAATGTTTCATGACTTACCACTTTGGGAATGTCGAGTGTCCATACCTGAGAACCTATGTTTCAGATTTTGAGTCATTTCGAGTCCGTTTGCCTAGGTTTTGAATCCCTCAAAGTTGGTCGATTACTATTTTCGTGCTTTTGCAATTGCACTTAATTCTGGGAAGCCTTGTTTGACGTGTTGTAATTTTGACCCAGTTGACCAAAATGCTAAAATTCCTTTTATGATGCATTATAGATGCTAGAGACTTGTTATGTTTCAAGTTTCAGCTTATGACAAATCTATTTGATCAGTTTTCAAATGCGATTCCAAATGGAATTTCCATCTTTTTACTAGTGTCAGCATTTACAGATTTGTCAGGAGCCCTATTTGTGATGTTATATCTCCTGATCTAAGATAGGTCAAGTCAAATGGATTGTAACCTTGTATTTTCCTCTAAAAATACTCCAAGTGTGCCAAGTTTCAAGTCTTGACGAATCCATATGCACACTTTTCTAGGTCCATTCCATTTGCAAAAATCACTTTCTGTCATTGTTCCTAGTTTGCAAAATCCAAGTAGCCTACTTTGACTGATTTCCATTTGCATCATGTTATTCATCATAAGAAAAAATTGCATATTCATACTCACCTCATGACAGAGATTTAACACCCCAATTTTCGTTTCCCCATGTGCCCATTTACCCAGTTTTCCAGGCCAAATCCAAACCCAATTTATGGTTTTTTGACATGTTTTTGTGTAGGTAATTCTGAAGGGGTGATTTTGATGGTCAATATCTTTTGATCCCAAATTTTTCACGAGATTAGATCTGATAGGGTGAAAGTATGTGGAGCAAAGAATCAGTGGGTTGGGTTTCATAGCCTGGCCAGTTGTCCGAGTCAGTTTCTAAACGTAGTCAATAGACCTCCTGGCATGAAATTCATAGTTTAACAGGAAATGGTAAAAATGAGGTTCAAATTGATTTTTCAGCAGTCAAATTTGATGTGAATCAGTATTAGGTCACCAATGGATTAGTTTGATGGTTTAGTTGTTCGAAAACAAAAAAAATTAGCTGGACCCACTCTGGGGTCCCATTGATTGCATCAGAAGTTATATTCAAATGTTGATTAATGGTAACAAATTGAGTTACCAAGATAGCATATCATGTTCAAATATCATCTCTATTGATTTAAAGTTAATATGGGGCATCTATCAATCGGCAATGTAGAAACAGAACATCCATGCATTTAAAAAAATGCAATGCAAGTCAATGAAGAGAGATCACATGCATGCGTAAGCACATCTAGAAATCATGGAAGTAAAAGCATGGACAAGGATATAGGATTAATTGAGTGTCAAAAGCTATGGACTATCTTTGTGTGTTCTTAACCTCTTCTCCATTAAACTTCAATCACAAGCTTCATTCTCAGCAGCCTCTTAAAATTGGGATTTTGTCAAGTCTTTGTAGAGCAAGCTGCTTGAAAGATCTTGAGATCTACTCTTGTGATGAGTTGAAGAACATTAGCCTACCTATAACACTCAGTAGTTTTTCTATAGGGAGCTACAAATATTTGAAAAGAGTTGCATGCATCACACTATATGCAACTTTTCTATTGCAGCAATGCATTAACAAAGAAGTTGATCCATAAGTTGAAGGGGAAGCACACAGTTGGTTAGTAACAGACCATATGAAGAATTCCATGCCAAACCAAAGAATAGCTTGTAGCAAGAAGAAATCACACATTGTTCAAAGAAGCCACAGACCTATGAAGAGGTATCCCACATGTTGGGAATAGGAAAGGAGTATCTCACGCCTGGAAAGGATGCCAATGCAAGTAAAACCATGCACCAAGCATGAAAAGGAGTAGATCCAACTCCCACGCATTCAAAAGAGCATAAAACGTCAATGACTAAGCAGAAAATAGTGAGCATGCTAAAGGAGAGCTCCTACGTTTGTAAATTAGATTGAACCATCCACATAAAATAAAGGAGGGCCACAACATTTTAAAGGATGCCACTTAAGGAAAAAATGCCTACGATAGGAGCATCTAGAGGGGTCTCCATGCAAAATGGGAGCCATGCCAGAAGCAAGAACAACAATAAAGAAAAACACAAGATCCATAGCAGTCCACGCTAGCAGGGAATTCATGTCACAAACTCAAGGAAAGAGCAGCCATGATTTCAAAGAAGAAGTTACATTTAAGGAGGAGAAATCCCATAATGCTCGTGGATAGGAGTTTTAAATCTTTAAATATAATTCATTGCAAATGCATCGTAACTTAAAGAAAGGAGGCTTTGAGAAGCCATGGCCTTGAGTGGCCCATGGGTTAAAGGTCAATTATATTTTTACTTGCGAAATGCTTAGCCTAAGTGTATGAGCGTAAGATGAGTTGAAAGCTTCCCCGATCTTACACTCACCTTGTATGAGCGGAGGTTGAAATGAAAAGGCTTCCAATGATACAAGAAGGAAAGTGTCTTGTATGGTCGAGAAAAAATTTTGAAGACCCCCGAATATTACACGTGGCTCGTATGAGTGTAAGGATAGAATGGAGAGCTTTACGATGCCACAGTGAGCGTATGGTTGTAAAGGGAAATTTGAAGAGGTTCGGTCTTACAGTGAGGTAATAAAGGCATAAAGGAGATTCATCTCGTGTGAGCATAAATGGAGATGAGAAAGGGTCCCGGGGCTATGGGATAAGGGAAATTGATTTAAAGAATTAAATTAATTGATTAATATTAAAATATTAATTAATTAAATTTTCAAAGGTCACAGCTAATCAACGTTTGACACACGGCGATAGTGGATTGAGGGAGACAACAAAGTGATTTTCAAATGAAAATTTAGAGGAGCTTCAAACGCATAAAATGAAAGATTTGAATTATTTTGAATCTTTATATAGTTCATACTATATACTTTTTAAATTTTTCATTTTTAATGCAAAGACACTGTTCAGACCTAAGAATTTCAAATAGCTATAACAGGGGCATTTTTTGTCTGGAATGGGCACTATCATATACTGTTGGAACCAAGAGAAGCTGAATTTTCTATATTTGGGATCAGTTTTTGCATAGCAATTCACCAGTTCAGTCTGTAAGCAGTTTTTTTAATTTTTAGGGAATTCTCAGTGGAATGAGAAGAATTCAACATGAAGCATCAGGATCAAATAAAAGGTAGATATGAAGGCTTGGTGAAGTCTGGACATGAAGAGAATCAATTCTAGAGGGTTTCCTTGGCTTTTAGAAGTTATTTTTAAACTAATTTTCATTTTTACCATGAGTAAAAATCAGGAATCAAATCAATTATTTGTTCAATCATATGTTCCAGATATTTGGTACTTTTGGACACAAAACTAATTGAAGATTCAATTCACTAGTTGAGGGGAAAGATTAAGAGAGATGTTTAACCTGTTGAGAAGGTTTTCCAAGTGGACAGATGTCATGTTTTGATCAGATCTAGGAATTAGCTCTTCTCCTATATCTTCTTCTCTTTTCCTCATTGTAGGGGTTCCAGTCTTTGGAGAAAAACCAGTCACTGTTGTGATGCCATGTTTGGGATCTAGTTTTGATATGTTTTCATACTGTGATACCACATTTTCTTTTAGAAAATTCTTCTTAAATGAATAGTAGTAATGAAGAGAACATAGATAGTTCAAGTCTTTTAGGTGTTTATATGTTTTGATTGCATTCATATAAATGTATTCTTTCAAGGAAATTAATACAAAGGAGGAGAAATTTCATTAGTTTCATTCTGATTCTCATCTCCTTTATTAGTGATCCTCAATTTTTTACAACCTCTGAACAAAGAGCTTAGGTTGTAGTTGTAGTCCCTTAAGGTTGTATGTTGTTTCATTGTTGCCTATAACTCAAGTAGTTATGTAAATGCTTCAGGGGAATCAACGGGGTTTCAAGTTTACTGATTGGGATCTCATGTAAGAATGAGATCCAAATTGAACATGGATGTCTATTTACAAGATGAATGGATAGATCATATACCTGAATATATAAATAAGTATTAGGTATCTATATTTATGTGATTAATTCATGGAATTTCCCAATAGATAAGGCACTGATCGTTTGCAGGATCACTTGTTCATGCTACTGCATATTAGGGGTTTTGTTGAATTCAATATTATTAATCAAATGTTCTTTCCAGCTCATTTTGAAGGACTTAATAGAATGCCCTCACTCAGCTTATGAATGTCATAGATTTACAATTTTCTACTGTATATATGTGTTATTGCATGAGTTATTAGGAGATATAAGGGTTTTATCTACATTATTAGATTTAGGGATATGTTTTTTGCACTGGTACGGTATCGATTGAATCTCAGGTACACCTACCTAGGTTTAGCAGAGCTTGAAGTGAAGAAGGGTCCAACCTTATAGTTGGCTTGATGTCTTAAATGGCATGTTGAAAATGGGAGTTAGTTGCCCCTAGATGTACCATATTCTCATCAAGATAATTGAAAACTCTCTAGCATTTTCAAACACCAACACTATCAATTATCCATCTATCATTTTTTCTTAAATGTGAAGTTAGAGTAGTCTTTTCACATCTTTTAGCTTCATCAAAATAATCTTTCATGGAAACATACACAACTTATTCATCATTTCCATTAGTACCACTACTAGAACTTTCTTCAGTATTATAACAAGATCTCTTACACTTTCCTTTATAGTCTTTGTTACCTCTGTCATCTCTATTGTCTCTCCTATCTCGGTACCTATTTTCATTCCTTTTTTCCTTATCTTCTTTTTTAGGAAATCTCATAGCAATATGACCAACTTTATTAATTGTAAAATAGATAATAGGAAGTTTACCATTGTATTTACCTTTTCCTCTAGGTATCCTCTTAGATAGTAATGCCTCAAGTTCATTAAGTTCTTCATCTTAGTCACTGTCAATATTCACATGGTTGCTTTTCTTCTCCTTTCTATAACCATCAAAAGTCAATTTTTCTTTGAAAATGCTTTCAGCATTAGTAAGGGAATAATTATAAAAATTAGCCAACTCAAAAGTTGTGGTTCTACCAACTAGACTATCCAATGTGAGATCATTACCATGTGTGCATCCCAACTCTTGTATTACAAACACTCTAATAACATAAATAGGAAGTAAAGTTCTCAATACCTTGTTGATCACTATCTCCTCAGATATTTCACCTCTAGCACTCCTAATAGAATTCATAACTTCTTTAATTCATGCAACATATTGTGCTATATTCTCACCTTCAATAATTCTCATGTCATCAAACTTTCCTCTTAGATTTTATGCCTTATCTCTCATCATATTTTTGTCTCCACCATTAATTAGTGCTACCTTGTCCCATACATTTGTTTCATTCAAAAAGTGTTTTACTTCATAAAATTTAGAATAGCTTAGAGAGGATGCAAGCTCAATCATCATTTGGTTATGCTCCTACTTTTCTTTCATCTGCTCAATAGTCATAGGTCTTCGAAATTCAATGTACTCATTTTCAAGATAGTAAAGTGCATAATCTCCAATACCTAATAGATGCAATTTCATTAGCCTTTTCCATTCTGAAAAGTTCTCCTTTCTTAGCTTGAGTATCTCTCTCTTATACATCTTGATCTTTAGCTTTAAGTCCTTCAAACTTTCACACAATTAGTAAGAGCTCCGATACCAATTGTTAGAATTTTGGAATAACTAAGAGGGAGGTGAATTAGTTATCCCTAGCTCTAGATGTATAAATCGAACACTTGAAACTTCAACAAACCTAACCCAATAATTCACTGATTAAAATTGTTCATTATAATCCAACATATTCATTCCATTATAGCTCTTTATTCTATATGTGTTAACTTGTAGAAACTTATCATAGTCAACAATAAACTTAAAATTAAAAAATAATTAGTATAAAAACATAAAAAATATCCACACAATGTTTAAAAACAAGATTTAATTTGGAAACGTAATTTGGGAAAAACCACCAGTAACATGCTACCACTTTTTCACTCTTTTAAATTGAGCTCTGTTAGGAGCCAACCCTATTAAAGGTTATAAAACACATTGTTAAGTGTGACCCTATGAAAGGATTTAGTCACCCTACAAGGAGTGCCCTTGTTAGAGGACTTAAGAATATTCCATTAAAATGTCACCTTTATTAAAGGGTTTAAAAATGAGTGTTAGGTCAACCTTATTAAAAGGATTTTACTATTGCCGCAATGGTTAGAAAGTAACAATAAAGTTTTGATCTGATAACATACAACTCACTTTGAAAATTTAAATCTCTATTCGGCTCAACTCTGGTTCATTGACTAGAATCTATCATTCTCATCATCTCAGATCTACTTGGCAACTCTTAAAGAAATCCTTCACATCAAAAAAATTTTTCTTCTCCTTGCAAGTCTATCCACCGCATGGATTTGGGGCTCTATTGATGAAGTCTTTCTCTATCACTTTGTCAATCTCATCTAATGATGTCTTCCTCCATCAGGCACTGAAACACATGCAGAGAAAGATGTTGAAAATTGTGAATTGGATGCTGGTGAGCACCCAAATAGAGGACTATTGTGACCGACCTCACTTATAGTAAATTGGAGATACAAACACAGTAGTTAATTGTCCAATTTCCTCTACTTCATTCTCTTTCTAGTGGTGTTAGATACAACTTTTATTTATGCACATACTAGTAACAAAGAGTTATTATAAATACTATTTCCTTCATTTATTCTTTCTTTACCAATATTCACATGTATTTTTTCAATTCTATGTGATTATATATATTTCACGGACTAAAGGATCCTATTTAACAATATTTTTAATTCTAATTTATAGGGGAAGTGACCCAATAGTTGTGCAAGCTAACATTGTACACCTACAATTCCTAATCCATAAGTCAAAATTTGTTGATTTTTTTGGTGAAGCTCCATAGGTGAGTGAAGAGCTTAAAGCTAATCTTTTAGCTTTTCGACATTTACAGGTCTCTTTGTAGAACTTGTAGAGTGCAAGGTGGTCTAAATGTGTTATTTTAAAATGTTCGCCCAATACCTACCCTAAGATCCCCAATAGCCTTTATAGTACTTTTTGAACAAATGGACCAATAAATAATCAAGAAAACTAAAAATTGAAAAGAATAAAATGACTATGGGTGTTCATGGCAATAGGTTTTGGCATTTTTTTGGGTAGATACCAAGTTTTTTTAGGGTGGTAATTGGGGGGAAAAGGTAACAGTTAACGTAGTGACATTGTGTACATGGGTGGCAATTTACCTGTTTCCCCTATATAGTAGAAAGGAACCTATACAAGACTCTTGAATGGAAATATTTCAACTCTCTAGAAGAAGTCAAAATGAAACTATCATAGGAAATCAGGGAATGAAGGTAAGACAAATCTTGCTAAGAAATTATAAGGCACTAGTGAACTAGATATTGTGGACCAATTAAATGAATGGTATACAAATGTTTAGTTGTATTTTATGAATATTTTAAATATTCATGTACATGATTATTCTAAAAATAATTCACTAAAAAAATTTAAAAATACAAATACATTATGACCTATGAACTTCTCAATTGATTGATTTAGTTAGATATTTTAATTAAAAATAATATTTGAAAAAGAGTGTTGTTGTAGAGTTAAATTTGATCTTACAGACTTGAAACCAAATTTTTTTCATAAGGTCGTCACCACTAAATTTCTCTAAAAAATTGAAAACCACATGAAATACTCACATAGAATTTGGAGGGCATGCAGTTAGAATATTTTATTATAATGGAATCTCATCAAGTTTTGTTATATAATATTGTCTATGTATGATTAGACATTTGGAGCATTGGATCTAAAAGAGTTTTTAAAAATTGAAAAGAAGTAGATTTTTTTATTCATATATGAATTGATTTAATAATCATATCTTTATAAAATCATCTTTATAATATTTTAATGTATTGTAATATACTAGATCTCCCATACAAAAGAATATATTATTTTGTTTGATATCAAATTTTTTTTAAAATATTTATTTTATTTTTAAATGTATTTAGTTTGATTTTTTATTGTAATGCATCACTAGTAATTAAGATGAAATAATTACCCTTTTTACTATGGGTAAAAATAAGTTTTGAAATAAAAGTGAAATTGATGAGATATGTAGCCCAAAAAAGATTGGTTGTAGGTAGACAAGGACAAAGCCACTAATCCAAAAAGTTTTGACAGGTGCCACAAACTTGAAACATGGGTTTTGAAAAGGATCCCATAATCTCCAAGAGGATTTTGAATAGTCTCCCATAACCTTCAAGATAGTTTTGAGCATGCTCCCACAACCAGACAATGAAATCCATCAACAAGGTATCCACAAAGATAGGAGAAATGTTTAACTAGGTAACCCACAACCAAATAAGATGTCCACAATATGCATGGAGATGTAGAGTAAAACCTTTAAACCAAACCTAAAAATGTCACATATAATCAATGAACTATTGATAAGAAGAAAGAGGGAGAAATCTCATTCCTACAACTCTAAAGCAAACAAAAGAAGGAAACCCAAAAATTACCATAAAAGAATTGGTTCTTTGAAAATAAATAAAACCAACAAGAAGACCCACCAAGAAAAATTATCCAAGAGTATAAACAAAAAGTAGATGCCAAAAAAAAGTATCCCTTCTCTAAAGAGATCTTCTACGAGTCCAACTAGAAAAATCTCACACCACAAAGATATGAATGGAATAAAAAATATGGAGAGAGAAGTTATAGTAAGAGGAGAACCAACCCTATTCTAAAACCTCTTCTATGTTAACCACCTAATAAACCACAATAACCTTCTCCATGTTTCCATACCAATTACTTTCACTATCACAACAAAACCCTTGAGCATTGAAATAATTGCTAAAGTATAACACCGCCTCCACAACTAGAATGGAACACAAAGGCATAAAGAAAAGTTTGGTACATTGTAGCGAAGAGATGATACAAAAAGGTAATCTCAACCTAGGCTAAGAGAAAACATCTTTTATGTCATGCACCTCAAGCCAAATTGAAGATAGGTCCTTTATTTTATCCCCTTAGAAGACCAAACCTACCCTAGCAAACCCCTATGTAAAAAAGGAGCACAACCCATAGAGAAAGTTCTACACTAGATAAGAAGACTAGAAAATGAAAAGAGATGATGACTCCATGAGGATAAGAATCTTAATTAAAAAATCCACAAAGACTTTACCTTAAAATAAGTCAAAAAGAGAAGGTAAGCCATAAACCTAAAACATGGGACTTGATCTATTCATTAAAGACATCTTAAGATCTCCCAACTTAAATAAATCCCTAAAAAAAACCCAAAAACTAGAAACTACTCATCATATTTCTACACCAAAGAAAAAATCAACAAAATCTCAAATACAGCCTCTAACCACAACCAAAACTACCTTCTCAAAAAGATCCCCCACAAGTCCATTAAACAAGAAATGTCATGTAAAATTCTAAAACAAGATACTCATACACAATAACACTAGATATGTTAAATAGGTAAACCCTTGATCAGAGGAAAAACCATAGTGGAGATTGTAGCCACAAGATGATGTACTAATATAAATATTCCTTGTTAGAGGATGGACCCTATTAGGATTCTACGAAAAACTTTTAGTACATAATAGTCCCTATTAGGAGATTTTGAATCCCTATTAGGAGTTGTTCTAGCCTTGTTAGGAGTTGTAGAATTAGGAAGATAGACCCACTATCCAAATAGCTTCAGGGGCAAGACCAATGAACCCACTGCCCAAATGGTCTTTGTATTATTCCTTGCAAAATTATAGAATTGAACTATATTGCTCCTTCCTCTTTCTATGTTCTATCAACTAGACTTTTGCTCCTTTTGATCTCAATACTAGATCACAAACTTCACATCCAATAATCCCTTGGATCGCTTACTTACATTTACCAAATACTCTGCTCTTATTTGCACTTCCTTGAACACTTCACATGATCACACTCTTCTCAAACAATTAAAACACTTTCCTTTATACCGAGTCCTGAAAATAATCCCTTGAGTCAACCTTGAGGCTTTCCTAATTAATTATAATAGGACCACACTACAATAACTAATTATTTCATAATCAAAATAGCATTGTTTTCTACAGTATATACAACTCCTCACAAGTGTGACTTCAGGTCTTACACACTTACTGATGTCATCATCAGACTATCTTCTATCATTGTATAATTTCACACACCCTAATTATATCTCTTTTAAGAGATAAAATAAAATCATTAGAAACTACTGCTTCGGTACTTTATTTTTGCACTGCTCTTTGTAAATCATGTATATCTTCTATATCTCTTCAACTTAAGTTACATACACTTAACCTCATCATCAAGGAAATGTGTGGAACATGTCCTTAACTTTGCACCACCTAATTGTCAAACCTTTTTCCATATGACCACAATCTATGAAAGGTATTCTTCCAATCTTCACAAATTTACTACTATGTTGACATCAATGAAAAACATAGTCATGAATGCAACATGTCAATACTACCACATGCTCTCCAATTCTTAGGATACTCCACCAAAGGAATACCATCAAAACTCATGCTATCAATCTCCCCCTTTGGCATGGATGGAAACATAGATGAAAAATATCTAGGTTCCAAGAATACTAAACAATACTCTTTTGCGGATGTTCTTGCATTTTCAAATCTCTTCATCAATCAAATTTAAAATCCTCACGAACATTATTTTATTTTGCATTTCTTAGGATTGGAATTAGATGTTCACACTATACAAATCTCATCTTCTCCCCCATACATCATAACTTGTATGTCTCCTTATTGACATCAATCTTTCTAAATCTCCCTAACAAGGAATAAGGATGTGCTCATCTCTCCCCCATTCAACTAGAGGATCTTTTCATGTACATATCTCCCCCATTAACATCAATAAAAAAAGGCCTCATTATGTTAATTTTTTTTCACCAACTCTTCAACCAGCTCAAGTGTCCAAAGACAATGTTCAAGGCTAAATACCAAGAGTCCTTAATGACTCTTCTCATCACAAATACTCCCCCATATAGGAAGCATCAACATTCAGTCTAGTCAAACAATAGTGCTTTGTACTACTGAACTGATACAATCTCTATAACATCTACTCTGAAGTAGGTAGGGGCATAACCCCGACCATACCTCTCAAGTACTCAAATGTATCTTTAAGTAAGGGCTTTTTAAATATATCTTCTATCTAATCTTTAGTGCTAACATACTCTTATCTGATCTATTTCTCTACTACCTTCTCTCTCAAAATATGATACTTGATAGATATATGCTTTGTCTTAGAATGCAATAAAGGATTCTTAGACATAATTATTGTACTTGTGTTATCACAATATATGATAATAGGTTCTAAAAATTCTATCCCAGTATCCTTTAACATCTGCTTCATCTACATGACTTGATTACAATTATTTTTTGTTGCTACATACTCTACCTCAATTGTACTCTATGAACCTTCAATCATGATCTATACTTCTTTTGCTCAATTGTAGTTGTCTCATCCTTGTTGATTAGCTTGTGACCAATTATCAATGATGTACCAATAGGCTTACAATTTTCTACGCCAAATATTTTTAACAAGTCTTTCAAATACTTAGCTTGTGAAATTAAAATGTCATCATTATTTTGCAAAATCTGCAAACCTAAGAAGAACTTCATTTCTCCTATCATACTCATTTCAAACTCATTCTTCATTTCTTAAGAAAACTTATCACTTGCTTCATCATTGCTTCCAAATATTATGTCATCAAAAAATATAACTATTATCAACAAACCATTCTCAATTTCTTTCAAATACAAGTTACTATTTGTCATACCTTTAGTAAATCCAAACTTTTCCAAATACTTGTCCAACCTTCCATACCAGGTTCTCGATGCATGCTTTTGACCATATAGAGCTTTCCTCAATCTACATACCATATATTTCTCTTTGTCAAAGGGAAACCTGTTGTAATTCTTTAGAATAATTGAGAGTGGGGGTGAATTAGTTATTCTATGTCCAGAAGTAAAAATAAAACTTTTCAGTGCTTATTAGACCCATATCCATAAAACCTTATTATAAATGCATCTGTTAGATCATACAATACTTAAAATTTGTAGGTTACTAACCTAGGTCAAAACAACTTTGCAAAAATGTAAACATGAAACATAATAGATTCAATAACACATTTGACACAAGGATTTTATGTGGAAACAAAATTTGGTAAAAACCACTAGTAGCATGATACTAATTCTCACTCTTCTGAAGTGTTGCCCTATGAAAGGCCAACCCTATTAAAGGTTACAATACAGATGGTTAAATGTGACTTAGTTAGAGGATTTCAATCACCCTATTAGGAGTGAGCCTTGGTAGAGGATTTTAGATTATTCTCTTGGAATTTCACATAGTTAAAAAATTTACAAATGGCTGCTAGGTCAACCTTAATCCAAAGGATTTACCCTAGACTGATACAATGATTACAAAGTAATAATAAGGCATGATCTGATAACAAATTACAACTCACTTGTAGATTACAAATATGTATTGTAGTCCTCCATTATGCTTCGCTTTCACACACTTTAGCTCTGATAGCTTGTTTACCCTCCTAGAATTCATACTCTTAAGCCTTCGTACTTTGCATGCCAATTGTAGTCTCTTCTATTCAATCACTGAATGAAAGAATATCCTATTATTTAATGTGGGGTCTAATCAATCCCCAAGTGGGAGATTGTTAGATTATGGTGACTAATCAGGCAAATACTGTACATACTTCATAATTTTTTGGGCCGTGGCCGATGTTGTAGCCAACGTATTATGGTCGACATGTTGTAACCCTAAAATGGATAAAATACTTGTATAAAAGGGTTTAGGGTTAGGTATTTTCATTATGTTGTGATGCAAAATTGCTTCTTGTAGCGATATTGAGCTGTAAGGGATTACAGACTGTAATCAAGTTATAATCACTGGATTGTAATAAGATTAGACTTTTTGTTTGGTGGACATAGCCCAGGGATTGGGTGAACCGCGTTAAATCTTGATGCCTTGTGTTCATTTTTGTGTGATCTATTATTTTTTTGTTATTGGTTATATTTGCATGTAGTTTTTATTTCTATCTATGGTTTATCCTAACAAGTGGTATCAGAACCTAGTTGTTTTTCAGCTATCCTCTGTAGGAAAGTTTCACGGTCTAGTGGGAGTCTCATGATTGAGTGAGAGCAATGGTAGATGAGGATAATCTGAGGGTTGATAGGTTTAGTGGGCAGAACTTCTAGTTATGGAAGATGTAAATGGAAGACTATATGTATCAGAAGGATTTATGGAAGCCATTGGAAGGCAAAGCCAAGAATCAGGGAACTATGTTAGGTGTTGAATGGGATCTTTTGGACAGAAAGGCACTTGGAAGCATTTAGTTATGCTTGGCACCATCAGTGGCATTTAACATTAAAAAAGAAAAGATGAGAGAAGAGTTGATCAAAACCCTAGCGACACTGTATGAAAAGCCCTCCGCTTTAAACAAGGTATTTCTCATGAAGCATTTATTTAATATGAAAATGGCAGAAGGTGGATCTATTGCAGATCATTTTAATGAGTTTAATACAATTACTAGTCAATTATCTTCTATGGGTATCAATTTTGATGAAGAAATTAGGGCTCTCTTGATTTTGTGTTTTTTGCCTGAAAGTTGGAATGGTTTGGTAATGGCAGTGAGTAATTTTGTTCTTGGATCTAGTACCCTAAAATATGATGATGTGATCAATGTTTTTTTGAGTGAGGAAACTCGTAGGAAATCCTCAAGTGGATCTACATGAGGAAGTGCTTTGAATGCACAAAGCAGGGGCAAAACGACTGAGAGAGGAAGTAACTCTGGAAATTGTGGGAAATCAAGAGGAAAGATAAAGGGGAAGAGGTCTCAATCAAGAGGACCACACAACTACTGGTACTATGGGAAACCAGGGCACAAAAAGAAAGATTGTTGGAATCAAAAGAAAAATGAAGGAGATAAATCAGATGGAGACAAGGAGAAAAATGGGGTAAGTAAAAAATTCAAACAGAAAGCTTTGCTTCTATCTTTAGAAAGTGTTGATCATTCATGGGTTTTAGATTCTGGTGCTTCATTTCATGCTACACCTCATAGAGGTTATTTCATTTATTATGTCCGAGGGGATTTTGGGCTTGTTTATTTGGGGGATAATGAACCCTGTCAAATTGTTGGAAAGGGAAAAATTAAGATTAAGTTGTAGAATGGGAATCATTGGCTACTACATGAGGTAAGACATGTTCCAAGGCTAGGTAGGAATTTAATTTCAGCGAGGCAACTCGGTGATGAGTGTTGTGTAGTTACTTTTAATGATAAAAATTGGAAGGTTTCAAAAGGTTCCCTTGTAGTAGCAAAAGGTGTGAAAGTAGGCAACTTATATCTTTGTATAGGTCATATTGTTCCTTCTACTTTGATTGTTTCAAAGAAAAATGAGTGTTCAGGAACAATTGCTACAGTTGAGCAGGGAGCACAAATAGTTGTTGTAGATTCTGATACAACATTGTGGCACAATAGCCTTGGGCACATGAGTGAGAAAGGTATGAAAGTACTTCATTCAAAGAAAGTTTTACCAGGTTTGAAATGTGTTAATATGGATTTCTATGAAAGTTGTGTGTATGGAAAACAAAAAAGAGTGAGTTTTGTAAAGACTGGGAAGGAAAATAAAAAGGAGAAATTAGAGCTTGTGCATACAGATGTATGGAGACTAGCTCAGGTATCTTCACTTGGTGGCTCTCATTATTATGTTACATTTATTGATGACACAACTAGAAAAGTATGGGTTTATTACATTAGACAGAAATATGATGTATTTCAAACTTTTAAGAAATGAAAATGCTTGGTTGAAAATGAGACTGGTAAGAAATTAAAATGTCTCAAATTTGATAATGGTGGTGAGTATTGCAGTCATGAATTTGAAGATTATTGCTCCACTAATGGTATTCATAGAAAGAAAACTATTCCAAGGGCTCTGCAGGAAAATGGAGTGGCTGAATGCATGAACAAGACTATAATGGAGTGTGCAAGGAGCACGAGGTTGCATGTTGGGTTTCCCTTACACATGTGGATGGAGGCTATCAATACTGCAATATATTTTATTAATAGAGGTCCCTCTACTCCTTTGGGCTGTGGTATTCTAGAGGAAGCATGGACTGGTAAGAAGGTGAGTTATTCTTTTCTCAAGACCTTCGGTTGTGAAGCTTTTGCTCATATAGATTGTGAAAATAGAACCAAGCTAGAAGCTAAATCAAAGAAATGTGTCTTTTTTGAATATGGCATTAATGAATTTGGTTATAGGCTTTGGGATTTTGAAAATCATAAAATTGTAAGAAGCCGAGATGTCATATTCAATGAGAAAGTGTTGTACAAAGATCTGTTGCAGCAACATGAGAAGAAAGAAGATGATTATGTAGTGCTGGATGATACTCTAATAGCTAATGTTCCAGCCATTCCTCATGATGTGCAACAACTACAATAACAAATACCACACACACCGGTGAATGTTAGACAATCAACAAGGCAAATTAGACCTCCACACAGATTTTCTCCCTCTTTGTATTCTATTTTACTTACTGATGCAGGTGAACCTAAAAGTTATGATGATGCTGTACAGGTGAATACTAAGATTCATTGGGAGTCTGCAATGAAAGATGAAATGGACTCTTTGCTAAAGAATAATACATGGTATCTATGCAAGTTGCCTATAGGTAAAAATGATTTACAGAATAAGTGGGTTTACAGGTTGAAAGAAGAGGAAGGAGGTAAGAAAATATTTAAGGCCAGGTTAGTTGTTAAAGGATTGGCACAGAAAAAGGGAATTGATCTTGATGAGATATTTTCTCCTATTGTTAAAATGACTTCTATCCGTACCATTTTAAGTCTTGTGGCTACTGAAGATTTGCATTTAGATCAGTTGGATGTTAAAATGGCCTTCCTTCATGGTGATTTGGATGAAGAAATATAAATGCCTTAGCCATAGGGATTTGAGCTCAAAGGTAAGGAGAACTTAGTGTGCAAATTGAAGCAAAGTTTATATGGCCTGAAGCAAGCACCTCAGCAATGGTATCTAAAATTTAATAGTTTTATGCATGAGCAGGGATATAATAGGTGTCATTCATATTACTATGTTTATTTTAAGAGGTTGGATGATGATAGCTACATTATTTTATGTTTATATGTTGATGATATGCTTGTAGCTGGGTTTAACATGGATCATATTAAGGGGCTGAAACGCTAGTTAGCACATGCATTTGCTATGAAGATTTGCAAAGATAGGAAGAATAGAACATTGACGCTATCTCTAGTTGATTATGTTGAGAAGGTGTTGCAACGTTTCTATGGGGAATGCTAAAGTTGTCAGCACACCTTTACCTAGTCATTTGAAGTTGACTACGGAAATGTGTCCCAAGACATAGGAAGAGGAGGATAAGATTTCCAAGGTACCCTATGCTTCAATTGTAGGAAGCTTAATGTATGTTATGGTATGTACTAGGCCAAATATTTCACATGTAGTGGGAGTCGTTAGTAGGTACATGAGTCATCCAGGATTTGAGCATTGGAATGTTGTCAAGTGGATTCTCAGATATTTGAGAGGAACAACCAATAAGTGTTTACACTTTGGGGGCTCTACTACTAATTTACAGGGCTATGTTGACTCATATTTTGTAGGGGATATTGATACCAGGTAGAGCACTATAGATTATGTCTTTATTGTTGGTGGGGTAGTTGTGAGTTGGGTTTCTAGGTTACAAAAGATTAATGCTCTATCCACTACGGAGGCAAAGTATGTTGCTACTACAAAGGCAGCCAAGGAGATGATATGGCTTCAATTCTTCTTGGAAGAATTGGGACACCCTCAGAAGGATAATTATTTGTTTATAGATAGTCAAAGTGCCGACGTTGTAGTCGACATATTATAGATAGTCAGAAGGACAATTATTTCTATTGCTGAGCACCAACTAAACTTTAATCATCTTACACTATGTTCACTTGGCATACATTGAATCTTCATTTTTCTTGGCTACAACTAATTTTCTATTTGGCTTGCACTAACTTTGCTCAGAACCTATTGTGCACTCGGTTAAGATTGGTAGACATTATTATTCTTACTTGTTCTTCTAGACTTAATCAGTGTATCCAACCTTTACATCCTTAAGTAGATAAAAAATAAACTATATGATCACTATCTTAACTGATCTTTGTACTCCTTTTTCATACCATAACTCAACCTTTCATCTAGGTGCTCTTGTTATCTCATTTGATCAAATCCTCTTCATCAATCAAACAAATGATAGTACTCAAATCAAATAGGTAGTTGTCTTACCAGCAAGTAGTAGGTTTGACATCAATTGCAAAATAATGATTGAAACACACCCAAATATTTTGTATCACTCTTTTCTCAAAAATATCCCTCTTTTTCATTGATGGTAAACCAATATCAACAACAATACCAAAAAGAAAATAATTCCTTGTATTGAAATCTCTCCCTCTATTAGCATCTTTCATCTTCTATATATGCTACAAAATTCTATTCTGATCAATAGACAATCAACTATTCCTTATGACTCTCTTCATCTATCATCTTCTAAGGCTTCTCCTTCTAACTTTCTCTGATCACTCCCTCTTTTTGATATTCAAGTATCTATCTCTTTATTTATACTTATTTCTCCCTTAGGAGTATATCTCCCTCTAAGTAGATATTTCATATTTCTTTCTACTTCTAAAGTGTTTCTCCCTCTTTCTCACTTTGTTTGGTATTCTTTATTTCTCCCTCTTTGACAATAATGCCAAAATCTTGTCATCTCAACATGCACATGTTAACAATTTTAGGTTCTTCCTTTGTCACCTTTCATTGTGACTATAAATCTTTTAGTTTAGTTCCTTCATTACTTTAGGTAGCTCCTAAAATAATATCCACTGTATCAAGTTATAAGATACAACATTCAGCTTAGTTGATGTAGGGCACTACTCATGCTTCTTAATTAGCTTTAGTAGTGGTATCACCCCTAGTTTACCTCATAGATACCCATGAGATCCTTAGGAAAAGCTTTTTTGAAGATATCAGCTATCTTCTCTTTTGTAATCACATGTTCCATCCTCACTTGTTTATCTTGAACTAACTCTCTCAAGTAATGATACTTTATTGCAATGTGCTTGGTCTTTGTGTGCATCATAGGGTTCTTTGGTGTATTTATAGCACTTGTATTTTTTCAAACAATTGATTAATTATGTATTATATTTAATGTTACACAAAATGTCATATAATTACTAGTTAGTGTATACCAAGCTCACTTGAGCATTGATGACATTTTTCTATGACTACCAAGCATTCTAGAGTTTGTTCAATTCAAAAGATAATTTTTACTTAGTCAACTCAGGTGGCATAGTAAAGTCTATGGAAGATCAGTGTTAACCGAGCTCACTTGGTTAATGAAGGAAATGTTGGATGGAACTAGTATTAATCAAGATCACTCATTTACCAAAGAAACTTTGTAGTGTTGACCAAGTTCACTTGGTTAACATAGGAAAATCACTTCTGAGTTAGTATCTACCAAGCAAGGTCGGCTAACAAAGGATTTTCTTGTTTTGGCATATTGAGTTTAATTGATTTATCTATTGATTCTAGTTGACTAAGGAGATGAATATTAATTATACTAAGTTGTATTCTGGCCAACTTGAAAATATGGAAGATATAAATAAAAGGTCAAGTTGAGGGTTAGAGTGTGTGTATGAGAATGCATGGAAGATCATTGAAGATTTGATGATGCTAAGAGGAAGTGAATTAGAAGGATAAAGCAGAATATCCTTGTGAAGCTGAAAAGATATATTTGATCAAGAAGGATCAAGTACACAAGCCAGAATTGAGATCTATAATCAACAATTTAGTTGCATCCAAATCAGGTCATGTCATTGTTACTCTCTAACCATTGTAGTAGTGATCTAAATCTCTTAACAGAGTTGGCTTAATAGCTACTTGTAAATCCTCTAACAAAGTGGCATTTCTATTGAAGTGTCTAAAGACCTCTAATAGGGTCACACTTAACAGTGTGTTTTGTAACCTTTAACAAGGTTGGCTCCTAACATGGCTCACTTTAGAAGATTAAAAAATAGTAACTAGTTGCAATTGGTGGTTTTTCCCAAATTGGGTTTCAACATTAAATCTTGGTGTCAAATGTGTTCATGCTATTTCTTTTATGTTTTTGCAACTAAGTTAAAATAGTAAGTGATCATAGATAACATCTTAATATTTTCATGTTAAGTGTTTGTCGAGCATTCTCAATATTTATCGAGTTACAACATTTTCATTGTGTTTACCAAGCATCAGCAAAGTTCAATTTTTAGAGATTATTTTGTACTAACATCTAAGGGATTTGGGATTTATTTTTGTGGTAACTGATTCACCCCTCCCCTCTTAGTTACTTCTCTTATATTTCCAATAGTATTATCACAATAAAGTACCACAGGTTCAGTGATTTCCTCCTTCATGCATTTGAGTAGTTGTTTGATCCATAGAATGTTTTGTACAATTTACTATAGTAGCTACATATTCATCTTTAGCAATATATTGAGATATGCAATTTTGTTTCTTGTTGGTCCAGGTGACCAACCTCATTCCTAAGAAAAATACTCATCCACTTGTGTTCTTTCTATCATCAATATTTCTAGCCCAATCAACATTAGTGTATGCTCTCAACTCAAATTTTTCATTTTTCTTTTAGTATAGACCATAGTCTTTTGTTCCTTTCAAATATCTCATAATTCTCTTAACAACCATCAAATGATTCTCCTTAGGATTAGAAAAGAATCTTAAAATAATCCCAAAAAATAATGTAATGTCTAGTCTTCTATGTACTACATATTGCAATTTTCTAATCATAGACTTGTACAATGTTTGATTCACATCAGCTAAATTATCATTCTTTGATAACTTTTGTCTTATCACCATAGGTGTGCTAACTAGTTTGGAATCTTTTAATCCAAAAAAAATCAATATTTCCTTCACATACTTAGACTTAGTGATGTATATACCATATTTCATCTGAGATACTTGGAAACCAACAAAGAACTTGATCTCTCCAAAAATAGACAACTCAAATTATTTCTTCATTTAATATGAAAACGCCTTACATAATCTATCTTGACCTCCAAATATCATATTATCAACAAAAATTTCAGCTAGTAAATTACATTTACCTCCTTTTGTCTTCAAGTATAGATTTTTTTTATCATCGATCCTCACAAACACAATCTTCACAAGATAAGTATGAAGTCTCTCATACCATGCTCTTGGGGATTACGTTAAACCATATAAATCTTTTTGTAGTCTACATAGCATGTTCTTGTTGTTAGCATTAACAAATCCTTCTAATTATTTTATGGAAACCTCTTCTTCTAATATACCATTCAAAAATGCTAACTTCACATCCATCTGATTAAATTTGAAACCTTTGTATGCCGAGTAAGCAAGCAGAGTTCTTACTCCTTCCAATCTTGCAACAAGGGAAATTTTTTCTCCATAATCTATCCCTTTCTCTTGTACATACACCTTGAAAACTAATCTTGCCTTATTTCTTGTGACTTCACCATTTTCGTCTAGCTTATTTCTATACACCCACTTGGTTCCAATCACATTCTTGTTCTCTGGTCTAGGAACTAGAGTCCATGTCTTGTTCTTTTCAATCTGCTCAATCTCTTCTTTCATGGCTTTACTCTAGTCCATATTTTCTAAGGCATATTTCACTTTATTAGGTTCATTCATGCTCAACAAATATCTATCACTTCTCAACTTGTTCCTTGTCATTGGTCTAGCATTTCTGTCTCCAATAATTTGTTCAGTGGGCTGATGTCTTTTGACATACCTTGACAATCTTGGTTATTCCCTACCTTCCTCATTAGGTCTATCAACTTATGAATCACTATGTACTTCTCTATTAGGTAATTTAGTATCTCTTTCATGTACACTTATCTCCAAATTTGAATGTGCCTTAGCTTTTGTCTGTAACTTGATTCTCGATTGTAGCTTAGTTCTTGAATACAACTTAGCATTCATTGTATGTGACTTAGAAGTCACTAAACCTTTTTGTTGATTTGAAACTTGATTTATAACATCTTCATCAATAGGCATACCTTTATAATAGTATACAAAATATTTGTATTCCTCTAATTCCTTCATAGGTTCAGCCTCATGTGCCTCTATATATTCATCAAACTTCACATTTGCACTTTCCACAATTTTGTTAGTGTTAGTATTTAAATACTTATAAGCTTTACTTCTTGTGGAATAGCCAAGAAATATACTTTTTTTACTTTTAGCATCTAATTTACCATTCCTAAAATATTTAGGAATGTAGCACTTGCTTCCAAATAGATTAAAATATTTTACATTGGGTGAGTATCTATACCATAATTCTAAATGTATTGAATGAGTATCTTTCTCGACTTGCACATGGTTCAAGGTATAGAAAATGGTGCTTATGGCCTCTCTCTTGTATTTCAAAGAAATATTCTTCTCCATCATGAGTGTCCTAGCATAATCCATTATAGATTTATTCCTCCTTTCAACAATTCCATTTTGTGGAGGGGTCCTAGGTGTAGATGTCTACCTTTTGATTCCTCTATCATTACAGAAGTTCTCAAACTTATTTAATGTAAATTATCCACCTCTGTTAGATCTCAAACATTTTAGGATTTTCCTATAGCCTTCTCAAATCTAGCTAGGTACCACTTAAACATTTGGCAAGCATCAAATTTCTGTTTTAGAAACATAATTGTCAACATGCTAGAATAATCATCAACAAATAGGATAATGTACTTTTCACCCTTGTAGCTTTGCACATTAATTGGTCTATGCAAGTTAGTATGAAAAATGTCCAAAATTTCTTTAGAGGTGTGAGTCTTACTTTTGAAATTAGATTTTGTCATCTTGCCTAACTGACATTGTTTGTAAATTATATTGTCAGGTTTCTTCAATTCAGGAAAACCTCTCACTCTGTTCATGTTACTGATACTAACCAAGTTATCAAAATCAACATGACATAATCTCTTGTGCCATAACCACACATCATCGAATTCCACAACAAGACAAGTGGGATTATTCATATCAAGATAAAATAGATTACCTCTAGTTTGATCAGCTTTTCAAATTAGTTTCCCATCAGTGTCATAGATCTTAGCTATCTTGTTCTCAAGCTCAACCTTGCAACCAGAATTATTTATTTGTAACACACTCAAAAAATATAGTTAAGTCCTTCAACATAATAAGAATTGTCACACAAGATCTTTTATGTGAATTTGATAGATCATTTTCCTTTTATCAAATAGAGTGCATCATTACCAAACCTTATACTATTTCCATCATAATAATTTAGGGTAATGAAATTACTTTTATCTCTAGTCAAGTGATGTGAACACCCACTATCAATGATCCATTTATCATTCTTGATCACATAAGACACTAGTGCAGTTGCTTCATCCTCAGCAAATTCATGCTTCATTGCAACATACACCACTTCATCATCATGGTCATCAGATCCATCTTTAGTTTCCTCTTCTACAATTTAACAAGACTTCTTTCTTTTTTCTTTGTAATCTTTATTGTCCTCGTCTTTTTTTTACTTATATACTTGTCTCCACTTCTATTGGTGTTCTTCTCTAGACATCTAGTAGCAATACTACCAACCTCATTGCAATTAAAACACATGATAGGTAACTTGCCTTTGAATTTTCTTTTTCCTTTGTGAAATATCCTTGCTAGCAGTGCTTCAAGCTATTCTACATCTTCCTCATTTGTGCCACTATCACTAGAAACATATTTGACCTTTTTCTTCTTCTTTGTAGGTTCCCTTAATGATAGTTTAGCTTTGAAAGTAGATTTAACATTGTCAAATTTAAAGTTGTCAAAATTAGAGAGCTCAAAAGAAGTGACCCTACCTACCAAACCTTCAAGAGTTAGATTAGAACCTTGTATACATCTTAATTCTTGTATGGAAGAAACTCTAATATTATAGATGGGCAGTAGTGTTCTCAATACTTTTCTTAATACAAATAGTATCATCACCTGTCCTACTAGTAGCTCCTCTTATAACATTAACAACATCTTTTATTCTAGAACAATATTAAGCAACATTCTCACCTTCCTACATCCTTATATCATCGAACTTAACTTGAAGACTTTCAGATTTGGCTTTCAAAACATTTGCATTTCCTCCATAAATGGTGGGAAGAGCATCCCACATCTTCTTTACATTGTCACAACCCTTATTGTCATTGAACGTAGCATAACTTAGGTCAGAGGCAATCTCCAACATTGCCTGATTATGTTTCTTCTTCTTTTTTAGATCATCAATAGTTAGGGTTCTAGTAGGATTGACATACTCAATGGAAATGATAGATTGTGCATGGTCTCCAAGACCACTTAGGTTTAGCTTCATCAAAATTTTCCATGCAAGAAATTTCTCCTTATTAAGCTTGGGTACCTCTCTTTTTGACATCTTGATCTTTTTCCTCTAGTATCTTCAAACTATCCCTCTTAAACACTATAGCACTCTGATACCAATTTTTTGAATTCTTTAGAATAACTGAGAGGGGGGTTGAATCAGTTATCCAAGGTCTAGATGTACAAATAAAACTTTCCAATGCTTAGTAGACCCATATTCATAAAAACCTTATTATGCATGCATCCATTAGATCATGCAACACTTAAACTTTGTAGGTTATTGTCCTAGGTCAAAACAACTTTGTAGAAATGTGAACATGTAACATAACAAATTCAATAACACATTTGACACAAGGATTTTATATGGAAACCCAATTTTGGAAAAACCACCAATAGCATGCTACTAGTTCTCACTCTTTTGAAGTGATGCCCTATGAAAAGCCAACCCTGATAAAGGTTAAATTACACACTATTAAATGTAACCTAATTAGAGGATTTCAATCACCCTATTAGGAATGAGCCTTATTAGAGGACTTTAGATCATTCACTTGGAATGTCACCTAGTTAAAGGATTTACAAATGACTGTTAGGTCAACCATAATCCAAAGCATTTACCCTAGAGTGATACAATGATTACACTATAATAGTAAAGCTTGATTTAATAACAAATTACAACTCACTCATAGATTACATATCTCTATTTTAGTCATCCATTCTACTTGTCTTTCACACACTTCAGCTCTAATAACTTGTTCACCATTCAAGCATTCATACTCTTAAGCCTTCTTGCTTTGCATGTCAATTGAAGTCTCTTCTATTCGGTCACTGAATGAAGAAATACCCTAGACTCCTTGTCTTCCTTAGGTTCTTGCACATGACAACCTTTGCTTCTAAGTAGCTCTCTCTATAAATAGAGATTTAAGATCTTTTATCACTTAACCACAATCATCCATTTTAGGGTTAGGTAGGATTAGGTAGGATACAATGAATCTACCCACTTTTTCATTTGGTTCCTCTAGAAACTTCTTCCTTAATCTTCCTTGAATTCGACACAAAATAGTTTACCTTGAATTTTGTGCTTGCAACTCATCATAGTTATCTTCCACATGCTTCACACAATTAAAGAAAACAAAATAGTCAACTTGCATTCATCAAATCTACAATTTAACGTGAATACTAGTACTTGGCATCAATATACTTTCACTCAGCTTGCATATTGTTCTTCCACTTGGTCAACACTAGTTTACTCAGTGAACACTAAAGTTTACTTATGCTTGGCACCAACTAAACTTGGCTTACACTATGTTCACTTGGCATACACTGAGTCTTCACTTTTCTCAGCTCCAACTTATTTTTTGTTTCGCTTGCACTAACTTTGCTCAGCACCTACTATGCACTCGATCAAGCTTGGTAGCCATAATTCTTCTTACTTATTTTTCTAGACTTAATCAGTGTATCCAACATCTAAATCCTTAAGTAGATAAACAATACACTATATCATCACTCTCTTAACTCAACCTTCTCTCTAGGTTCTCTTGTTATCTCATTTTATCAAATCCTCTTCATCAATCAAACAAATGATAGTACTCAAATCAACTAGGTAGTTGTCTTATGAGTAAGTAGTAGGTTTGACATCAATGACAAAACAATGATTCAAACACGTCCTCATACTTTGTATCTTTCTTTTCTCAAAAAAACCTTCAAGCTTCTCAATGTATACCTCTTCTTCAATTTCTCCATTCAAGAAGGTCAATTTAACATCCATATGATACACTTTAAACTTCTTATTCACTGCATAAGCCAAGAAGATTCTCATTGCTTCCATTCTAGCTATAGGTTCATGTGTCTCCTCATAGTCTATTCCTTCTTTCCATGAATATCCTTTGCATACAAGTCTAGCTTTATTTCTTACAACTTCACCTTGTTCATTCATCTTATTTCTAAGTACCCATTTGGTTCCAATAAAATTTTTGTCTTTAGGCCTAGGAACTAATTGTTGGATTAGGTGAAAAACTAATCTCCCAAGAACACTTGCATGCATAAACCTGTCACATGGATGAAACAAAGAACAGAGGCAAGGAAAAATCAAGGAGGCCAAAAAGCCAGATCCATCTTATGGACATGCAAAGAGAAATATCTCATATAATCCAATAAGTGAATGAATAAAATACAAAGAGGTGAATCCTTATAAAGGAATCACGAAACCTGAAAAGGGAAACTAAAGCCTAAAAAAGCTAGGGTTGCACAATATAATTAATAAAATATTAATTATATGCACCTACAAGATAGCTTAAGAAAACTAGAGTAATAGGCAACTTAATTAATTAAATCAAAGTGATTTAATTAATAAGTTAGAACAAATAAGTACTCTAACACCCCCCCTTAAGCGAAGCTTGGGAGGAAGCTAACCTAGCATAGCTATGAAAGAGAATTGGGTCCCGGCAACAAGGCCAGATCAGGTACCCAATCACAACAAAATCTCTATAAAGAGGAGAAATAGAGAAAACCACATGGGAAAAACCCTACTCCAAAAAGAGATAGAAAAGAATGTTCCAGAAGAAGGAACAAAGAGATCAGAAGAGAATCATTGAAGCATGAAGAACCGCAAAACTCTGTCAAAATGTTGATCTATAGAACCTCCATGGAAATAGAAGGCACGAACCGAGCGTGTCTATATGGTAGATGATCCATCTCACCGAAATGCATAGGTAGCTAGCCACTGCAAACGCCTAGTATGTAGGATCAGGTACTAAATACATAGTTCACACCAACGAACCATCAACCAAAGAAGCATAGAACAACAATACAACCTCCCCTTAAGGCAGGTGAGGTGACAGGTAGCTGAAAAGGTGGGCCAAAAAATCTCCTACAACACAGGAACCAAACGCATCAAGAGTGAGGTACAGACACCAATAAAGGCATGTGTCATCGATACTGCATGAGAAAAAAGAGAAAGAGGGCCTATAAGCGGCAAACAACTATCCCCCCCATGGCACTTTATAAAATAGTGCGAGTACAATGAATCACAATGATGAAAAGGATCCCGAAACGCAAGAGTGGCACTTTATCTCAGTGCGTTGCATAAAGATACTTACAATGAATATCAACAATGATCATAAAAAACATAAGGCTGAAACAATAGAAGGTAGAACCCAAAACAAAGCAACTGAAGCAACAAAATCGATCCTCGGACCTGAAACAAACAGGATATCCACCAGAATGCTAAAATGCAAAAGACTGAATAGGATGTGCTTGGAATAGAATCTGGAACAACAACCAACATCATTGGAAAGAGCACAGAAAGAGCTTTCTAGTGATATAAAGAAGTCCAAAATCGGAGATCGGATGCTCAAGATACGCCTCCCGGAGTGCAAAATAGAACATCCAGCTTTGACCTCCATAACAGGCAACCAAACTGCATCAAAACCCAAAAACACCTACACCAACATCTCCGTCTTGGAACCAGCTTTCCGGCGCATTTTTCAGATTGAAAAAATACATCCGTATGCTCAAGTTACGGAGAAAAAACCTCCAGGGCCTTTGAAAATGCAAAAAATTATTTTTTTTTAATAAATAAAAAATAAAAAAAGAAAAAACTCCAAAAAATCCCTCCACCGCCGGTGGAGCGGCAGCCAGGTAGTGGGAGGGTGGAGGACCGCCTCGAGGCGGAGCTATGGCGGAGCCGCTGCGGGCCGCTGGCGGAGCCACCGGTGGAGCCGCTAGCAGTGGCCGCCAGCGGTGACTGCCAGTGGTGACCGCTGCGGTAACTGCAGCGGAGCTGCTAGCGGTTAGATAACCACGGCGGCAAAAAAAACAAGCCGCAAAATGTTTTTTTTTACAATTTTTTTTATTTTTGCCTCGTACTGTGTGTAGGGGGCTGTACGGCCCTGTCGGACAAAAAAATTTGCCTCCCAGACCAACGGTGTCCAAAATGGACAAAATTTATATGGATTTTGACTGCAAACGGCCTTCCGAATCTAATGGAAGTGTCCGTTTGAGCCCAAAGTGCTCCAAAAAAAAATTTTGCAAAAAAATTGTCCGTACAGCCTCCCACTGCTCTGAAAAACACAGCTTCTGAAACGCTTCAACAAACCACGAACAGCAAGCAGCAAGCTGGCTCTGATACCATGTTGGATTAGGTGAAAAACTAATCTCCCAAGAACACTTGCATGCATAAACCTGTCACATGGATGAAGCAAAGAACAGAGGCAAGGAAAAATCAAGGAGGCCAAAAATCCAGATCCATCTTATGGACATGCAAAGAGCAATATCTCATATAATCCAATAAGTGAATGAATAAAATACAAAGAGGTGAATCCTTATAAAGGAATCACAAAATCTGAAAAGGGAAACTAAAGCCTAAAAAAGCTAGGGTTGCACAATATAATTAATAAAATATTAATTATATGCACCTACAAGATAGCTTAAGAAAACTAGAGTAATAGGCAACTTAATTAATTAAATCAAAGTGATTTAATTAATAAGTTAGAACAAATAATTACTCTAACACTAATTCCCATGTGTCATTCTTCACAATCTGATATAATTTTTCCTTCATTGCTTGAATCCAATGATCATCCTTGCATTCTTCATCTGCACTCTTAGGTTCAACTTTAGAAATCAAACATAATTCCTCATTTACTCTATTTCTTGTCATCACTCCTTTGTCTTTTCTTCCAATTATATGCTCTGGTCAGTGATTCTTTTTCATATTCTTATTAGAGGTAGGAGTTTCTAACTCAAATATTACTTCGTCTCTTGGTTAAGATCTTTGTTCTCCTCTTTGCTCAACAATTTGCACATTATTTTGTAGATCATTGTTAGTCTTAATGAAAACTTCTACATTCTATGTAACAATTCCAATATTTTCTTCTTCTTTTTTTATCAATGAGAGTTACTAGAGTCATCTCTTCAATTATTTTCTCTTTCTTAACTAATTCAAGCTCATTATCATCACTCAAGAATCTTTCCATACTTGTTTTAAATTCTTCATCTTAATCTGACAATGAATTCTTTCTAGTTTTCTTTACTCTCTTGGGACATTTGGATGAAAAATTACCAAACTCATTGCATGTCCAACAAACAAAAAATGTCATACCTTTTGGCTCCCTTTTCATAAGTAGATCAATACCTTCTTTGATCTTCTTGTCTTCTTCAAATCTAGATCAATCTGTACCCGTGCTTTTGTTCCTTTGAATGCAACAAAAGGAATTTGAATCAAGAAACTTGATGCTCTATTCTTTGCATAATTTTGATAACTCACCAAGAATCTATAACTTCTTGGTGTCGAAATTTCTTCTATCAAACTTAGGACTATATTTTTTGAAATGACTCATCATAGATCTCCTAAAGTTGTTAAGCTTTCCCTTCAAGGACCTAATGCTCGGATACCAATTGTTAGAATATATACTCCACCAATATAACTGAGCAGGGGGATGAATTAGTTATCCAACTATTATCACAATTATCAACCTTATTAAATCTTAACCATATGAGCAATATATTTAGAAATCACAACAAGATACTCATACATAATAACACCATATATTTTAACTAGGGCAACCCTTGATCAGATGGAAAACCTCGATGGGGATGCTACCCACAAGATGATGTACAAATATAAATATTCCTTGTTGGAGGATGGACCCTATTAGAAGTCTATGAAAGCATTCAGTACATATTAGTCCATGTTAGGAGACTTTGAATCCCTATTAGGAGATTCTAACCTTGTTAGGAGTTGTAGAAGGTAGATGGACCCACTTTCCAAATAGTTTTAGGGGCAAGACCAATGAACCCACTATCCTAATGATCTTTTTATTATTCCTTGAAAAATAATAGAATTCAACTCTATTGTTCCTTCCTCTTTCTTTGTCCTATCAACCAAACTTCTTCTCCTTCTGATCTTGATACCAGATCACAAACTTTGCATCCAATAATCCCTTGGATCGCTTATTCACATTTACCAAATACTTTACTCTTCTTTGCACTTCCTTGAACTATTTGTGTGATCACACTCTTCTCAAATAATTAAAACAATTTCCTTTATACCAAGTTCTCAAAAAAAATCCTAGAGTTAGCCTTGAGGCTTTCCCAATTAATTATAATAGGACCACAGTAAGATAATTAATAGTCTATACAATTTTTCACGCATGCGGCTTCAAGACTTATGCACTTAGTGATGTCATCATAAAATTATCTTTTATCACTATATAACTTCACATCCCTTGATTATAGCTCTATTACGAGATAAAATACAATCATTAGAAACTACTTCTCAAGCACTCTATTTCTGCACTACTCTCTATAAATCACAAATATCTTTTATATCTCATCAACTTAAGTTATGCACACTTAACCTCATCCTTAGGACACAATGTGGAATATGTCCTTGAATTTTGGTCACCAAATTGTCAAACCTATATTTGTATGACCATGATCTTTGACTGCTCTTATGCCATTCTTCATAGAATTACTGCTATGTTGACATCAATGATAAACATAGTCATGAATGCAACATGTCAATACTACCACATGATATCCAATGCTTAGGAAACTCCCCCAAAGGAATACCATCAACATTCATGCTAATAACTTATCCTTTCCTTTTATTAAATAGTACAACTCATCAATCCTTATTGTCGACACATTTTTCTTATTCCAAGATTTCAACTATGTTGGCCACAAATCCTTATTCTCTCATTGGCAATTTTTTTTGTTACTCAGTCATCACTATATTCTTCTTCTTAGTCTTCATTGGGTCACTCATTCATCACTAAATTTTCTCACTCGGTATCAACATGCTTGCTCAGCCAATACTATGTTTGGTCACAACTATACTTCTTAATATATTTTCTCAATAATAACTAGTTGTTCAGCTTGAACTATTTCACTCATATTCTACTTAAGTTCCACGATCTTCTATTTCAATTCCTTCATTGACCATGCAACACTGGTACTTAGTCAAGCTTATCATTATGAATTGTTTCAAATCTAAGCTTCATCCAACTATCACCTTCACTTCATGCATTCATTAAACATCAAATTATCTTTTCATGGACTAACTTACCAAGTGCCCATTCTAATTCCTTCCTTAAACATCTCAACTAAGCCTTTTAGTAGGTGATCTAATGACCTCTTCTTTTCAAATCCTCTTCATCAAATAAATAATGTGGCACTCTATATTGTTAGTGAATGTCTCTATAGTAGGTTAGACATATGTCTTACCAATAGGTTTGACATCAATGCCAATATAACAACTGTATTAATTAGGCTCTCAACAATTGTAACTCCGACACTAATCTACCTCTAGTTATAGAAATAGGACTAAGAAACTTTTTAATTGTGTATTCTCATGATTTTCTGATAGTCTCTATCTCCTCCATGTTTATTCTCAAATGTACATTTAAAAAACACATACCAACTTGCAAAATACTATTAAATCACATCATTAATGAGAACACAAACTAGGATATATTGTTATATTTTAAAGCATCCTTTGAAATAATAAGATTGAGTGGAATGATTAAAATAACTAAGATGGAGTGGGGTGAATCAATTATCCTTAGGTCTAGATGTACCAATTCAACTTTTAACATCTTCAAACAACTTATTCAAACTCATAGATCCATTTGGCTAATACCAACTCATTAGCAATTCAACACATTCATCATCAGTTAGTTCTTTGTTTAGTATATGCAGAATAACAGAAATAAATAATAGTAAATAGCTTGAAACATAAAAACAACCTTCACACATGTATGACACCAAAATTTAACTTGGAAATCTGATTTGGAAAAAGTCACCAAGTAACATGCTACCAATTTTCACTCTTTTGAAGTGAGCTCAGTTAAGAGCCAACCACATTAAAGGTTACAAAAAACACTATTAGGTGAACCTTATTAAAGGATTTAGTCACCCTTTAATAATATTAAAAAATAACCTACTCCAAATATTTTATATATATATAAACTATGAGCCTCTAATTATATGGAAGAAGATTAAAAAGTGTTCTCACTTAATTGGAGATCATCTTTTTCTTACAATATGAAATAAATTGTCATATATCCTAATCAGCTTCCAGTTATAGAATGAGGATTGGGAACTTTTTAATTAAATTTTTTTTTTCTTTTCTCATAGTCTTTGTCTCCACCATGTTTATTCTGGTATCTGCATTTAAACAACACATACCAACATGTATAATATTGTTAAATCTCATCATTAATGTGAATGGGAACTAGGATATCTTATTGTATTTTAAATTAATCCTTTAAATAATAAGATTGGGTAGAATTTGAAACAAAGAAATATATAATTTAACATACATGCAAAGTGCCTTCTTATATAAACATTACCCATAATTGAAAAATGTGACTATTTTTGGACTATCTTTCTCCTATCACTTGGATTTAATAGTTAACGAATTGTAAATAACACTAAATTATAGAAATGTAAGATTAAATTGATGACTTAAAGTGGGGAGATTGGGGTTCCTCCTCCACATAATTTTCCCCTAGATCCAAATCAGGACTATCCATAATTTCCAAAAAAAATCCAAATTAATGTTTGAGTTATTTTCTATGCACCAAATTTATCTTGCATAATGAAGGATTGCTAAACTTATGAATCTCTACTGATTTATGGCTCTCAATAGATAAAATGTTAAGACATGCTTGAAATAAATAATGAAGAAGATTGTAGGATGTGGTATTAATTATAAAACAAATTTAAGAAGTAGTGTCATCTATCACTATGTTTGTTAATTTTTGAGCCCTTCGATTGCCTTCTCTATGTATGGTTGATGATAGTTTTCTTAAAGGATCAACAAATATTAAAGGGCCTTTAGAGAATGGCATCCCATATCCAATTATTTAGGGAACCTTTCCATAGGAAATTAATAATGATTTTTGAGTCTCCTTTGATCTCTAATGTTTTTAATTCTATTTTTTTACACATGGATAATCCTTCTACTAAGGCCATGAGTTCTACCCAATTATTAGAATATTATTTGATGCCTTTAGCAATACTTTCTACCTCCCTACCTTCATCATTGTCAATGTTTCATTTGATTCATAATTTACATGGATTATCTCTCAAAGGGACATCAAAGTTAACTTTAAACAAACCTTTTTTTATAGGATTCCTACGAACTTCCTATTTTCACTAGTTAGAGTAGATCCCAAACCTACAAAAGAGGGGATCTTCATTCCAATATATAATCCTCAAATTTTTTCATCCTAATTTGTCATTATTGTCATTTTTGGGTTAATCTTAGTCATTCTATTGTTGGTTAATTCAGTTATCGAGGCTTCAATTTTATTGATAAGTTGCCTAACATTTGTTTTCCTAAATTAAACAATATTTATGCTACAGTCTTCCATATTTATTATAGAACTATAGATGGGCTAGAGATCCATATACTATTATTGATATTGTTACATCAGAGGAGGCGTCAAGTTGAAAGCATCTAGACAATTGAACTAGGAAAGGAGAATAGCCATCCTAATTAGGAGCATAGCCATTTCTAAACCTAATTTGAAAATGGAAAATAAACAAGAATATGGTCAAAGGATTCCTCCTTCCTCTCATAGAGAGAGCATTTGCTAGGGCCATAATAACCCTTTTTTTTTGAATTGGTCAGGGTTTAGCACTCTATTTTGGAGGACTAACCATGTGAAAATACCTTCATTAGGGAGAAAAGCCTTATCCCAACACAATATCATAGGGATCTTATCTTGAGTACTAGAAAAATTCAAATCTAATATCTTATATCTGATTTTGGAGTTGTATCCTCCACTTTGACACCCATCCCATATAAATAATCTTTGCCTCCCTTGAAGGACACTTTTCTTACCTTTAATAATTCCATAAAGAATTTATTTTCCATATTAGGGATATTCATCTCCCAAAGTCCTCCCATCACTAGCCACACCCCTCTAGTTCAAATACTATCTATTCTTTTAACTTTGAGTCCCCATTGGAAACCTAAAATATCTTTGGAACAAAGTAATTTGGATTCCTTATCTAGAGATTTAAAGCCACCCCATGAATCCTATAAAAATAGGCGCTCATTACCATCTCCTAGGTTCTATGTCAACTTGTTTTGAATAAGAAATATATAGTCCATCATGAAATTCAAAATTAACTTCCATAAATAGGTTGATAGGATCAGAAATATCATGATATTTATGAATCAAAATCTTAACCCACTTAACACATGAGGGTTTCTAAATAATCTCCATACTAACTTATCTTCTAAATCTTTCCCTTGAATTATGATATTATTAATCAATACCCCTCGAAGATTTTTTGGTCTACACACTTTATCCCAAGATAGTAATGGGAACTTCTTCTTTTTTCCAGACCCTTCCTAGAATGTCCTTATGATTTTATTAGTTTCATCTAACTTTAAAGATAAGATATCCATACAAGATAATTGGTAGATGGTTTGAGTTGATAAAATTGATTGCTCTATTCTGGCTCTACTTGCTACAAAAATCCATTTACCTTTCCATGACTCAATTTTCCTCTTGATTTTCTCAATGGTTAGGTCTCATAAGAGAATGGCTCCTAGTATTTAGTAGGAAACATCCTAGAGCTTGTGTCATGAGAATGAAGAGAATGAGATATAATGGACCCCCTCCAAAGAAACCAACTTGAGTTATTGGTGCAGGAGCACCTAGTCAAAGTTTTTATTTTTGCTTTCTAGTTGTTTTAGTTTTTAAGCATGTACTGACTCTAGCCAAGTTAGGGGTGTGGGTGATTTTGGACCTTGTAGAGGTCACCTTTTTGGGTTGCAAAAATTTCTAGGTATATTTTTTTGGTGTTTATTTATGAGTATAACTTGTGTAAAGGGGCATAGGTCTAAGACCATGAGAAGTTTGAAGAAGGTATGTATTTAACACATTTTTTTCTTCTTTGGTGTGATTTAATCCTCTTGTATGGATTATGACTACTAATATTTCATTTGGTTGTTGGAAACTGAATAGATGTTAAAAGATGTCAAATTGGGCACTTGAATTGGTAAAAGTTGTCAAGCAAGCAAAAATGGCCCGAATCTTGCATATTGATGTCCTAGGGGCTAAATCATGTCTAGAAATAATTCTTGGATCAAACTAGATAGGTTTAGAGGTTCCCAAGTGAATGAGAGAAAATTTTCTCAAGGATGCCAAAAGTTTTCAAGATTGTGCAACTTTTTGAAAAGTTGCTTGACACTATTTTTGGTAGAGAAGTTGCAAAATGAAAGGAGAAGCTTTTGTTGAAAATTGGATAAAGAAGATATGTAATTTTTTTCATTTATGGAAACACATTATGTACATGCTTAAAGGAAACCTTAGAAATAAAGATACTTAGTGTTTGGTAATTAGAAAACTGTCTGAGTATAGAATTTGGTATACAACGGTGTATTATTTTATTTATAACTTGTTGTTGATGTCATATTATGACTAGAAAAGTTAGATGGAGATACTATACATGTTGGTGATGATGTGTATAAACTCAAAAGTTAGAATAGACTATACAGAACAAAGATAATCATGTTTTAGCAAATAGGACAACGGAATTGAAGGAAATGGTTATTTTGTTTACAAAATAATTACTTGTCCAATTAGGGTTGACATCCTAGATGTTTACTCTAAATTGGAAAACTATATTATGGTCTTAGATTACCCAGTAGAAATTTGTGTAAAATCATGGTATTTATGCAAAGGACATTTTGTGATGGAGAATGAAAGTTGTGAGAGTATTGTGAAATGCGAACTTACTGTAAAAACAATATATGCAAAGTTTTGTGAAAGTTATTTTGTGATCTAAGATCAAGCTAAAGACCAAAGATCAATCAAGGAAGAAGTTACAATACAAAAATATGATTACTCATTTGGGCAGTGTGCTCTTCTTGTAATCAAAAGTGCATGTTTGGGTAGTGAACTCATCTTGCATCTACTAAACTACAACTCCTAACAGGGCTAGGATCTCATAATAGGGATTCAAAGTCTCCTAATAGGGACTCCTTATACTGAATTTTCTCATTGAATCCTAATAGGATCCATCCTCTAACAAGGAACTTATATATCAGTATATTATCTAGTAGGTATCATCCCTACTAAGTTTTTCCCTTGGTCAAGGTTTTCCTAGTTAATAAAATATGGTGTTATGAGTTATCTCTATGCATTGTTACTATTACTATTTAGCATTACTTTATCACTTTGTTATGCATGGTTTAAAATAAGAAATAATATACAATTGCTGACTAAAGTTTTTAGATTACTGATTCACCACCCCCCCCCCCCCCCCCCCCACCCACCCTCTCAGTAATCCCTATTTCTAATAATTGGTATCAGAGCGCAGTTATTTTGAAGAGGCTTAATAGCTTGAGTAAGATCCTTATGGATATGGAACAGTTGATGAAGAACCTTGAAGAGGCTCTTGACCAAATTGATCTCCTTACTAAAGAAAGAGATAAGTTGAAGGACAAATATGAAGACTCCAAAGTATACATTGGTCAATTGAAGGAAAAGATTGAACATCTCCAATCCAAGCCTAAATCTACTAAATCTTGAACTAGTGATGATGACTATTCAAAGCTGAAAATAGAGTACAAGATCTTGGAGCATGAATTGAAGATTATGAATTTGAAGTACACTTTGAGAAATGATCCTATTAAAGTTAAATCTAATTTGAAGACTGAGAATGTAGATCTTAGAGAAAGTCTAGCAAAGAAAACATCTAAATTTGAAACATTAAAGGAAGATCATGAAGAACTTCATAAGCACAATACTATTGTGAAAGGTGACTTAACTCAGTGCAAGTAGCAGCTTGAGAAGCTTTATTCTAGCTGAGAAAAGCTTGATGATTCAATGTCAATACAGAGACCTACTTATGATAAGATTGGTCTTGGTTATCTAATTAACATGTATGTGAAGAAAACTGAGATTAGATCAAATCCAAAAGAAAAAGGTAAGTCTAATGATAAGATTGAATCCAATCAATCTTCTGATAAGACCAAAGAAGTTAGAAAAGACAAGGAAGTTGAAATTTTGAATGAACCAAAGCAAGTGGAATATCCTAAGGAAACTAGGTATGAATTTAGAGGTAAGTGTTTTTCATGCAATGAAATAGGTCATATGAAAAGAGATTGTACAAATAAGTCATTTAATCATGTTAATGACTTTTATTGTCATAAATGTCATGGTATGGGTCATAAAGCAATTGATTGTAGGAAACCTAAGTATGATAATGATAGAGGGAATAGTAAAATCTCTAGAGATACTAACCCTATAGATAGAAGAAGATCTTATGAAGACAAAAGATAGATCATGTGTTATAAGTGTAACAACTTAGGGCACATTGCTCAGAACTATCATGCACTTGATGATCAACATAATCTAGAAGTAGAGCACCAATATGTTAGTTATGCAACAACTTTAGACATATAGCAAAATACTGTAGAATGGATAGAAACTTTAGAGATAGAAAGAACAATGGAAGAAATTTTGGGAACAAAAGGAATGATGGAAAGAACATCAAAAATGATAGAAGGAACCATGAAAGGAACTTCAGAACTAACAGAGACAATGAGGAACAAAGAAATGTTGTTAGTGAACTTTTAGAAGAACTTAATGAGGCATTTGTAAAAGGAGTAGATATCTCAAAAGAAAAGCTAGATAATGATGAGACAGGAAGATTGAAGTCAGTTGTTGAGTTTGATTCAACTAAGTTGAATTAAGCTTGTTCACGACATTAGAATTTGAGAACTTCATTCTAAGATTGAATTAGAGGTAATGAAGTTGGGAAAAGATGTATCCAGTTAAGTTTAGATAGTACGTAGGCTTGCTTGTAATTCAGAGCTTATCTCAACAATTTATGAAGGAATTAAGAGTTACTAATATTATAAAAAAGGTTAATTCTATAGTAGAAGATGGAAACTATGTTTTTGCAAAGAATTTTGTGAAGCAAAGTCTTGAGGAGTATTGTCATGATGAAAGGAGGCTATAGTAAACCTCGGATGGCATTTGAAGATTGGATAAATGATCTTGAGCAGTTATTTGATTACAGAATGTTATTGACAGCTTTTTCATGTTTACAAAGTACGCAATTAATGAAAGTTCAAGTTGATGGAATAAATGGAGTATAGAATTGATTTTAACCTCATTAAAAATACATCTAAAGTGAAGAGCACTCAGAAGCAACTTTTCAAGGCATTTTTGAAGAAAACCCTATTTTCAAAAAGAGGTATTTTATCATTGTTCTACAAATTTATTCAATTGAAGTTCATATTTGATATAATCATGGATATGTTCATAGTGCACAATGTTGAGAATGAGGCTAGACCTAAGTTAAAGGTTGTTTCTATGAAACCTACTAAAGGAAACCCTAACTGAGCAGTATCCATTACTCCAAACAATGTAGTATATTTGGAAGATGTAGGAAGTTATCTAAATAGTAAATTTGAATATATTAGGAGTGAATACATGAACAAGGATATGGAATTAGTTTTCAATCACAACATGACTATGAAGCCTAGATTTGAACATTTAAAGGAACTAGACCTATTCAAATATTATTTCTACCATGAATTGGACATAGATGAATGCACTCAGGTCATATTAAGTACGATACATGATGGAAAACTATGGATGCAAGATAATTGAATTGATATTTTTTTTTTACCTTAGTCATGAGGTAACTAGTCTTAGTAAACAAGGAAGTGTACCTATAGGTGATAAAATGGTCAAGAAGAAAGTTAAGAGTTATACCAAAACAACATACAATGGAAAGGCTATGGTGATTAGCACCATCAAGCAAGATGATGTAAGATTCCTGAGTAGAATCACTGCCTACTCTGTATGTGCAAGCTCAAAGATTGATTAATTATCAGCCAGATTCATCTATGCAACATATAAGATATGTGTAGAGAAGGAACAAGTTAACCTCAATGAAATTCTAAGAATGCAATTACTTGAGAACCTAGAAAAGATCAAGAGAACTAAGAATAGTGTGTTTAGATTTTAGTCACTAATCAATCACATATTCTTTCATGTACTTAAAATATTTCCATATTTATCAATGATAGATATAATGAGCAGTGATAGATGTACAATGGCTCAAAGATCATAGAAGTATGCAGAAGACATCCTATAGATAAGATATTGGATTGTGGGAACTTGCTAATGAAGACATTTTAGAATGAAATGAGATAGAGATTCAAAATTGCACCTACAATTGTTTATAGATTGAAAGAAGAAATTTGCATTATGGTTGATATAGATTATACTTATATTCAAGCAGTAGAACCTCGTGAAACATTTCTTGATCCCTTGAGTGATGATATTGCAATTAGTTATATTGATTCATTGTTGGAATCAAAGAAGGATAAAGAAGAATATAGATTTGGAACTTATGATGAGATTACCTAGTTAGCTTGTCAGGAAATCTTAGAGAAGGCATCACACAAGAAGATAGAGTCAATCATGAAGAAATCCTTATTAGAGGCCAGTATAGCTAAGAGTGAGTATGGGGTAGTCAAGAAAACCATGAAACAAGGAAAACTAAATGTGCAACCTTTTTTAGTATCTATTGTAGAGACATCTTCCGAACAGAGCATTCCATATATAGCAATGTCAGATGTGCAACCCAGTAAGCCAAAGTGAAAATCCAAGAGATTAGTGGAAGCCGTGACCACAAAGATAAAAACAATCAAGAAATAAGCCACTGGACCAGGCAAGAGGCAAAAGACATTGTTGATTATTGTCGAATCTAGTGAAGAAGAAGAAGAACAAGAAGTCAAGCAAGTAGAGAAGGTGACAACATCAAAGCGATCAACAGGAAAAGCTTGACTACCTCAGAAGCCAAAGATAGAAAAGATTAACTCAGTTATTGCTAATGAAGATAACTTTGTTCAGATGAACAAATTTCTTGATTTGTACAACAATTTTGAAAAAGATCAAACTGATATCTCTATTGTGAGATACATTATAGCAAACAATCTAAAATTAAAAGATATTGAAAGAATAGTGAACCAAAAAGTCTATGACAAACTTATTGAGAAGAAGGCACCTACAAGAGAAGAAGATTTGGAAGTTTGGAAGTCTATGCTAAGAACTATTTGCAAGATTGATGATGAAGAAGAAATTAAGAGATTTTTGAATAATCTTGCACGTTACTTGAGAAATAAAGTAAGACCATTTCTATTTATGGTGGGTGAGAAAGATAAATTACAAAGTGAGACTACAACAGCCATAAACTAGATGTTGATAGAATCAAAGACAACATCTCCACCAGCACCAAGAACCTCGGAAGTGTTAGTGAGTAGTGACACTATGCAGATAGATTATACCAATGTTACTATTAATATTGATGATACTAATCCATTTAAAGGTTCTAAATTTAATACCAAGGATATTGAAGACAAATTGAGACTAATTGAAGAAGAAAAGAGGTTACTTGAAGAGGAAAAGAGGCCAAGTGGAAATTTCTTGAGGATGAGAAGAAAAGAAAGCAAGAGGATGAAAAGGAAAGAATAGTAGAAGAAGAAATAAGAAAGAAAAAAAGGGAAGAAAAGAGAGAAAATGAAAGAAAAGGCAAAGAAAAGAAACAAGAAGAAGAGAGAAGAGTAAAAGAGGCATCCAAGAAGAAAAGGGAGGATGACACTAAACCTTCTAGTTCATCTACTTTGATTTCACTTGTCAGCTTAGCATCTGATGATGACAATCAAACTAATCTAATCTCATCCTTATCAAAGCTTATTTAGAAGAATAGAATAGTAAAAAGCCTATAGAAGACCTTGATGGAGGCTACTAATCTATTACACAATATTCTAGTAGTACAACATACATAAGTAGATCTAGAACATAGGGTACATGTAGTGCTAAAGGCATTTGATGAATAATTTACTAACTTGTTGAATGTTGCAAAAGCAAAGGCATAGATTTCACATGATTCTAGCTTGTTTAGCACCATTTGTAGGAACATTAAGAATGATTTGGTTAGTCTTGATACTTCTATCAAGGAACTTTGGAAGTGTCAATAGGATGGTAAGACATTGTACATTAATTGTACTTTATCATATAAACTAACTAGATATTGACAATCAGATTGGAAGTAAGATGAGTGAGCTAGAAGTTCCATCCAGCCAAATTCAGCATCCATCTTGTAAAGTTGATGATTTTGAAGGACAAGTGTCCAGTATTCATAATGATATCAGGAAACTAGAACTTCAGAAGGAACAAACTTTGAAGAGGATATTGGATTTCAAGGATTCTATTGATCTAAAAGTATCTTTTTTTGAGAAACAGTTGGAAGATTGTGTCAAGTCCAAGGACATCTATTCTAACTTTTCGTATTTAGATCTTAATGCAGTTGAGATTGCATCATATGCTTTATGTGAAATCCTCACCTTTACTGAATCCACCAAGGATACATGGACCAAAGGTATGAATAGTCTTAAGAAAAATTTTGATGATTGCATGAAGATTCTACTAGCTTAAGGTAGAAGGACAATATTTTTTGACAAATTTTGACATTTTGACCTTTGTCATTGATGTCAAAGGGGGAGAAGTACATATGAAAATTTTTAATATTGTAAAGTATATTGTAAGGGGGAGCATATGTAAACATGGACAAATTGTAATAGATCTAATATAGATGTATTTTTGTTAAGTTTTGATTACTTAGCCAATTTTCCCTATTTTGTTTCCATCAATGCCAAAGGGGTAGATTGTTGAAAATTGGCTAAAGGAGATATGTAATTGTTGTAATTTATGGCAACACATGATGTACATTCTTATAGGAAACCTCAAAAATAAAGATACTTAGTGTTTGGTAATCAAAAATTTGTCTTAGTATAGAATTTGGTATACAACAATGTATTGTTCTATTTATAACTTGTTCTTGATCTCATATTATGAATAGAAAAGTTAGATGGAGATAGTATGCATGTTGATGATGATGTGTATAACCTCAAAATTTAGTATAGACTATATGGAACAAAGATAATCATGTTTTAGTGATATAGGACAGCAAAATTGAAGGAAAGGATTATTTGTTTACAAAATAATTACTTGTCCAATTAGGGCCGACATCCTAGATGTTTACTCTAAATTAGAAAAGTATATTATGGTCGTAGTCGACCTAGTATAAATTTATGTAAAAGCATGGCATTTATGAAAAGGACATATTTCAATGAAGAATGAAAGTTGTGCGAGTATTGTGAAATGTGTACTTACTATGAAAATGATATATGTGAAGTTTTTGTGAAAGTTATTTTGTGATACGAGATTGAGCTGAAGATCAGAGATCAATCAAGGAAGAAGTTACAGTACCTATATTCTAGAAGTTTGATTACTTGTTTGGGCAATGAGCTCTTCTTGTAATTGGAAGTGCATGTTTGGGTAGTGAGCTCATCTTGCATCTACTAAACTACAACTCCTTATAAGGATTCAAAGTCTCCTAACAAGGACCCCTTATACTAAATTTTCTCATTGAATTTTAATAAGGTCCATCCTCTAACAAGGAACTTATATATCTATATATTATCTAGTGGGTATCATCCCCACTAGGGTTTTCCCTTGGCCAGGGTTTCCCTAGTTAACAAAATATAGTGTTGTGAGTTATCTATGTGCATTGTTATTATTACTATTCAGCATTACAATACTACTTTTCTATGCATGGTTTAATGTAAGAAATAATATCCAATTGGTGACTAAATTTTGTAGATTACTTATTCACCCCCCCACCCCCCTCTTAGTAATCCCTATTTCTAACAGATTTTTGGTTATTCAAACCACCTAAAACCTCATTGGGAACCTATAAAACTATCAACCAGACACATTCCAAGGATTAGGAGTTCTACTAAGAATGTTTGTGCAATTGAATACATGATTTTCCAATTCAATTTGAAATAGTTTATAGAATTTTAATTTCTCGTATGTCCAAATGGATTGAACCATCCAATATGGTGTTGGATTTGCGTTGCTTATGTTTGTAAAGTACTTTTCTAATTAGGCTACTAGTTTTTAAGTGCTCATCTAACTAGATTTTGAAATTCTTTCTTAAGTATCTTGTGTGTTGTTTCAATTTTGATTACTTGAGCAATAATGGCTTCCCCATGAGTTCCTACATTGAGTTCATCATGGATTTAGTGAACATGGGATTAGAGCCTCTATACCTATTTTAGATAATTTTTGGGGCCTTGGAAATCATGGAAAGAAATTTAAAGTTGATGCCCTAGGCAATTTTTTTGTACTTGGTTCAGAAATCACATATTTGAAAGAGAGTTTTTGGGGTTTGAAAGTGTTTGATACTTAGAACCAAGTGGTGTAGAATGAGAAGGGTAGAGTAGCGTCAACATCTACTAGAGAATTTTGGAATTTACAAGTGGCAAGAATACTTCTAAGAGGGGGGGTGAATTAGAAGATCCAAACTTTAAGCTATAAAACCTTTTTAACTAAAATCATCACATGCATGAAACATATCTAATTAACATGAAATTAAAGGCATGCATGAAAATAGTAACACAAGATTTGATCACCTAGAAACCCTCCAAAATGAGAAGGTAAAACTGGGGTGGGGATGACACCCACAACTTGTCACCGCAACAATATGTAACTTGTCAAGGTTACAAAGCTTGACCATCATCAATGATTTGCCCTATGAAAGGCCTGCCCTATTAAAGGCTCAACACTCTATTAAAAGTGACCTATCTAAAGGATTTACAAACATTCACTTGGAATGTCACCCTATTAAAGGATTTAAAATATCGTTGTTAAACCAACCTATAGGATTTTCATTCTCCTAATACAATGGCTAGAAAGTAGAGTAGAATGTGTTGACCTAATAACTTACAATCTTCAATTGTTGATTTTATATCCTTGTTCTTGTCCAATATAATTTGATTCATCTTGATCTAATATAACTATGTTCGAAGTGTCGATACTTTGTTCTAATAACTTGACTCTACAATGCTCTCCTTCTTCTAAGTCTTTACACCCCTTAAAATTTTGCTAGCATTCTTTCCTTGCATTCTCGTACCATACTCTCTCTTTCTCGCATTTGAATTATGGGGTTTTGACCTCCTTATAAAGATTTTGAGACTTAGGGTTAGGTATGAATCTATGATTGAGATTCATCCATCTTTCCCACTCAATTCTTTCCATTTTTTTATTGGTTGCATGTTGATTGAATAGGGAATGTAATAGATTCGATCTTATATTTTAGATCCTTCGAGATTCATCTTGAGTCAGCTCAAAAATAGTTTACATCTTAGTTTGTGGGGGCACAAACTATTATGTTAATTCTGTGTTACTCGAAACTTATTGATTGCTGACGCTCAACACATATAGAAATTTTTTCTTGCTTGGCATCTATGGGAATTATGTCTTGCTCAGCTCCTATAATAACTCTGTCTTGCTTGGCACATATACTGGCTTGGCATCAATTGTCACTCAACACTTGAAACTTTCTCAGCATCTAAATAACTTAGGACCTATTGAATTTTTGGTTCGGCACATACTATAGCTCAACATCTATATTATACTTGGCATCAACTTAGAAATTTCTTAAGTGTGTTGACACTCAATTGTCAAAACCAATCTGAGAGCAACAATCTCCCCTTTTGACGTGAGTGTCAAAAACACTTAACTAATTATTATGAATCTGATCTTTATGAGTATAAATACATCTTGTTTAGCATATGTACAAAATTTTAAAAACTTGTTCAAAATTTTGTAGAAGACTATATACCTCAAAACTTGTAACTCCCCCTGAGCTGATGTGCCATTTTTGTATCCAAAACTCCTTATGCTGGATTTGTATCATGTTGATTATTCTAATAATCTTTATCTCTACCTTGTCATTCCTTCCCTTTTCTACCCTGTTTCTGTCTACTCTATTTTTAATCCCCCTTTTTCATATCTTCCCTTGCAGTTTTTGCAACCTTTTGGCTTTATCTCCTTATCTAGTTTTATCTTCTCCTCAAAACTCAAAATTTTATTATCTCCCCCAATTTATTGTATCTATTATCTCCTTTGGATATCTCCCCCTTTGGGTCTCCTAATTTATTTTCTCCCCCTTTTTGACACTTATGTCAAAGGGTTCTATGCATTAATTGAATACTTAGCCAAAAAGGATTTGTTTAGCTCCATTATGATTTTCAGAGCAACATCCTAATTGTCTAATGAAATTTCTAGTGCTCTAAGCTATATAGATGTCTCTACTACAAGGTGTATTAGGCCTTCTAATGTAGAAATATTGGGATCTTTCTTCAAGACATTCTTTGCATAGGCCAGTTCTTTGCGCAAAACTTCCATGTGAGGGGTTATAGTAGACTGTATTTTGTATTAACTTGGCCTTTATGTTTGCCTCATCTGCTATTAGCACAACTAGTTCCTTTTGAGTGTGAAGCATTGTATAAAAATACTTCTCACTCTGAGTTGGATTATTGGGTAGCTACATGCTTGATATTTTCAAGTTCATCTCCAAGCTCATTATCTTTTGGCTGGTCTCTTGTGTAAAAATTGATGGATCACATAGTTTGGAGTACAATGAGAATATGTTCTCAAGAACTACTTCTACCTTTTCAATCTTCTTTGCTAGCTCCACTTGAGTTATTACTATTTCACTTGATATTCTTTCATTCACCTTTGTTTCAAACCTCTTTTCAGACCATTCTAGTAGTTTGGCATTTGCATCAAGGTCTTCATTCTATACCTGGTCCACTATACTGGATAGTTGCTCCATGATTGACTTGGTTTCATTAGGTACCTACAAGCTGAAAGCATCTACAAAGATGTCCTTTATTTCAATCAAATATTTCCTTTGTTTACACTCACTTTTGAGTATCTCTTGCCTCTTCTTTCTCTCAAGTGCCTCTTGCACTTAATTTATTTGATCAATGTTCATATTTTCATAGTCATACTTGGGAATGAATATTTCCTCATCTAGTGTAGGGTCTCCATAGTGAAGTACCCTTCAAACTCTTATTGAGCTCGAGCCTAGTGCATATATTTGCAGTGGCATGGCAACACTAATCAGCTTCTGAGGCATTGTAGGAGTCCCTGTTGTAGGAAAATTGACCAATCTTTGCATTGCCTCTTGTTCTTTTTCCTTAGGGGTCTCCTCCTCTTCTATTTTACCTTGATCAATTATTGTGATTTGAGGTGGTGTACCTTATCCTTGTGTTGTAGGAAAAAAGATATCCATTTGTCCTATTTCCTCCTTTATTGGCTCCTCGACGGTTGAAGTCACTATGACTATGGGATCAACCCTAGCTAATGCATCTTGTGTTGCTTGCTCTTGTGGTTGTCCACTTGTAGCTATTGTAGCATGTGAAGGTGGTTCTCATGGATTCACCTTCTTCTTTGTAATCTCAGCTACATTTTTCTAAAGTTCCTCCACACTCACCAATATTGGATTGATACATAGTTGTGATTGTAAAGTAGTCTGGTGAAGAATCTTTCTAAGATCCTTTGTAGTTAATGGGTTTATGTTCTAACTAGAAGTGTTAGGAACACGCTTTACAATTACTATCTTTGCAAGTGTGGGAGTCGTATGTGGAGGACTTGGTAGTGGCAATTGTGTGTCTTGTACACTATGTTCTTGTTGCTTCTCCTCAATTGCCATATCAACCTTTTGTGTTTCCTTCTCCACTATAACATTTTCTTTTTCTTTTTCTCCTTCTTCTTCATTATCATTTTCCTCTTCTTTTTAATCATTTTTCCTTCCGTCAAAGGGATCTTCTTTTCCTTCCTTTATAGTTGTGAGGCCATAGATTACTTTCCACATTAGAGTGGACTTCTTCACAAGTTCTTCAATTTTATTTTGCAATATGCTCCAGGCTCTATATTTGGGTGCAAATTTTCTCCCATGTCTCTTATTTGCCTTACTAATTTGGCCTTTTGTAAGTTCAGGCATCACAGAAGCCAATGTTGACTCTCTTATTTCCTTTTCCATGTTTAGGCAATAATGCCATTTATTTTCTACAATGGAATATAACTCCTTAAGCATAGTATTATCTAGTTCAAGTGGATTATTCTTGAACTTTTCCATCATAGTGTAAACTAATTCTTCCACTATGTTTTGTTCTTCTCTAGTCAACTTATTAAAATCAATACTTTTCAACCTAGACAAGTCTACATTATCTCTTATATTGTCACATATATTCTCTAGATCAGACTTAGTGGTGTGACTTACCACTCTAAATTGTCCATTGTCATCAGACTCTATCCTCTCCTCATCTGATTCAGGAGGTGCCACATACTTTCTTCTTGGCTTCTTCTCTGTTGGTCCTCACTACTCTGTGGCTTTCTTCTTTTCATGTTCCTTGGCCACCTTTTTTGTAGCCCTTGCATCTTCCCTAGTGGTAGGTTTTTCCAGGCTTGTCTTAGCTTTCTTCTTACCTTTAGGCTGCGTAGCAGGTTGTTTCTATGCTTTCCTCTTCTTAGGCTCTACCTTAGGTGCTTTCTCTTCTTTCTCAGCACTTTCTTGTTCTTTGGCATCTTCACCCATGCCTTTGGTTAGTGCTAGTAACTCTTGGCCTTGTTCTTCATCTTCATCATCATCTTCATCTTCTTCTTCCTCTATTTCTACAACCCCTTCTCCAAATTTGACCTTAAGCTTCTTTACTAATTTGTCCTTTTTCTTTAGTGTTGAAGTAGTTTTCAATTCCATATCCACTCTAGATCTTACAACATCATAGGTGCCAAAGGGTTTGGCACTTTTATCTATTTCCTTTTCTAGCAATGTTTTGATTACTGCAGATTCCTCATCAATATTTATCTAATACCCAAGTGGCCTAAGCCATCTTACCCTTAGTATGGCTACTTGGATGTGGGTGTAATCAATATCAACAAGAAAACATATATCATTTATGTGTTTCTCAACTAATGAAACAGGTATCCTTAGTCTCTATTTCATAGATTTCTTGAAGTCTTCAAAGTAGCTGGTCATCAAAGTTTTAAAATTTGCCCCTATCTGCTCTATGTATTCATTGACCTATGCTACTATTGACCTATCAATTTTCTAGCTTACCTTTCAAAAAGAAGGGAATTCATTCTGTACATAAAGAATAAAAATATCAAAATTGCTCCAAATTTGCATTGATCTCCCTTGGACCTTCTTATGGCTCCCAAATTCTTCATATGCTATTGTAGTTATAGTTCAACTAGATCATAAGTATGATCCTTCTTAACAATTTTGTAACCAATGTCTACTACAATACAAGGAACACTGTTGAGTTGATTTGATTGATAAAATTTGTGAGAAATGACTCTAATAACAAATTCAACAAGAGGATCCTTAATGGTATCAATGGTCATGCCTCTCTCATTCCACTTAGCTCCAGTATTCTTCTCAATTGCTTCTTTTGAGTCACTCCTTAGTGTTTTGGGTTGCTCTAGGGTTGGATACCCAGTCACCCTATGAACAATTCTTTTTGAGATTTTGATTGGTCTATCTTCCAACCACAAACTACCATCGTGTATCCTAATTAACACAATTCTTATCCATTCAATTTAAAAAATAGTAGGAAAATCTAGGGCATGGGTTGAGCCATTCTTTTCAATGATTTGGAACTCATCTTTCAAGACTCCATTTTCACACAGTTTATCATATGCCTCCCTGATTTCCATGTCTCCAATAGCACCAATCTTATAGTTATAGCATCTCCTAACATCTTGAACCATTAAAACCTTAGGAGGAATTACGGATAAAGCTCTGACAGGGTCATTCTTATATGCAACTTTAGGGATAGGTCTAAAATTGGGTTGCTTAACTTCATTACTTACTAATTAGACTTCAAGTGGCTCTTTATCCTAAATTTTTCTAGAGTTGGAGGCCATTTCTTCAAACTAGGGTTTAAACACAAAGAAATTTTGTAACTATGTAGCTTGGCACAAGTATAAATACCTTGAATTCAAAGAAACTATGCTGAATTTGTGTTGAAATCTTTATAAATGCTTCAAACTCTACTTAGAAATCATTGTGCACTCTTCTCATCTTTGCTCTTTGCTCATGATGGTGAAAAATGATTCAAAAAGTGATAATATACCCTTGTTTCAAAGCATTTAATGCTTAGTGCTTGTATAGTTGTCCACTTGGTTCCTTAAGCAATTCTGCTTTACTTGGCTTCCACTGATTTCCAATTACTCGGCATACACTAGAGTTTCACTTACTCAGCTTCAACACAAATTTCCCTTCACTCAGCATCCACTACTAACTCAGTTGCAATTGATCACTCAGCTTCTACTGACTTTTGTAGACAACTTGGCATGTACTAGAGTTTTACTTGGCATTTGAAGACAACTTTCCTTACTTGGAAACACTTGTGAAAACTTGAAGCTTTAACTTTGCATCTCTATTCATGTTGATCTATCCTTTTCAGTACTTACTTGTCTTGGAACTGATGTAGGATAAAGCTTTTAAATATCAATCCCACATACCTTTTTTTTCTTAGTTGGATGAAGTATGACCACTTGACCTTTTAGGTGAAGTGATCCCTCCATTGGATGTGTTACTTCCATCTTTCTTCTTCCATGTTTTATTCATTTTTCCTCTGATGTGTTCAACATCTACCTTCCCTTTTCCCTTGTTGAACTTTGAGTGGGGTGCCTTTGACCTTGTTGGGAAATTCTTGCTCATGTGTCCAGTCTTCAAACAACATGTAGTTTGGCTCAACCATCTATTATAGCTTCCACTAAAATGTGTTCTTATGCAATTATCAAGGATGTGTCCATACTCTTGACAATAGTGATAGCTATGCCTAGTATTGTAGTCCCAATTGTAGTTATGTCCATGACTATTTGTCTTTGCTAGTTGATTTGGTGTCCATATAGGCTTTGAACTGCATTCAAAAGCTCTATGTCCATACTTCTTGCAATTGTAGTACTAAGCTTCAAATCTAGGTGTCCTAACAATTCCAGCCCAGTAGTTATGTGCCTAATCAACTTGTTTATTGCACTTGTGATAGTGACCCATGTTTTTAGGTTTGTCATGCTAATTGGCATTCTTGCTCCTACACACATTATAGGTATGTCCCTTTCTACCACAAAAATGACAAATGGGTTTTGTGTTCTTACCTTTGTTATTTCTTTCTTCTATAGTCTTGGATGACTCTCCTTCTTCAGTGCTAGTGTATCCTAGTCCTCAAGTGTCATTGCTAGATCTTGGTGATTTTAGTAGCTATTCAAAGTACTTGATAGCTTTGTTAGGTTTTCTAAAACTCTCTACAATTTCCTTCTCTCTTCTCAAGTCATTTTATAGTTTTTCATTTTGCATCTTCAGTGTGGAGATCTCAATGTCCTTGACATTCAGCTCATGATGGGCATTCATCATCTAGCTTAGGTTGTCTAGCTGCATGTTGGAAATTCTTGCAAGCTCATTTGACTTTTCCTCTAGTTTTTTATCAAGGTTTCTCTTGTCATCTTCTATCATAGCTTTATCTTCAATAGCTCTCTTCTTATGTTCAGTCACTTCACAAAGTATCGTGGCTTGTGATTCTTGTTCAATCTTGAGAGTTTTAATCTCTTCTACTTGAGCTCTATTCTTCTCCATAAAATCTGTTATCGCTGCATCAAACTCCTTGGAATCTCCATTTGCAAACACTTTTGAGATGTCAACCTCCTTGTACTATGTATAATTCTTAGCTATGGCAATCTCACTTCTTCTCTTTAAGGATTTCCTCAATTCTTCCCTAGCTTCTTCCAAAGAGTATAGAATGAGATGTATCTCAACCTCCTAGTTTTTTATGATCTTCCCAAGTTTGTAGACTTCCATTTCTAGATCTTTTTCTCCAAGCTATAAGGCTTCTCCTTGTGATAACTAGGCTCTAATACCAATTGTTGGAATTTACAAGTAGGAATAATACTTCTGAGAGGGCGGGTGTGAATCAAAAGATCCAAACTTTAAGCTATAAAACCTTTTTAACTAAAATCATCACATGCATGAAATATATCTAATTAACATGAAAGGAAAGGCATACATGAAAATAGATAACACAAGATTTGATCACCCAGAAACCCTCCAAAATGAGAAGGTAAAATTGGGGTGGGGATGACACCCACAACTTATCACTGCAACAATATGTAACTTGTCAAGGTTACAAAGTTTGACCATCATCAATGATCTACCATATGAAAGGCCTACCCTATTAAAGGCTCAACACTCTATTAAAAGTGACATATCTAAAGGATTTACAAACATTCACTTGGAATGTCACCCTGTTAAAGGATTTACAATATGGTTGTTAAACCAACCTGTAGGATTTTCATTCTCCTAATACAATGGCTAGAAAGTATAGTGGAATGTGTTGATCTGATAACTTACAATCTTCACTTGCTGATTTTAGATCCTTGTTCTTGTCCAATCTAATATGATCCTTCTTGATCTGATATAACTCTATTCGAAGTGTTGATACTTTGTTCTGATAACTTGACTCTACAATGCTCTCCTTCTTTTAAGTCTTTACACCCCTTCAAACTTTGCTAGCATTCTCTCCTTACATTCTCGTACCATACTCTCTCTTTCTTAGACTTGAATTATGGGGTTTTGACCTCCTCATAAAGATTTCAAGACTTAGGGTTAGGTATGAATCTATGATTGAGATTCATCCATCTTTCCCACTCAATTCTTTCCATTTTTGTTGATTGATTGCATGTTGATTGCATAAGGAATGTAATGGATTCGATCTTATCTTTTAGATCCTTTGAGATTCATCTTGAGTCAGCTCAAAAATGGTTTACATATTAGTTTGTGAGGGCACAAACTATTATGTTGATTCTGTGTTACTCGGCACTTACTAATTGTTGATGCTTAGCACATATAGAAATTTTGTCTTGCTTGGCATCTATGGGAATTATGTCTTGCTCGGCTCCTATAATAACTCTGTCTTGCTCAACATGTATACTAGCTCGACATCAATTGTCACTTGGCACTTGAAACTTGCTTGGCATCTGAATAACTTGACAGTTGTTGAATTTCTTGCTCAGCACATACTATAGCTCGGAATCAACTTAGAAATTTCTTGAGTGTCTTGACACTCAATTGTCAAAGCTTATATGTGACCAGCAAAGAAAAAGGTTTCATGATATGTTTTGAAGGAGGAAAGAACATACCCAAGCCAGACTAGTCACTATTGGGATGAAACCCTTAAAAGTAGGCTTAAAAGTTGCTTTCTTATGTATGGACACCTTGGAGACTTGAGCCCCGCAAAATCTATAATATTTCCCAAAAGGGTACCCGAATATAAATATTTTTGTCACCTCCTTTGGAGAATACTAAGACTAAAGCCTAAAAAGCCAAGTTGGAGAACTAATCCTAGTAGCCCTATTTGTGGCAATTTTGACTTAGGAACTAAGAACTTGTTGTTACCTTGTAAGATAGTTGTCCAGAACTCCAAGGGAAGTTTGACATCACTTGTGAGAGCCCTTACTCTACATGGTTGATGAAATTGACTAGAAAAACCACAAGTAGAAGGTTAGGAAGTGAGTTTGAAGAAGTATTGGGGTAAAGAAAGAACTATAACCATTGGTGTAACTAAGTTTAGAGTGGATGGAGAATAGGCTAGAGATCCTCTAGGGATTAGGTAACAAGGGAATCCTAATAGGATAGGAGAAAGCCTAAGAAAGTTCTTGGAAAGGTAAGGACTAAGAAGTAGTTAACATAGTATTACATCAAAGTGGTATCAGAGAAAGAAGATTAGTGTTTGTGGGAAGATGTTTCAACCTAAAGAATTAGTTGGAGAGTCCAATATGGTGACCAATGTAAAATTGGAAAAGGATATGGGTGAGGAAATAGTGTAAGAAGTTATTGAGGTAGCTAAGAAGAAGGATCAAGAAGGTGAAAGTAGCAGAAAAGGTAAGGAGAAGGTTGATTAAGAAGACCTTATTCATAAACCTAACCACCCTATAAATGAAGAGCCATTCCTAAAGGCTATCAAAGCCTTAGGTTGGAAGGCCCTAGAAGGAGTTCCATTGTTTAGTGGTCATATGGGCCCTCGGTTGGTGATGGAATGGGTCCAAGGAATAGGGAATCACATTGAATGTGAAGGTGTGAGTGAAGTACAAAATATTGAAGTCAGTAATTCTAGGCTAATGGGATCATCCCTAACATGGTGGAAGTACCTCCAAGAAGAGATGAAAAAAGTGGGAAATAATTTCATTTCAAATTGGAATTCCATGTTAATAAAGGTGAAAGAGAAATACCTATAGGTGGACTATGAGGTTCAACTACACAAGAAGAAGAAAAGTTTGAAGCAAAGAGACATAGATATATCAACTTACATTGAAGAGTTCAAAAAGTTGTGTTTAAGATCAAGGGTGCAAGAGGATGAGGTCATTAAGTTGGATAGGTATTTATGGGTTTTAAATGGAGCATACAAGATGAAATTAATTTATGGGCTCCTATAATAGTTCATAAATGTTTTCAACTTACTTTAAAAGTCAAAGAGAAGAATAAAAAGAAGACAGACTTAAAATTCAAAGGTAGAGATAAGGGAAAAGATGGAAGAGGAAGAAGCTATGGTAGAAGAGGATCATACTACAAGTCACAAGGAGAAAATATGGTAACTAAATACCAAGAAGGAAGTTCATGAAGAGGAGGTTTCAGCAGGGGTAGAGGCTCTAATACTGGTTGGATAGGAAGGAGCAATAATCAAGTGAGAGACTCCTACTTTTCCACCAGGAAATGCTATCATTTCCATCAATTAGGACACCTTGCATGTAGTTTCCCTGATAAGAGCTCAACTTCCCAAGGGAGCACAAAAAGTGTCAATTATTTACAAGAGGAATCTAGTAGTAATAATAAGCACTCTAAGACACTCCTAGAATCAGAGGAAGGGGAGAATCTGGTGATAAGAAGAACATTGATTAAAGAACCAATCAAAGAAGAACTAGGTTAGAGGAGAGAACTTTTTAGGATCAAATGTAAGATCATGGGGAAAGTACATAGGGTTATCATTGATTTAGGTTCAATTAACAATATAATTAGTGAAGAGGTGGTTAGTAAGTTGAAGTTAAAAAGAATCCCTTATGCCAATCCATATAAGGTCACATGGCTCAATAAAGGAAAACATATACTTGTTGGAGAACAAGCATGGGTGGAGTTCACTATAGGGAGGTACAAAGACAAAGTACTATGTGATATTCTTCCCATGGATACATGCCACCTTCTCCTTGAAAGGCCATGAATACTTGATAATCAAGCTATACATGATGGGACTAAAAATTCCTACTCATTTAAGAAGGATGGAGTAACTTTCAAGATCCAATCCTTGCTAGAAGAAGGAGAGTTGAATACCTTAGGACAAAGTATGATTATGGTTAGTGAGAAAGGATTTCCTACAAACTCCAAAGGAAGGAGATGGAGTTGGGTTTTCATTGGATTTAAAACCTAAAGATGGAGTTGCTACTAGGAAAACAAAGATACCAATTAAAGTGTGAGAATTGTTTGAGTATAAGGCCTTTGTCAGTAATGGGAAACTTTCCACCCTGCCTCCCAAGAGACTTGTTAGCCACCAAATGGAATTTATCCTAGGATCTACCATACCTAATAAAGATTCATATACGATGACTCCTCAACAAAATGAGGAAATTTCCAAACAAATCCAAGAGCTCTTAAACCAAGGCCTGATTAGGAAAAGCATTAGTCCATGTGTAGTCCCTACTATTTTAGCACCCAAGAAAGGGGGAACTTGGAGGATTTGTACTAATTCTAGAGCCATTAATAGGATCACCATGAGGTATAGGTTCCCAATAACTAGAATTGAAGACCTAATGGACTGTTTAGGGGAAGCCAAGTATTTCACAAAGATAGACTTAAAGAGTGGCTATCATCAAATCAGGATAAATGAATGGGATGAATGGAAAACAACCTTCAAAATTAATAAAGTTTTATATGAATGGATTGTGACTCCATTTGGTTTATCAAATGCTCCATCTACTTTTACGATGTTGATGAAAGAGGTATTGCCAGATTATATTGGTAAGTTTTTTTTTCTATTTAGATGACATCTTAATTTTTAGCAAAACTAAAGAGGAACATATTATGAATCTGCACTTTTTTTTAAGAAATTGCATGACAAAAGGATAACTATAAATTTGGAGAAGTGTGACTTCATGAAGCAGGAGTTGGTGTACCTTTCTTTTGTTCTATCTCAAGGTAACCTATGAATGGATCAAGAGAAGGTAGATTCCATTCTAAGTTGGCCTACTCCTAAGACTGCATCAAATGTGAGAAGTTTCCATGGGTTAGCTCAGTATTATAGTAAATTTATCAAATATTTTAGTAGCATATGTGCTCCTATGTTGAACATAATCAAGGGAGGAATGAAGACAAAGTTCCTTTGGACCCCTCAAGCAGATCAAGGCTTTCAAACACTAAAGAGGAAAATAGTGGAGCTTCCTACACTAGTACTTCCTAGTTTTGAAAATAAATTCCAAGTGGAATGTGATGCTATGAATGTAGGCATTGGAGTTTTCCTAAGCCAAGAAGGAAGACTAGTGGCCTTTCACAGTGAGAAACACAATGATGCCAATAAAAATTACTCCTCTTATGACCTAGAGTTGTATTCTCTACTCCAGGCTCTAAGGAAGGGGAGGCACTATTTTTGCCCAAAGGAATTTGTTGTGTATTTAGACAACCAAGCTCTTAGCTTCCTTAATTCTCAAGACAAACTAAGCAACAAGCATATGAAGTGGGTAGAATATTTGCAAGCCTACAGACTTACAATCAAACACAAGAAAGGAGTATAGAAAAAAGTAGTTGATGCTTTGAGTAGAAGACTCCTCATAGTTCAAGAGATTCAATTAAAAATCATAGGTATTGATAGTTTCAAATACCTATATTCTTATGATGATGATTTTTCTCAAATTTACAAGGTATGCAAGGAGTTTAAAAACATCTTTCTTGGTGAGTTTTCTGATTATACATTATAAAATGATCTATTGTTTAAGGGTAGTCAACTCTAAGTGCCTGGAGGGTCAATGATGGAGAATTTGATCCAAAAGAAGAAGAATATGGCCTTTAGTGTTCATTTTGGAGTCAATTAGAGTCAAGAGTTAGTCACTAGGTTTTATTTTTGGCTTAGGATAACTAGAGACATTAGATAGTATGTTGAGAGTTGCCTAGTTTGCCAAAAAGCCAAGGGGAAATCCTCAAATGTTGGTCTTCACCAACCACTTCCAATCCCTAGTAGATCAAGGAAATGTGTAAGTATGGACTTTATAGTCAATCTACCCAAAACAAGGCAAGGGTATGATAACATCTATGTGATCTTGGATATGTTTAGTAAGATGGATCACTTTTTGCCTTGAAAGACTATCCATGATGCTTGTTAGATAGATTAAAAAAAAATCAGAGAGGCAGTTAGGATCCATGGGCTTCCTATGAGTATTTTTTTAGATAGGGACACCAAATTCATGAGCCACTTTTGGAAAAGTTCGTGGAGAAGACTTGGAACTAACTTGTTTTTTGGATCTACCTACCATCCACAAACTAATGGATAAACATAGGTAACTAATATAATCTTTTGCAACCTATTGAGGTTCCTCAAAAAGGAGTATGGGTAGACTTGGGATCAACTCATTGGGCAAGCTAAATATGCTTACAATGATATAGTGAATAGGTCAATAGATAAGAGTCCCTTTGAATTAGTTTAAATGGTTTTCATCCTAGAGGATTTTTCAAGTTGAGAACCCTGAAAGATGGGATTCCAAGTAGTAGTTGTCAAGGACTTTTTCTTATCAATGAGGGAAGTCCATTAAAGTGTAAGAAAGGCATTGACTAAAAGTATTGATAGACTAAAACAAAAGATAGATGCTTCAAGGATAGATTTATAATTTGAAATTGGGGACCTTGTGATGGTACATTAGATCAAACAAATATTTCCAAAAGGGATACCAGACAAGCTCCAAACAAGAAGGTTAGGTCCTTGCAAAATACTTGCAAAATATGGGGAAAATGTCCATGAGGTTGAGCTACCTACAGACCTAGGTTTTTCACCAGTTTTCAATATTTAAGATTTGGTTTCCTAAAAAGGACCTATCCAAGATGTTGATCAGAGTCACCAAGAGGTCACACATGATTTAGAAGGACTTCAGCTAAGTCCTCCTCCACCTCTACAAGTACCTAGAATATTAGATTCCAAAGTCTACAAGTAGATTAGGACCAAGGCCTACTTGGAACATTGTATCCAATGGTTGGGTAAAGGTGATGTTGATACTACTTGGATTAGGGAAACAAGCTTTAAAAGGTTGGGCATTGATCCAATTCTACTCAATCCAACACTGGATTAACTTCTTTTTGTTTGGTGAAGTATGGTGCATGAGCACCTAGTCACATTTTTCATTTTTGGTTTCTAGTTAGTTGAGTTTTTTGGACTGTACTGACTCCAACCAAGTCAAGGGTGTGGGTGAGTTTGGACCCTATAGATGTCAACTTTTTGGGTTGCAAAAGTTGCTAGGTAGATGTTTTTGGTGTGTGTTTATGTGTATAACTTATGTCAAGGGGCATAGGTATATGACCATGAGAAGTTTTTTGAAGGTGTCTTTTAAACCCATTTTGTCCACTTTGTTTTGATTTAATCATCTTGTCTAGATTAGGACTCCTAACATGTCATTTGGGAGTTGGAAATTAATAGATACCATAAGATGTCAAATTGGGCAAGAATTGGCAAAAGTTGTCAAGCAAGAAAAAATGGCCTAAATCAAGCATATTGATGTCCTAGGGGATAAACCCTATCTAGAGATCATTTTTGGATCAAACTATATATGTTTGGAGGTTCCCAAATGAATGAAAGAAACTTTAGTTTCTCAAGGATACCAAAAGTTGTCAAGATTGTGCAACTTTTTGAAAAGTTGCTTCACAACATTTTGATAGAAAAGTTGCAAAACAAAAGAATAATATTGGTGTTTATTCCAACCACCTACAACCTCATTGGTAACCTATTAAATCATCAATCAAAAACATCCTAAGGGTTTGGATTTGTATTGAGCAAGTTTGTGCAATTCAATACACAATTTTCCAGTTCAGTTTAAGAGAGTTTATAGAATTTGAATTTCTTGTATAGAAAAATGGATTGAACCATCCAATATGGTGATGTATTTGTGTTTCTTATGTTTTTATAGTAGTTTTCTATTTAGGTTACTAGTTTGTAAGTGCTCATCTAACTAGGTTTTGAAATTATTTCTTAAGTATCGTGTGTGTTGTTTCAGTTTTGATTGCTTGAGAAATAATGACTCCCCATGACTTTCTACCATGATTTCTTCATGGCTTTATGGAACATGGGAGTATATCCTCTATAAATATTGTATATAATTTTTGGGGGCTTGGAAAGAATGGCAAGAAATTTAAAGGTAATGTCCTAGGGAAGTTTGTTGTACTTAGTTAGGAAATCACAGAATTGAAAGAGATTTTTTGGGGTTTGAAAGTGTTTGATACTTCAAACCAAGTGGTGAAAAATGAGAAGGGTAGAGTACTATCAACATATACTATAGGAAAAGCTTTCATGAAAATTTTTGAAGGGGGAAAGAACATACCCTAGCCAGACTAGTCACTATTGGCATGAATCCCTTAAAAGTGGGCTTAAAAGTTTCTTTCTGGTATACTGACACATTGAAGACTTGAGACTTACAAAGTCTATAAGATTTCCCAAAAGGTTGGTAAAATATTAATCTTTTTTTTCACTTTCTTTAGAGAAAACTAAGACTAAATCCTAAAAACCATGTTGGAGGGCTAATCCTAGTAGCTCTGTTTGTGACAATTTTGGCTTACAAACTAAGAACTTGGTGTTACCTTATAAGATGGTTGTCCATAACTCCAAGGGAATTCTAACATCACTTTTTAGAGCCCTCACTCCACATGATTGATGAAATTGGTCAAAAAAATGACAAGTAGAAGGTTAACAAGTGGTTTGAAGGTGTATTAGGGTAAAGAAAGAACTATAACCATTGTTGTAACTAGATTGAGAGTGGATGGATGATAGGCTAGAGATCCTCTAGGGAATAGGGTAACAAGGGAATGCTAATAGGCTAGGAGAAGGCATGAGCAAGTCCTTGGTAAGGTAAGGACTAAGAATTAGTTAACCTACTATTACATTAGTTATATTTACAAGGACTGATAGATTTGAGGTTTAGATGTATTCAAAGATCAGATTGATCGATATATTTGGAATAATTCAATGCCTCCAAGTAGTTACAAAAAGAATCTTTAATCTACCCCATCTTAGGCTTTCTTAATATCTAATTTGATAAGAATATTGGGATCCTAATTCATTTGAACTAAGTGAATAGACTCTTTCATTATGATTACTCTGTTATAGATGGATCATCCAAGAATAAACCTTGTTTTTCTTTATTCATTAGGTTGGGAAGGATCTTTTATATTCTATTAGTAAGGTCTTAGTAATTAGTTTATATAGGGTATTGCATAGCAATATAAGTCTATAGTCATCAAAGGTTTAAGCATTATCAATTTAAGGAATAAAAGCAATAAATGTATTATTCACCTCCCTAAGTAGCTTACCAGAGTTCCTAACCCCTTGTAAGGTGTTCATGACTTCCTCCCCAATGATGTCCCAACACTTTTGGTAAAAATCTGACAGAAATATGTCTAGAGTTGGGGATTAATCCAAATTTTTCTATTTGAGACATTCTACTATCTCTTAAAGGGTGAATTTAATAATCAATAGCTTGTTTTGATCTGAAGAACCAAGCTTAGGAATATTCTTCAAAATCTTTCTTTGCACTCTAAGGCTAGACTCTTCCTTATTATTGTTTAGAGGTTTTCAAAATATTTTATAGCTCCCTACCCTACCAATTCTAGAGAATCTTTAATGACCCCGCATATATCTTTGATGGAGATGATTCTATTCACAATTCTTCTCTATTTAATGCTAATATGTAGAAAAAAATTGTGCCACACCATCCTGGACTTTTCTCGCCAAAAAAAAATTTCTCTCATGAAATCTTCATTTTTTGCATTAACTAATTTTCTTCCAGGTATAAGGATTCATCCATGATCCCCTACTCCATAACATTTGTGTTTAACCTACCCAATTCCTCCTCCATAGGAAACTTGGTCTCAAAATATTAACAAAAAAGTCATTGTTCCATTATTTTAATTTATATTTAATATTTTTAAGCTTACTAACTATCTGAAAGAGCTTTAAACCATAAACTTCTAATTATTTCCACCATTTTTTATCATATTCAAGCAATTATCGTCCTTGATCCACATTTGTTCAAAATTAAATGAGAAATCATAGGGTCTTTTTCTTCTACAATTCTCATTTCTACAAGGTAGTGATTAGAACCCAAGTTAGGTTTCAGTTCAGATCCTAGGGAGATGGGGAAGTTTCAAGATTCCCATGAATAAAGAATCTATCTTTTTTTTTCTATTTTGTTGAATCTATTCTCCTTCAATTCCATGTAAAAGCTTATAAATAAGACCCAATCTCAAGAAACTCATTCCTATTAACCTAAGCAAAGAACTCCCTATAGCCTAAAGATAGTTTCTTACTCCACCCCCCCTCCCCCCCCCACCCCCCAAATTTTTAGAGGGTGTATGATCACATTAAAATATCACTATTAGCATCAATACTAATGATATTGATATGGGGGAGTATCCTAGAATTTTTGGAAGCATTTGGGATATTGTTTGTGTGATCATATGTTGCATTCATGGTAGTGTTTGTCATTGATGTTAACATATTGAAGACTGATAGAGTAGAAAACTAATGTAAGCTAGATTGCTTCTAGTCATTTTCTTCGCTAAGGACTTACTTAGGATTTATTATAGCCTACTAGGGTTCCCTTTATCACCCTATTCTCAAGAAGATATCTATCCTACCATCCACACTTCACTATCCAGTTACACCAAGGTTTCCACAACTTGAACTTCTTTCCTAGAGACACCTTCCTTTTTCTTTCAAACCCACAATTTCATCAAACTTGGTCATTTTTCCTTCAACATGGAGCGAGGGATGAAAATTGATGGCTTTTAGACTACTCCTAACCTTGTGAACTCAATTTCCATAGGTATTCTTATCAATTCCCTCAAATTTGACAAAATTGTCCTAATTACACCTAGTAGAATTAGGCCTCCAAAGTTTTTTTGGGCTACAATTCCAAATTTATCTTAACAAGGTGGAAATAAAATCACATATATGGATGCCATTTTATAAATACTATAATATTTTGTGGGTCTAGGTCCTCAACCTATCCGTAGATCCCTTTGTTATTTTTGTGCCTAAAAATAAGGGTTTCAAGCATTTCCCAACAACATTCATTAGGGTCTAAGGAAATACATAGAAAACCTAGTCTTGGAATCTTCTCCTTTTACACATTTATTCCTCACACATCCCTCCTCCTTTTGAAACTCTCAAATTAAAGTATCTAACACATTCAATCCACCAAATCCCACTTGCTAGTACTATGATCACCTAGCCATGCATTGAAAGCTTGCCTAGGGCACACTTGAAATATGGGAAAGCAGTTTGTCCAGGCCCCTCGTTTTGCATAAACACTATAAAATGACTCCACTTCCATGTCTCTCAAATTCATGATTATTCCATGGTGAGGATTCATGGGGGAGTCATTTTTCACAAAGTTGTCAAGATGAAAATAATAGACTAGCTAAAAACAAAAGCTTTTTAAATTGTAACCTAATGATCTCCTATCAACTTACAATTTAAATAAAAAAGTATTGTAAGAGCACTAAATAAAAGTATCACATGACAATAGAAGTTATTCAATCCATTAAAACACTCTTGCAATGAAAAACCTCAAAACTACCAAATCTAGAACTACAACTCGTGCCTTTCCATCTTCAAAACTCACTTCATACAATTTCCAATCCTTGGAATGGTTTTCCCTCATGTTTTTATAGGTTCCTAGAGAGGTTTTAGATAGTTATCTTAACTATCAACCTCATTCTCCCAAAAATGCAATCTTTTGTCAAAATCTTCTCAAGCAACTTTTTAAAGTTGCTGAGAACTTTTGCATCTCTTAGTAATTTTGACATCCATCACTTAAAAACTTCCAAATTGGTCCACTATAATTCATTTTGTGATGTCTAGGAGTGATTTATCCTTTAAAGAATGAATTCACATAATCTTGACCATTTTGACCTATTTGACAACTTCTGCAATAATTTACATCTTTTTGACATCTTGCTCAAATTTTTGGCCAATGGAAATGTATGACCTCAAACCTATGAAAAAGAATGTAAAAAAATCATAGAGGAAAAAAATATCTTCCTCAAGCTTCTATGGTGTAAGACCCATAACCCTAATCTTGCTTCTTAACAAACTACACACAAGGTAAATAAAACAACTAGAATGGATTGAGCCTAGTCAAATTCACCTAGGAGAAAACATACATGACCTTCTAATGTCCAAACAAAAGCATCTAACTTGGCTAAGCTCATGACAAGTGAAAACCCAAAGTGTAGAGCTAGGACTAGGAGTTAGCCTAGGTTAGCCTAGGTTCTCCTGCACTATACTCCCCTAAAAATAAAAAGTTCAATCCACCCTTGGATTGAGAAAGCTGGAGTCTATATCCAACTTCTTGAAGTTTTCTTTCTTGATCCAAGTAGCCTCTACATCTTCTTGACCATTCCACTTCACAAGATATTTGCAATAATTTTTGACCTAGTCTTCTTGTAAACACTTGAGTCAAGTACCTTTTCATCTTCCTTAGGTGGTGAAGGAGTTAGGTTCAGGGCTTCCACATCTTCACTGACTTCCTTAAGTATCTGATTAGCATTTGGAGTAGGGCCTCTATATCTAACTAGATCAAAACCATTGAAGATTGGTGATAACCCAATGTCCTCAGGAAGCTCCACCTTGTGTGCATTATTTCCATACTTGGCCATTATTTGGCAAGGTCCCAACCTTATCATCTGAGGTTTATAAGGAACTCCCTTCTATAATATTTTTTTTTTTAGATGGAACATCACAAGATCCCCAACTTGGAATTACGCATCCCTTTTACTATCATTCACCTTATGTTTGACTTTCTCAGCATTGTCAGTTAAGATTTTCCTTACTAATTCATGGACTTTCCTCATGAAATGGGAAAATTCCTCAACATATCCACTTCCTTTGGTGCCATCCTTAAACTTTCTTAGTTCAAACATCCCTCTAGGAATCAACCAATTTAAACAATTTCAAAAGGGCTCTTACTAGTTGATCTTTTGTTTGTATCATTATACGCATATTCATCCTACCCAATGAGTCAATCCCAAATATGTCCATATTCCTTAGTAAGACACCATAGCAAGCTTCTGAGACTCATATTTATGACTGTAGTTTGACCATCTATTTGAGGATGATAGACAGATGCAAAAGATAGATTTGTACCTAGTTTATAGCACATGGTTTTCTAAAAATGGCTCATGAACTTTGTGTCCCTATTACAATACTGAAGGGTAAGCCATGCATCCTTACCACCTCCTTGAATAACGAGTGAGAAATATGGCAAGGGTCATGGATTATCTTACAAGGGATAAAATGTGTCATTTTGCTAAATATATCCACTACAACATAAATAATGTCAAAACCTTGCTTAGTCCTTGGTAAACCTAATAGAAATTCCATACTTAAACACTCCTATGGCCTAGTAGGAATTGCAAGGGGCTAGTAAAGACCTACATTGGAAGATGTACATTTTTCATTTTGACATACCACACAATATTCAATGTAATGTCTGACATTTCTATTCATTTTAAGCCAAAAATAGAACCTAGTGACTAGCTCTTGAGTCTTATTGACTCCAAAATGACCACTAAGTGACCCATTGTGTTTCTCTTGAATCAAATTTTCCCTCATTAGTCCCCTAGGAATATATAGTTGACTTCCCTTGAATAATACACCATTTTACAAAGTATAATCAGAGAATTTACCATGGAAATTATCTTATATTCCTTACATACCTTATAATTATTTACAAAGTCTTCATCATCATCATATAGGTCCTTGAAACTATCATTCCCATTTCTCTACAACTAAACCTCTTGCATTGTTAAGAGTCTCCTACTTAGGGCATCAACTACCTTGTTATGCACTCATTTCTTGTGTGTGATGCTAAAAGTGTAAGCTTGTAAGTATTTCACCCATTTCATTTGCTTGTTGCTAAGTTTATCTTGGGAGTTGAGGAAATTGAGGGCTTGGTTATCTAAATATAACACAAACCCCTTTGGAAGCAAGTATACCTCCACTTTTCAAAGCTTGGACTAGAGAATATAACTCTCAGTCATAGGAAGAGTACTTCCTCTTGGCATCATTGAGCTTCTCACTGTGAAAAGCCACTAGCCTCTCTTCTTGGCTTAGGACTGCCCCAATAGCCACATTGCTAGCATCAAACTCCACTATGAAGAGCTTGTCAAAACTAGGTAGAACAAGTATGGGCTGAGTGGCTATCCTCTTTTTGAGTGTCTCAAACCCACCATTTTCTTAAGGAGTCCACTGAAATTTTTTCTTCATTCCACCTTTGATGCTGTCTAATATAGGAGCACAAATAGCACTAAAATGTTTGATCAATTTCCTATAATATTGGGCCAAACCATAAAAACCTCTCACCTCAATTGCAACTTTGGGAGTAGGCTAGTTTATGAAGTCATCCACATTACTTTGATCCATCTTGAGATTCCCTTGAGATTAAAGAAAAAAACCCAAGATACACTATCTCCTGCTTCATGAAGTCAAACTTCTCCAAATTTATCATTAGCTTTTATTCATGCAATTTATTGAAAATAATTTTTAAATGTTTAGTTTGCTCCTTAGTTTTACTAAAAATCAAATTTTCATATAAATAGACAACAACAAACTTGCTAATGTAGTCTTTCAACACCTTAGCCATAAACCTCATGAAAGGAGGGAGAATTCAACAAGCCAAATGGCATTACAATCCATTCATAAAAACCTTTTGAAGTCTTGAAATTTTTTTTTTCAATTCATCCCCTTCCCTTATCCTAATTTGGTGATAGCCACTTTTGAGATATATCTTGGTAAAGTACCTTGCTTCCCCTAAATAGTCCATTAGGTCTTCAATCCTAGGTATTGGGAGCCTATACCTAATGGTGATCCTACTTATGGATCTTGAATTAGTAAAAAGTCTCCAAGTTCCCCCCTTTTTAGGTGATAAAATAGTAGGCACAGCACAAGGGCTTATACTTTTCCTAATTAGGCTTTGGTCTAAGAGTTCTTGGATTTGCTTTGCAATTTCCTCATTGTGTTGAGGGATCATTTTATAGGAAACTTTGTTAGGAAGGGTGGCTCCTAGAATAAAGTCAATTTGATGGCTAATAGATCCCTTGGGAGGTAGGGTAGCAGGTTTTCCATCACTAACAATATCCTTGTACTCTCTTAGAATTTCTTGCACTTCTCTAGGTAGCTCTATTTTCTTTCGTTCTTTGTCAGCAACTTCTTGCTTAGGTTTCAAGATTAAGGAAAAGGCTACTTTGTATCCCTCTTCCATGGTCATTAAGAACTACTTCTCACCCACCATGAGTAAATTAAGACTTGGATATTTCACCTCTCCCTCTTCTATTAAGGACCGAATCTTGAATTTCACACCATCTTTCTTAAATGAGTATGCATTTTTTGTCTCATCATGCATTGCTTGTCTGTCAAATTGCCATGGCCTTCCTAGTAGAAGGTGGCATGCATCCATAGGTAGAATTTCACATAACACCTTGTCCTTATACCTTGCTATTGAGAACTCAACCCATGCTTTATCACTTACAAGAACATGTTGTCCTTCATTGATCCATGTAACTTTGTAGGGATTTCTATGTGAAATTCTTTTCATGTTTAGTTTTCTAGTTTCCTCCTCTAATATGATATTATCTATGGAACCTAAGTCTATGATGACCTTACCCACTTTTCCCATCATCTTTAACTTCACTCTAAATAGAGCTCTCCTTTAGCTTGGTTCTTCCTTTATGGGTTGCTTAATCAAAGTCCTTATTATCACTAGTTTTTCCCTTTCTTTTGATTCTAAGGGTACTTTAGATGGTTTATTTCTATTACTAGATGCTTCTTGCACATATTATATTATTTTTCCAATTCCTTGGGAAGTAGAACCTTTCTCAAGGCACCTATATGTAGGTTGTACCCTCTGGTTGAAATTATAGCACTTCATGGTTGTACAGTAGGATCCTCTACCTTGGTGTCACTTAAATCTTCTTCCCCTACTAAAACTTCTTCTATTTAATTTCACTTCTTATGGTTTAGTCAACTTAATTTCCCATTGGGTCATTGAATCCGAACTTCTACTACCATAACCTCTTTGATTTCTATCATCTCTATCTCTACCTTTTCCATTGAAGTTAGTGTATGATTTCTTTCTATTCCTCTCTTCCACTTTTAGTGCCAATTGGAAACATTTATGGATTTTTTTAGGTGTCCAAAATTGATTTCCTCTTGTATATTTCACTTCAACCCACCTAGATACCTAACCACCTTAAGAGGATCTTCTTCTTGGGTTCCTAGTCTCAAACACAACTTCTATAATTCTTTAGTATATGTTGCTATATCCATGTCTTTTTTTGTAAACTATGTCTTTTCTTGTGTACTTGAATCTATCAATCTTTAGGTAGGTATTGTTTCTTTACCTTTGTCACCATGGCTTTCCAATTTGCAATTGGCTCTTTTCCCATATCCTCCCTCTCTTCTTCGAGATGCTTCCACTAGGTCTGGGTTTATCCTCTTAGTCTAGATTTGGATATCTTGACCTTTTTTGCCTCGATGACCCCCTCACACTCAATGTGGTTTTTCATCCCTTCAATGCATTCCATCACAAGTTTAGGGTTCATCTTCCCACTAAACAAAGGGACTCCTTCTTGGGTCTTTCAACAAAATTCCTTAATGGATTTCAATAATGGCTCCTCAATCAAAGGAGAGTTTGGGTTAGGAATGATGTCTTCCTCATCAACCTTTTCCTTACCTATATTATTAGTTTCTCCTTCTTGGTTGCCTGAGAGAAACTTCCTCCAATTTGGTCTTCATCTCCTCTAATAATTCCTCTAGGAGTCTATATCTCTCCTCTTACTCCTTCATCTCCTTGGAAATTTTGGCATTGGTCACCATGTCTACTTGACCTACTGACTCTTCAATATACAAAGACATGTCATTGGCCCCAAATCTTTGGTGGCTCTAATACCAATCTAATGTAAGCTAGATTTCTTTTAGTCCTTTTCTTCACTAAGGACTTACCTAGGGTTACTTATAGCCTACTATAATTCCCTTTATCATCCTATTCTAAAGAGGATATATATCCTACCCTCCACACTTCACTATCTAGTTACACCAAGGTTTCCATAACTTGCTTCCTTCCTAGAGACACCTTCCTTTGTCCTTCAAACCCACAATTTCATCAAACTTGGTCATTATTCCTTAAAAATGGAGTGAGGGATGAAACTTGATGGTTTTAAGACTACTCCTAACCTTGTGGACTCAATTTCCATAGCTCTGCTTATCAATTCCCTCAAATTTGACAAAACTATCCTAATTAGACCTAGTAGAATTAGGCCTCCAAAATTAGTTTTTGGGCTATAATTCCAAATTTATCTTAACAAGGTGGAAACCCAATCTCATTTATGGAGACCATTTTTGAAATACTATAATATTTTTTGGGTCGTAGGTCCTCAACCTATCCACAATCCTTTCTATTTTTATGCCTAAAAAGAAGGGTTTTAAGCATTTCCAAACAACATTCACTAGGGTTTGATGAAATACATAGAAAACCTAATCTTGGAACCTTATCCTTAGGTATAAGGCTTCCTTACACATCCCTCCTCATTATAAAACTCTCAGATTGAAGTATCTAACACATTCAATCCAATAAATCCCACTTGCTAGCACTATGATCACCTAGCCATGCATTGAAAGCTTGCCGAGGGTATCACTTGAAATATGGAAAAATAGTTTGTCCAAGACCCTCCTTTTGTATATAAAATATAAAAATAAGCCATTTACATGTCCCTCAAATTCATGATGATTCCATAGTGAGGATTCATGGGGAATCATTTTTCACAAACTTGTTAAGATGGAAATAGTAGATTGGCCAGAAACTAAATATTTTTAAACTATAACCTAATGACCTCCTATAAATACAAAATTACTATAAGAGTATGAAATACAAGTATTGAATGAAAAAAAAAAGTGATTTAATCCATTAAAACACTCTTGCAATGAAAACCCTCAAAACTATCAAATCTGGAACAACAACTCGTGTGCTTCAATTTTCAAAACTCACTTCTTACAATTTCCAACCATTGGAATGGTTTTGCCTCATGGTTTTGTAGGTTCCTAGAGAGGTTTCAAATATTTATCCTAACTATCAACCTCATTCTCCCAAAAATGCAATATTTCTTGTCAAGCAACTTTTCAAAGTTGTTGACAACTTTTGCATCTCTTAGCAATTTTGACATCCTTCACTTGGAAACTTCTAAATTGGCCCACTATGATCCATTTGTGATGTCTCAGCATGATTTATCCTTCAAATAATAAATTCAAATAATCTTGACCATTTTGAACTATTTGACAACTTCTACAATAATTTGCATTTTTTTGACATCTTTCTCAACTTTTTTTCCCAATGACAATGTATGACCTCCAACATATGCAAAAGGATGTAAAAACATGATCGATGAAAAAATAAGATCAAAACCAAACCTTTCTCAAGATTTTAGATTTTAAGACTCATACCCTTAATATTTCTTCTAAACAACCTACACACAAGGTAAACAAAACAACTAGAATGGATTGAGCCTAGTCAAATACACATAGGAGAAAACACACATGACCTTATAAGGTCCAAACATAACCAACTGACTTGGACAAGGTCAATACAAGCCAAAACCCAAAGTGTAGAGCTAGGACTAGGAGTTAACCTAGGTGCTCCTGCATCATAAACAGAGATTGATCTTGTGCAGTTTGAGGATTGGAGATAAGGTCAAGCACAGTTGAGGACATGTTCTACAGAGTGTCATAATTCTATGGGTAACAATGCATGTAGAGAATCAAAGGCTAATGACAGATATTCAAGATTTACAAAAGATAATATACATACAAAGTTCCTAAGAAGTTGTTTTTGGTAATTGGATTATATCTCCTAATAGGGATATAATCTAGTTATGCATAGTTGTTTAGAGATAGAATGCATCACGATGATGGTGTTAGTGAGTTTGTAGAGTCTAAGATTATAGGTGTGAAAAATTTGCAAATACTATGAGCTGGTAGTGTTATGTAATTATGAAAATATATAATGTAATGTGTATTGTTTTATCTTAATGAGGTCCTATTGTGATTGTAAATTGGGAGATACTCAAGGCTAAGTCAAAAAAATATTTTGAGGACTCGGTATAAAGGAAATTTTTTTCCTTGTGATTATAAATGTAAGTGTTGTGTTGTAGTAAGAAAGTGAATTGTAAGTTTGAATTATATATGAGTAAGCAATCTGTGGAATTTATGTTGTAGAGCCTACCCCTAGTTTTTTTTCATTTTATATTTGTAAATTCTTTTAGGCCAATTTACATGGTTATGTGATTTGATTTAGTGGTACTCAGTTACTTGATTTGGTTGATACTATTTACATGTTTGGATTATATATTTGATGAGCTACTTCATACTTGGATATTTTATGTGTTCGTGATTATTTATTTGATGATGATGCTTTGTATGCTTCATATAGTGATTTTAGTTATTTTCATGATGACAGATATGGATTATTAATATCTGGTTTTATGGTTGGTTACCGCATATTTGCATGTGTATGGTACATGTGTATATTTTAATTTATGTTAGATGTATCTGATATGGTTGAGGGAGGGAGTTGTAGTCACCTACTATTTGGGATCTACACAATGTACCACTCCCTACCATTTCTTCTTTAGTTTAGATATATATATACATATATACATGTTTGGCTTTTATGTAGATTGCAAGTACCGGACATCAAATTCCCTAAATTTTCAGGATGAGTGTGCCTAATAATAGTATCTCAATGGTGAAAGAGGGGAGATAGTTCTCAAGTCCAAATCCTAGACCTAGGCCTAATTGTGCTAACATAAAGGACAAATATCTGATTTCATTACCTTTCTAAATTCGTAAAAGTGACATGAATTTGAGATCCATCAAATTCCCTAAATTGTTAGGATGAGTGTGCCTAATAATAGTATCTCAATGGTGAAAGAGGAGAGATAGTTCTCAAGTCCAAATCCTAGACCTGGGCCTAATTGTCCTAACATAAAGGACAAATATCTGATTTCATTACCTTTCTAAATTCGTCAAAGTGACATGAATTCGAGATCTTGATGTTTGAGTTTGGTTTCTTACTTTGACTTATAGTCGAGTTTTCTTATTTGAGTATGTGGGTTTGTTGTGATTTTAAAGTGTAATTAAATTAGCCAAAGAGATTATTAAATGATTTAATTAAACAAAAATTTGAATGAGAAAAAAAATCAATTTTATTACTTTTTTTTTATCAGTAAGAGGCCGAAGCCAAGGTTAATTTTTATTTTTTTAATAATTAATTATTATGATTATTAGTTAATTTCGAGTAAATTTGAACCCAAGACCTCTGAGATAAGAGGCTCACAATTCACAGTTGTGTTGTAGGATCTTGCCTCAATTTAATTACATTTAATAATATGAGAAATTAATCAAATAAATGAGTTAAAATTAAAAGATTGAATTAAATGGCTAAATTTGGCATAATTATATTTATTTAATTTAACAATATTAAATTTAGAAGTTTCGTTTAGATAATGGGCTTTAAATATTATTATTGGTTAAAATAATAAATATGTCTTCTAAATGTCTTGCTAATTAAAATTGAGTGGTGATCATTTAAATGATCATTTAAATACCATTATTCTAAAAATAAAATTTAAAACTAAGCTTGCTCAAAGGAATTAAATAAATTAAATAATATTTTTTAAAAATTAAAGAGGCCTTATATGTTTGTAAAATTGGAAAGCCCAAGTAGGGTTAGTTTATTTATTAAGAGAGTGGAGCTCATTTCTCCACACACAGGTTTAGAGGAGCAACCTTGAAAATTGAAAGACGTGAAAATTTTGAAGGATCTAGGAGATGTGAATTTTGCAAGCACCAAACTATTATCAGATTTATAACATCAGTCTAACTTAAGATTTCATAGAAAACATTGTAGGAATTATCTCAAAAAAATTATGTCTTCTTCATTCCTGTTATAGAAATTTTTCTTATTGGAAATGCATTTGAAATTTGAAACCCTTGTTTAGAAAATGATTGTTCTCTATTGCTAAAACATCTAAAACGAGATTGAAATCCTTAATTGAAAGCTTGAATTTAGAAAATTAATTGGTAGCTAGGCTTTGAAAACAATGAGACCAGATTTTAATTGAGTAAATTTGATTTCTTAGAAATAAATTTCCCAACAAGTTATTATATAAAAAGTGCTTATAAAAAAATTACCATGTTACTATGGTAATTATTTGTTTTACCAGTTTAAAAAAATTGGCTTTTGGCATATGGAATTTATTATTAAAATAAATAAATAAATAAATAAATAAATATATATATATATATATATATATATATAAAATTTATAAAGTTTCTTTTATTAACTTTTGTCTTTATAAAAAAAGAAAGAAGTTATTATTAAATTTGATTTTTTTATTATTGTTACTATTATTATATGTGTGTGTATGTTATTTATAAATTAGATTTAGTAATGTTTAAAATTTAGTATAGTTTTAATTAAATTTTAATTATAATTTAATTATATTAAATTTATTTACTATTAAATTGAATTTAATATATTTCTAAATGTGATTATTATTTGTTATTATTATAATTAGATTTTGAACTTTATTTTATTATGGTGCTTATGTATTGTTGTAAATAAAGTAATCATCCATGTGAATCATTGTTATATCCTTATAAATACATAGTTTATTTGGAAACACGAATGTGTAGCTAGGAAGATGAAACTTGGTTTTTATAATTAAAGAAAACATGGAGAACTACATCTATTGGGAAATAATTTACAAACAAAAACTTGAATTTTATTTTCCAAATAAAACTTTATGAAATTTTATCGAAAACTAAAATGCTTTAATGACTACATTTGTTTTAAATGCATGTTGAGATGTTATATATGGGTTTTGGGGAACCTAGTAGTTTATCCAAATAGGAATGTTTACCAGAGGCTTCAGAAGTGGTTGTTTATATGATGCTTTTATGCGATGTTGTTTTGTCATTATTATTTCATTCCCAACTAATGTGTTATATTCATGTGTTTCTGTGATGAGATCTAGTTCTTCTTGGTAAGCTCATGTGTTGTGATTTTCTTGGTATAACCTATGAGGTTTGATCAATTATCTATAGGTGTTTTCTAGTTGCTAGTATAGGACTGATGTTAATAGTGTGATTTTATGAGGTATACTTTTATGAGCTTCAGGTAGGATTATCTATGTGTATGTTGGGAAGTGGATTGCAATAGAAGTCAGAGCCCTAAAGAGGTTTCCTAGGTAACTCATTGCAATTTGTACTAATAAGTGATAGCATTGTCATTAATGGGGTTTAAATGAATTAACAAGATTCAGTGTATTACCTCACCCATGTCTCGAGTGCTAGTATAGGATAGGATGGGAGTAGAGAGGATGCTTGGTTACAACCTTGCCTTATTAGTATGCCTTTTCTATAGGAAAGGATAGTGCTTCCACAAAGAGTCGCTAGGGGTTAGGGTCCTGAGAGACTTCTAGGTTAACCTTAGAGTTGACTCATGGGTGATGACACTTGGCCAAATGCATGTTGGGTTTCCTACATGTCTCTATTGCCTCTAAGAGTAGATGGTACTTGTGTACTTGGTACCTTTGAGATAGATTTCTATCACAATTCCTTGACCTATATTCTTGTTATAACTTTTGGATTGTAATATGTTTGGGAATTGAAAGTATCTTCTTGGCATGGTGGGAGTGGGTCATTTAGGTTCCATGAGGTCAGGTGGTATTGTTTCTTATACCATTGAGATCTAACATCAAAATCCTAATGTTGGATGTACCTTGTGCATTTTTTCTATTTCTTCTGATCTTGTGATTTTGTTCTATGTTCATATTTTGGTATTTTGTACTTTTATTATTTGAGATCCTATGAGATATTGTATCTTATTATGATATATATGCTTTAAGCATTTCAAACCCTATGACATGTGTAGAGCATGAGTATGCATTCTAGTTATACCATGTGGCATCTTATATACTTGTATATCCTTTTATGTGATTTTGTACATGTGGTTATTCTACAACATGAACTTTGTTTATTTTTCATATTTTATCTTACTTAAACTTATGGGTGTGATTCAACATTATGGAGCCCTTGATAGATGTAACTGCTATTGTATTGCTTATGTATGTATGTGAGTTATTGCTCCCACCTTGTTATCTCTTGATTATTTTAATCCTTCAAAAAAAATGTTTAGCAAACTTAGTGACATTATTAGTTAATTTATTTTGGGTTCCCCAATGTGTCGTTACATATGTAATGTGAGTTTGTGGATCTATTATTAAGATCTTATATGTATTTAGGTACAATAGAGGCACAGTGAATGAGCACGAAGATTGCATTTGGAAAAGTGTTTTAGTGGATAGTTCATCATTTGGTATTGTTGTGGCAGGATTAATACTAAGGCTACTTGGATAGTGAGTTCGATGGTCTTTCCCCTAAAGATGTTTGGATAGTGGGTCCTTTTTCCTTCCACAACTCCTAACAGGGTTGGAATCTCCTCTCAAGGATTCAAAGTCTCCTAACATGGACTAATATGTATTGAATGTATTTCATTGACTCCTAACAAGGTCCATCCTCTTAAAAGGAACTTATATATTAGTACATCATTTTGTGGGTACCATCCCCACCGGTGTTTTTTCCTTTAATCAAGGGTTTCTTTAGTTAACAAATTTGGTGTTATTGTGTATTGTGCATGGTTATCTTCTTGTGGTTATTGAACTTGTTAATTACATGTTTCAGATTTAATAAGGATAAAAAAAAGTTGTTTTGACTACATAACTAATTCACCCACCCCAAACCCCCCCGCCCCCCATCTTAGTTATCTTGGTGGACTTTACTTTCTAACAATTAACATCAAAGCATTAGGTCCTTGAAGGAAAATATTAACATCTTAAGGAGAGCTATGGTGAGTCATTTTAGAAAGGATAGTCTAATGTTTGATGGAAACAGTTATGAGAGCTAGAAAGAGAAGATGAAGACACAATTTCTATGCATGGGTCTAGGATATTGGTTGATTATTAAGGGAAAGAAAGAAGTGAGAAATGAAGAAAAGCTTGAAGATTGTACTTAAAGATAGAGGGAGTTATTCATGTTTAATATGCTTACCAAGAAAGCACTTTTGTCAGCCCTCCTTGAAAATGAACACAATCAAGTAAAATCTTTTATATTATTGTTATCTAAGGTTTTGCAACCCTAAATTTTTCTCTCCAAGTCAACTATGTCACAATTTTAAAAAAATGGTAAGCTTTCAAAGGTTATCATTTATAAATTATTTTACATTTTATAATATTTAATTTTTAAAAGATTAAATATTATCATTTTCAAATGTAAAATAATTGATTAATCTCTCACATAATAATGAGCATGTTGATAAATATACATATATTAATTCTTTAAGAATTAATATTATTGTAAAGTGCAAAATGGATATTGCACTTATCATGGGAGTAAAAGTGACGAAAGGCAATAGAAGTTCGGTAAGAAGTAAGTTAGGGCAGTTGCCCAACTTCTTGGAAAAATTTATATAATGGGAGAAAACTATTGTAAGGGGCTTCTTCTTTTCTAGTCGAGAGGTTCTATAGTTGGTATAATAGGGGAGAAGACTTTTGGCTTTAGAATAAGGGAATACTATGCTAAAATTTTGATAAGAGATAAATTTTGGAAAGTATGTACAATTTTTGTCTCTGAAATCAAAAATCTTAATCATGTTCTGAGTGCAAGGAAATGAAATGAGATAAGCTTTTGTTTCTTATTCTAAAATCAATTGTTGATTCTTTCATAGTAAGCATTCTTATGGTATTGTTTGAATGTTTATGAATGATGAATTTGCATGGTAATATTGGTTACTTTCTATAGACACCTAAAAATCCTTTAGAAAATAAAGTATTTTTATTTTCTGAAATGTCCCTGATGACATCATTATTAATTAATTAATTAATTATTTAATTTATCTATTTATTTTTATGCCATTAAATCCGTTTATCTTAATTAAAAATATTTAATTAAGGAATCCTCCCAAAAATGTTTAATCTTATTTAAACATTATTTCCTTATTTATTAATTATTTAATTAATAAATTGACCAAAAATCCCAAAATAAATTATTTATTTATTTTTTGCCCAAAATTTGGCCAATTTCCTTAAGACCACTAACCTCTTCCAAAATCTTCTAATCCTTCTTTAATTTTGATTAAAGGCTAATCCCATCATTTCCTACCCCTAATCCCAACTCAAAATATTTAATTAAGATTAAATATTAATCCTCATATTTATTAAAAATGTTTTAATAAATATCTCCTCAACCCAAACCTTTGAAATAAATAAACTTTATTTATCCTCATCCTAGGAAGTTGTAGACTCTTCTAGAAGGTCTTCATCCTCATCCTAAGCCTATCCCTAATCCTCCATTTAGCCTAATCCACCCCATCCACCCATACTAACCAAGCTTAGCTACTAACTCACCCACCCTCATAAATGCCATCCACTTGCCCATCTCTAACATCCCTAATCTAATCCTAAATCCATCCCTAATCCAACCCTTAATCATTTGCACAATCCTAAACAAGCTTAAGACTTTCTTAAGCCAAGCCAAAGTCTTCCCTCAAAATATCCCAACAACCAAACCATGAATGCTCTTACAAAGCCATAAAAGACTCTTAAAAACCCATGCATTGCTCTTACAAGCCATTATGAGGGTCTTTAAGGCCTTGAGCCTCCTTTGTTGACTCATACTTGCCCTTTCCTCCACCCACTCACCGTATGACATGTGTCACTCCCTAATTGGCTATAAGGAAGCACAATCCATGTGCTCTCCTCTCATGCAATATGAGCCCTCCATGAGCTTTTCCTCATCCTTACATCTTAGCCCTCAAACCCTCAAGCCCTTAGCCTATAAATTGAATCCCCTCCCAAGCTATTTCATCAGAATCCTTAAGCTAAAGTTACCATGTCAATTTGAGAAGCCAAGTTCATACCATTTTCACATATCCACACCAAAAATCCCAAATCCATCATCCATTGAAGCATTTTGAAGCTTGAGCATACATCCCAAATCCATATCAAATGATACCTCTACAAATCAAGTGATCATCCTCACTGAGAGAGCCTATCCATGGCTCATATTCTCATTTGAGGACCTCACTTTGTCTCATCTAAAGTTTATATTAGTTTTGTTAGTAAATGCTTTGATTTCTAAATATATTAGTGTTTCTTGCTAACATATTAGTGTACACACTTTCAAGCGTAGTCTTTGATCACCTTTGTTATCATCCTTATTTACTCAAGAAAGTTGCAAGGTTGTATGGTACATTCATCCTAAATAGCTTTTTGTCAATCTTTGAAGTTTTAGATTCTTTATTCAAAAACCCCTTTAAAAATCACATCATACAAGGGAGTTGCCCCTCTAAACGCAGAGGAAGGCCAGATATCAAAGGCCTATCCAACTATTGTGAACGGTTTGCCACACACTCCATTGGGCATATTCTACTGTGACAAATCTATTTACCAACAGATTTTTGGCAACTTTGTTGGGGAAAGAAAGCAAGTTCAAGTGCTTTTCTTTTCTTGGAAATTTGAAGGTTACCTCCCTAAGGATGAAGGTTGGCAACTTTAATTGAATGTGGTGTTATGGATTTGGTTACATCCCAACCATGGGGGACTCAAATTGGGCCATTTTCTTTATCTCAATACTCAGCCTTACCTAAGAATTCATTAGAATATCTCCCAAAAAAATTTGGTGATGCAAATCAAGACCCTGATGATCACATTAAAGCAATTATAGTTGCCTATGGGATTCTTGGTGTACAGGAGGAGAATGTCTTTGTTTGATTATCTGTTAGAAGTCTCATTGGAAGAGCTGTTGATTGGTTCCAAAATTTGCTAGATAGTTGCATCACTTTCTAGAATGATCTTGAGGTAAAATTTCTACAAAGGTTTATGCTTGTGGTTGACGTTGCTAAGATCTTATTAAATTTCTTTCAAATCAAGATCAAAAAAGGGGAAACCATGAGAGATTTTGTTGATAGATTCAATAGAAGTGTTGATAAGATACCCCTAACTAGCCAACCAACTGAAAAAAATTAGTTGTGTGTTTTCATTGTTGCCATGCAAATAGAGATTAAATTCTTGCTTCTTCATTTAAAAGTGCACACATTGTGAGATGCACAAAGGGAAGCTATTGGATTAGATGATGACATGATCTTGAGTGGAATGAAGTGTAAAGAAATTTCACAGGCAGAAATTTGTCTCTATGAGCATCAACAATATCCAAAGGTAAAGCCTAAACAAAAAAGGCCTATTCTCAAGGTAGAAAAATCAGTTTCCACTATTTCATTTTGTCAGAATCTAACAATCTTTAATGATGAAGATTTCCTTATCCCTCCTATGAGTGAAAGTACTTCGTGTAGTGTAGTTGGAGCCTACCATCTACATGTTGATTATGATGATGAACATGCTTCAGTATCTCCTATTGGACAAAGATTGGAGGTTGAAAAATCAAACAAAAATTTATTAGGAGATTTTCAAATTTTAGAACTTGATTCTTTTCTATTTGAGACTCTTTACGACACTCCACCAAATGATGTTGTTTGGGAAGGCTCGGATAGCTTTTCCTATGAGCATTTCTTGTTTGATCTCTTGGAGACTAATAAATCATTACTATAGCCTAAAGCATCAAATGACTGCCCAGAAGTAGAAAAGGAAGATGAAATGTTTGAAGAAAAAGAAATTGATGAAGTGATGCATAGAGAAGAAAATGCTTTTGAAGAGGACATAGTGAAAAATCAAGAGGGAGAAAAAGATTTACATATTTTTCAGCCTCCCACAAATCTTTTTCACTATCTTCTTTTGGAGGAATCAATGCAGCAATTTGCAGAGGAAAAGTCACATGGACACCCCAAAAATAGAAGGACTCAAGGTATGGAAAAAATAGTTGATATTTCATCTATATTTTCAAAAGATAATATTGATTCGAGAAATGTGGAAGAAAATCTTGAATCTATATTTATTTTCTCTCCTCTACATTCATTTTCTATTCATGAGTTTATTATCATATTGGCCATGTTGCTCACCTATACACAATGTATTCTTCCATTCTATCAAGAGTTGGTTCAAAGAGGTTCATACTTTTCCCAGCTTGTAAGTGGTCACATCTAAATTTTTAGGGTTTTTCCCTCTTCATTGTAAATAACCATTTCCTTTTTGCAAAGTTTGGCTTGTGTTTTTTTTTGTTTAAGTTGGTGTTTCCCTTCAATAAATTTACATAATCTTTTAATCCTTCCCTTCCCTTGAGTCATCCATTTTCTAAAAATTCAAAAAAAATGGGAGACCCTCTTCGTTGATTCAAAGGCATCAAGTGATAGATGGATTCTTATTACAGGTGGAGTTTGATTTTAAGAATAGGTTTCAACATGTGCTTAAATAGAAACTCCAGAAAAATAAATATTTCGGTAGACATGACAGTTCTTCATAGAGAATGAGCTATTTTTCAAAAATAATTTTCTAATAATGATGTGTATGTCCTCATTTTACAACAATGGGCACAAGATTGGGACCATTGTATATTTGGTAAAAGGAGTTCCTCATTGGTGGCGGTCCTCTTATATTGAAATATAGGTCAAATATTAGTAACACTTGGCAAATGTGCAGCTAGAATTCAAATTATTTTTGTTAAACCTAACTAGGGTTGAGATGCAATGGTTGGAAGATAGAAGAGGCTGAGTGACAATGATAATTTTCCACTAAAATCATCGGGTGTTCATCAATTTTTGTAGTATTGGAGCACAAATTGGAGGTGATGAATCATAATATACTGTTAAAAAAATGCACATTGACCATTTCAAGAATGAAGAAACTATCAGTAAATTGAAAGTGTGTAATGTTATGACAATGCACAAGCGGGTGACACCTTTTCAAGTTGAAGCTGGAAGGTGCTAGTGTATAGCAAATGCGAATCTGATCATGATAGGTACTAAGAAATGTTTCCTTCAAACACGACATTGTAGTCAAATAGATATCAAAACAATTGTGCACAGAAACCAATATTTTCTTTGATATCTGGTCTTCTTGATTGTTATTGCTTGCTTAATCCAGGTTCCATGAGTCTTTTTTTTGAAATAATATGAGCTTATCTGTTGTGGATGTGGAAGATTAGGAGCATAATAGGTTAATGACATTTGAAGGATCTTATGCTAGTGGAGATCAAAAGGAACCTTCTTTTGAAAGAATAATAAACTCTTTTGAAATATTGGTGGATGCCATGCATGATGAAGTCTGGCGGTTAAGATTTTCGATAGAGAAGCAACAGAAGATAGCTGCCAAGGAGAGGATGAGAATTTGCATTTACAGATTGGAAGAACAGTTGAAATGAGACAGAAGTATCAAAGAAGAACATTGTGTTTTCTCCTTGCCATGATATAAAAATAAATTAATTAATTAAATCATGGTGATAAGGATGGTTTCACTGTGGTATTTTTGTATCATGATTTTCTTGTCTTCATAATTGTGATGCTACTCATGACTTCCCCCATTTATATCCAGCCAGAGGAGGTTAGTTGAAGACTACAGCAATCCCATCTTTTGGTTAGTCATCACCCATGAGCATCGAGTGATCTGATTGCTGACTGCAAGAGAGTAGACATAACCATTGGTAGGAACCTCAATCGAGCCTATATTGAATCATTGACTCAAATGTTGGAAAATTTTATAAAGGATTTCATCTGTCAGCATCATCATTTTCCTAATAGTTGGATTTAGAGTTATGATAATGAGAGAAAGTGGTATGCACATGAAGAGTTTGGGATTGATGTGCACAATTGTAGGCTACCAAGTAATTTCTAGCAACATCTAGATGGTTAAGGCATGCGGACATCATGTAACTTCTATCAAAATAGGTCCTTATTTAAGTACAACCATAGAGACCATGTCTCCATTTAAGCGTAGAGAAATGTATTTGTTAAAGGATGGCGAAAAGGGCCGAACATGCATCTCTCATTCATGTGGCTGGGAAAACACAAATGAGTAAGGATCAATTTGTCCTCATGGAGATTGCTCACAAAATTTTTGTCATGCAGTTTCAAAACATGATATTATTCCACAAATGGTCCTTGTGGAATGTAAATTTCCCTAGAGAAGAATATATAGCTCATATAAACCCATTAGGACTTACATGATCTACTCAATCTATGGCACAGCTTTTATTGAGAACCCTTAAGCTGTCTTGAAGATGCTAGTTTTGTCCCTGCAAAATACATAAGAAAATGATATTGTAGCAGATATTAAGTTTGTAGCTACATTCATTTCAGAACACATGAGCTATGGGGATGAGTTGAAGCATATTGGTTACAGTATAAGGAGCAACATCCATTGAATAGCAGAAGTCAGAGATATTGGTAAGAAGTTTTATTGCAATATTCATTATAGGTTTAGATTTACAATGATAAGTGACTCTACACCCAATGGATGGCACTGGACATCAATAGACAGAGATTCTGGAGTTCTCTACACCCTGGCACAGAGTGAAATCCCCAGAAAGAGCCAATATTATCTAAGGTTTTGCAACCCTAAATTTTTCTCTCCAAGTCATCTATGTCACAATTTTAAAAAAATGGTAAGCTTTTAAAGGTTATCATTTATAAATTATTTTGCATGTTATAATATTTAATTTTTTAAAAGATTAAATATTATCATTTTCAAATGCAAAATAATTGATTAATCTCTCACATAATAATGGGCAAGTTGATAAATACATATATTAATTCTTTAAGAATTAATATTATTGCAAAGTGCAAAATCAATATTGCACTTATCATGGGAGTAAAAGTGATGAAAGGCAATAGAAGTTCGGTAAGAAGTAAGTTAGGGCACTTGCCCAACTTCTTGGTAAAATTTATATAATGGGAGAAAACTATTGTAAGGGGCTTCTTCTTTTCTAGTCGAGAGGTTCTACAGTTGGTATAACAAGGGAGAAGACTTTTGGCTTTAGAATAGGGGAACACTATGCTGAAATTTTGATAAGAGATAAATTTTGGAAAGTATGTACAGATTTTGTCTCTAAAATCAAAAATCTTAATCATGTTCTTGGTGCAAGGAAATGAAATGAGATAAGTTTTTGGTTTCTTATTCTAAAATCAACTACTGATTCTTTCATAGTAATCATTCTTATGGTATTGTGTGAATGTTTATGAATGATGAATTTGCATGGTAATACTGGTTACTTTCAAGTGTAGTCCTTGATCACCTTTGTTATCATCCTTATTTACTCAAGAAAGTTGCAAGGTTGTATGGTACATTCATCCTAAATAGCTTTCTGTCAATCTTTGAAGTTTTAGATTCTTTATTCAAAAAACCCTTTAAAAATCACATCATACGAGGGAGCTGCCCCTCTAAACGCATAAGAAGGCCAGATATCAAAGGCCTATCCAACTATTTTGAACAGTTTGCCACACACTCCATTGGGCATATTCTATTGTGACAAATCTGTTTACCAACAATTATCAAATGAGATTTGGAAAGCTTTAGAATCTACTTATGAAGGAGATAAGAATGCTAAGAAGTTTAGATTACAAAATTGGATATGTTTATTTGAAGAAGCTAAAATAACGAAAGACAAATCTATAAGAATTTATTTTGGTAGGATATCAAAAATTGCTGTACAAATTAAAGCATGTGATGGGAAGAAGGATGAAGATGAAATTGTATGGAAGATCTTGAAAACCTTGAAACTTGCATATAAACTGATAGCATAGATGATTGAATAAGTTATACCATGCTTAGATAAGTTCATAACAGAAACTCTTCTTAGAAAATTAGAAGTGATAGAAATAAGCTTGAGATGGAGTGGAGATTTTCCTAGAATTAAGACTAAATTTAGCGCATTGAGTGAAAGACCTACCTTGTGTGTGAGTGTTAGTACTAGTTGAGATTATGCCAACAACAACAAAGGAAGAACTAAAGAAGACATGAAGATTGAGAAATGTATTTCCTTAAGTACTGCTATGGTTTCACAATGCAAGCCCCCTTTCTCCTAGAAATAGGGACCCCCTAGTAAATTTCTTTCTTTCTCAGACCCCTACTCTGGCATCTAAATCACTTTTAGGACTCTACCTGGAGTTCAAGTAAAGCCTTAGCCCTTCACTTGAAAAACCCAATTGTCAGATTTTACAAATTTGGAAATAAATGGTGATTTTGACGTTAAGGTGTGCACTACTGCACCTAGTTCACATGCACACCTCTAATGGGTGTGCAAGTGCACTAGATGTAAAAGTGTGCATGCACACCCTTTAGAAGTGTGCACCTACACACATGCATAGGTGTACACATCCCAAAGGTGCACATGGTCCAAGGTCTATAAATACTCGAGACCACCTTCCCCTCTATTCATTTATCTTCCTCCAGCCTCCATGAGTGCACCTCCACACCCTTAGAGGTGCGCAAAAGTCTCCAAGCCTACACACACCAAAGACAAAAAGTTAAAAAACATAAACTTGCACACATGCCTACCTATCCAAGGTGCGCATGTGCACACCTTTATTCACATACCTAGCAAAAACAACACTTAACATACCTAAAAACTAACTCACCTAAATGAAAGTTGTGCACATACACACCTATCCAAAGTGTGCATGTGAGCACCATTTTTTAAACCTTAGCACTAGAACACTAAGTAAAGGTGCACACATGTGCACCCCATCAAGGTGTGCATGTGTGCACCCTTAGTAAAGTTAATTATGCCTCACCCTTAAGCACATGAACACATGCAATGTGCACAATAGAACACATGCACATGTGCGCACTCCACAAGGGTGTGCTACTGAACACTAAATAACCTTCTAAGGGTTATCAAATGCACCTACCACACCTATCAAGGTGTGCAAGGTGAACTAAATTGCATAGCAGAGCCAAAAAAGGGGGTTTTAAGTGGTCTTTCTAGGTTTAGTTTTTAAATAATTAGGGTTTGATTTTAAACTTTCTAGACTAATGTTTTCATGTTTTGTGCAGATAAAATGGCTTCCTCATCATCTTTTCTTGTAGAAAAGATTTCTCCAAAACCACTTGTCTTCAAGTTTCTAGGTGTACTAAAGAAATCATGCTTTCAGGATGGACATTCAAAGATTAGAGATATGAAGTTAGGGCATATAGATTGGAACATATTCCTAGTACTCTACAACAAGCCTAAAGAGAGGTCCCTAATGGTGTTGGTACTTTTAAGATTAGGGTTGGTCAGTGTGGCATCTCATCTGGCATTAGTGAAATCCTCAGAGCTTATCATGGCATTGACAAAAAACTATGTGTCAGAGGAAAGAGTTGTTAAAAGTATCATGGGCAAGATAGTCTAGGACCTAAGACCGAGGAATATTGAGAAAGTTTTCCATCTTCCTAGAGTAGATCAATATGTGAAGATAACTTATCATCAAGCAGAAAGATGGTATAGGGAAAATGAGAAGAAGGCCACAAAGATAATAAAATCATCATTTTTTATTGATAGAACACCGTTGGGACATAATGTAACACCCCGCCAAGGGATCCAAAAGAATTAACCTAAAGTTTTACTAAGTTTGCTAAACATTTTGTTTAAAGTAAGAAATTATAACATACACATCAAACACGTAGTAGCGGAAGCAATAACATGTAATCATCAACAAACATACATAACAGGTTACATTCCTTAAGGATCTCAAGGCGTTGAGTCACATTTAAATTAAATTAATTCTAAGTCTATCAACTACCATATCCACATGAAAAATAATAATAAGAAAGTCCAATGTCCATATAATATACATTTTTTCCGAATGCCTCTTGGCAAATTAATTCAGAATGCTCAATCATCCACTGTACATGTTACAAGGTATGAAAGGCTTAAAAGAATATACATATGTGGAAATAAAGATACATCATCCTCAAATCCATGATACATAGTACAGTAAACTAAATGAAATCATTCACCATACATGATACATCCATACAACCATAATGATAAAACATCCATCATAAAATCTAACCATCCATCATAATAAACCATGAATAGAATGAAAGTAAATGCCAACCAAGAAAGCTCCAGCCACGGTGACCACGAACGAATCTCAATGGTAAGAGTAAAAAGCACTACCACCTGACCTTGTGGAACCTAAATGGTCCATTCCCACCGCACTGAGGAGATAGTCTCAAGTCCCCAATAGGATACCAAAACACAAAACACAAGTACTCTCTAAGTCTAGGAAATCCTAAAAGTAAACTAACTCAAAGGTTCCAACACATAGATCGACATCTAGACCCAGAGGCACACAAAGACACGTAGGAAACCTACTATGTAAGCAAGAAAGTGTCATCACATGAATCACATTGGAAGTTACTCAAGCAATCCCTCAGGAATGTCGGGTCCCCAGTAATCCTGCAACCACTAGTATCCTCTCGTACTGACGAGGCATAGTATGGAATGCAAGGTTGCAACCAAGCGTTCTCTCTACCCCATCCTAGTCTGTACTAGCGCTCAAGGCATAGGAGAGAACATACAATTATCTTATTAGGTTCATTTAAGTTAGTATTTAGGTGAGATGTTTTCACTTATTAAAAAAAATAACTTACAATGAGTCATCCCTAGAGCCACTTCGGGTCTCTCATCCCTCATTGCAAGCCACTTCCCAACACTACACATAGATAACCTATCCTAGGCTCATGAAATCACAAATCACAAAAATCACCTCTACCCTATACAAGCGACTGGAAAGCATTAAAAGATAAGCCACAATATTCACATCAGTTCTCTGCGAGGAACTATAAAGCATCAAATGATAATCATAAAGATCACAACAGTTCTCTATCAGCAACTAAAGGCATCAATGATAAGACACAATATCCAATGGTGCTCCAACGAGCAACCAGAAAGTATCCCAATAGTAAATCACAATATTGATCGAAGACTCCAAAATGGTCAAGTCAAACATGTCACAACACGTCATCATCAAGAAAAAAATCACTTAAAACACCTCAGCTTCACACAAGGAAACTGGAAAGCAATAATAAACAGTAAAAACATCCATCATAGAGCATATCAACACAACACCATGGTTGGGTTTAAAAAGATCAAGAACAAATCATCATAATATCACAATCGCATAACCCCCAAGCCTCTAGTAAACATCCTAAACTGGTCAACACTCTAGGACCACCCAAACCCCAAACATAGACAACACATGGAAAACAAGATAATCTTTCAGTTTGGTCAAGTCTTGAAAATGCATATATTTTAATTTATAGTAAGGTTTCTAGTTTCCATTCCCAATGTAAATTTTTCAAGTTTAAAATATTACATCTTAATCCTTATAGTTAAGCCCATTCGTCTCTTCAAATTTAAATATTAAATTACCCCATTAAATCATTTCCCTAAAAATAATCAAAGGATAGATAATTATTAAAATAATGATGATTATTCTTTCCCTATAAATAATTCCAATTTTATTAAAGTCAACATTTATAAGTCTAATTTCCACTACATAATCTCGTATATTAATTAGACTTAATTAAATTTCATTTAATTAAACTAATTAATAAAATAAACTAATCTTACTCTATCGATAAACAATTAATTATCATTATTAATAATGGCATTATTACTATTAACAAACATTTAATAATTAACACTTAATAAAATTTAATAACTTTAAAAAAATTAATAATTTTAATTTTAATATAATAATAAATTTTAAAACATTTAATAATTTAATATATTTATAATTTAAAAAAAAATTAATAATTTAAATTAAAAATATATTAAAATTATTTAATAATTCAAAATACATATTAAAAAAAATGCATTGATTAAAAGTGTTGCCTACGATTTTAAATCGCAGCAGGCCGTAGGTCTGTGACTACCGCAGAGGCCTGCGGCCACAGGCAGTACTATGTACTGTCGTTGCCGCAATACTCTGGGGACAGTGACAGCAGAGCCACCGTCAAGTAGGTGGGGACGGGTTGGGGTAAAATCCCCCCCCACCCCCGTCCCAATTCAATTTTCAATTTATTTATTATTATTTTTAAATTATGTTTTATTTAAATAAACTTTCTTATTTGTTAAATTTGTTTAAAAAATTTCTTTTAAAAGAAAAATATATAATTTATTTATTTTATAGAATTTTTTATGTTATAAAATTTATAATTATATAAAATTAATTAAATAACTCTCTTTATATATATATATATATATATATATATTTCCATAGTATTCTGATAAAGGGAATAATATCAACCATCTAAATTTTTTAATTTAGAATTTTCATTTATTTTTTAAAATTCAACCTTTCCCAAATTAGATCTTATTTCTTTAATCTAGAAAATGAGAGTTTTCTAATTTCTTTTATAATCCCTAGGTGTACAAAAGATTAATTGACAAGCATCTGTTAATTTCCAATATTGAAATGTTTAAACTTTCATCACAGAGAACCCACAGGCACGAAGAAGACAAGAAGTAGGAAAATTGCGTAATTAATCAGTGATCACAAGACCCTACCTAATCCTGATGCTAATACGAAAACCCCGAAATACTATGAGAGAATTCGCTCCTCTGAAAAACTTTCCTAGAATTCTCCTTCTGAAATTCGCTGCCAAAAAATGTCTCCCAAAATTCCTATCTCCAAAATTCGCCGTCCCTCAAAAATGAACCCCCAAAGTTGTGATAAGGAGTTTTCTCCTCAAATCGGGGCACTAATTGTGCGTTCAACCCAAGAGGACTCTTTGCTCAACTGAGTTAACTCTAAAATTAACTTGTATTAATCTTTGCTTTATCTTTTTAATGCATGTTAAATGAATTATTAAATAACTTTATTTAATATTCCACTTGACTTCTATTTTTAATCTTTATTACTTTTAAACCCATGCACACTTTATGAAATTAAAATAACATTATCAATTTTCACTTATTTTATCTTTTAATTAATTTCTCATATTTTAACCTCATGCATACATCATGCGATCTGGAATCTTTTAATAATTTAATATCTTTTCCACTTTTAATTTATTTTAGAAACTTAATTGATAAAATATTTAATTAACTTAAATAACAATAATATTTAGCATTTATTTAAAAATGAGCTCTAAATATATTATTATTAAATTAAATAAATATATTATCACGTTCTAAAATTTATCCTTACAACTTTAATCTCCAAATTTAATTCCTTTTATTAATTAATTTCTCAATTAATTAAATACCTTTAAATATTAAAGTGTCATAATAATTTCCATTAAATTAAATCATTAATTTAATATTTTTAATTAAACTTAATTAATAGAAAAATAACACCAAAGACTCATAAAGACAACATATGAAAACCCAACATAGCAAAACACATACTAAAATAAACAAAGGGTTATAATCACAAATTAACATCATTCGACGCATTCGGAGGGTACTCAACTCAGATGTCCTAATTATCAATTAGGACAAATCGCTAAAGGGCTTAGGATTTGGACTTAAGATTTATCTCCCCTCTCTTACCATTGAGATAATGTGATAGGGTACGCTCATCCTAGCAATTTAGGGAAGTCGATACCCGGTACCTGCAACCTGCATAAAATCCACACATGTATAGACACAATATTCTAAGCTAAACAGACAATGGCAGGAAGTGGTGCATCATGTAGATCCCGACTAGTAGGTGGCTACGACTCCCTTCCTTAACCACATCAGAAATGTCATACATAAAGAAAACAAACACACACACCATACACATGCAGTATGGGGTAAGTATCCATAAGAAAACACATATGATAATAAACCATCTAACTAATCATCATCGATGATTGAAAATACTAAATAATCATCATACATGCATGAAATATAGAGTACCAAGTAATCTCATCATATAATCAACTAAATCTAAAACAATATCTGAAAATCTGAAGGTAATGCTACTAAACATCAAGTATGAAACTAGCCTAAAAGAGTTTGGCAATGAAAACTGAAATGTGACTTAGGGGTAGGCATTACACATAAAGTAGGAAAGGTAGACATGACTAGAGGGTATATGAAGGACAACGTCGATTATGCTATTGTACTTTTGAGCAGGATCATGGGTCTATTAGTGGTTGGGCATCTTTACATCTAGATGGTGCATTTCATAGAGACCATCAAAAAAGCCAAAGTGCCAATTGATTGGGCCATAATACTAAGTGAAAACTTAGATGAGCAACTGATAGAAGTCAAAGTCAATCCCAAGTTTTACATGACATCATATGTGGTGTATTTACTAGTAGCAAGAATAGCTAACTATCCAGGATTGTTCAAGAGGAGAAGCATGCAAGATGCTAATACATGGCCTTATGTGGTATACCCCCAACTGGTAAAGAAGAAGCTCTTAGATCAGAGAAAGGAATACAAGATAGTGAATGATGCCTTCATTTTTACAATCATCTAAATCATAGACAATGATTATGCCAAGAGGATATTAGTAGAGGCAGTAGAAAGGATTGCAAAAATCAGCACCTACTACATCTAGTTCAAGACATGCACTTACCTAAGGGTAGCTAGTACAGCTATGAATCTAAAGAAAATCTTGAGATATCCATTGGATAGGCTCATCTTATTGGAGATTGCAAGACAACTCACACCTACATATGATAGAGTGAGAAAACAGCATAAGAAGATGTGGTTATGGCCTATTACTATAAGTGCATTTGAGGTGAAGCAAAAGTAGGATATCATGACTTTTAACTCAGAATGGGATCAATATCCCTTTGAAGATTAGAACTCCCCTCATCATTTTTTTGACAATATTGGCAAAGCTCAACATTTGGTAGGAAAGTAGTTTGTTCATGAAGATGCAATAGAAGATCATTGGATTAACACAATAGATGACTATGATATCTGAATAAGGGATTATTGTAGGATGACTCTATATCTAGCAGGAAGTTCCTTGAAAATAAAGGTCCCACTGAAGATTGTTCAACAAGACACTCAAGATGTCTTGGATCCCTTATACAATCGTGACAAGATATTTGACAGGTTGGTCATGAATGTAGAGATTGGTAGGAAAGAGAATGCAAAGATCAATTATAGGGCAAGACATATAATCCAATTGACAAGAGACTAGATCAAGAAGACCTTTAAGCTAGACTTAGTTCCTTAGGCTATCAGCTTCCAAGCCACAACATGCCTAGTAAAGGGTAAAGGTGCAAAAGTTACAGTGCCAACATTTCTTGCCCAATCTTCAGTTAGGGTGGAAACTGTATATAAACATGACAGAGATGTTGGGTACTTTAGAGAAGACAAAGGGAAGAATAAAAGGAAAAGAGATTCTCCTAAGAAAGTTGAGCCCTAAGCTAAAGAAACTCAAGCCCAAGAAGCATCTCAAGCTCAGGATATTCCACAAATGCCTCTGCTAGAACAAGAATAGTAACAAGAACTAGAATAAGAAGCACAGGAGGTGTCACCACCTATACAAGAAGAAGAAGCCTCTTCCTCAATTGCTAATAAAGCTAGGGTTAGACCTATGGTCAAAAGGACTAGAAGGTAGAAGATACAAAGAAAGGTTATACATATTCCTCTAGTCTCAAAAACCATCCCTGAGGCAAATGAAGAAGATGAAGAAGATGAAGAAGACAATCTCCCATTGAATCAAAGGATACACTTGGCAAGGGCTTCCTAGGAAGAGAAGAGGAGAAGCTCCACCATTACACCGCCATCTATTTCTAGGAAACCTATTGAGGTCACAACTTTAATGGATGACCAGCAACAGTGGATGGATGAGAAAAAAAGGTAGAGAATATATATTTTCAACATATTTGATTTTGACTTTATGCCAGTAGGAATTGAAATGGTGGGTGATAAAATATGAGATATACCCACAAACCAACCTTTGCAAGAGGATTGGAAGCAAATGCCACCTCTACCACAAGGATCTCTAGGTATCTCACCACCATCATTTCAGGATTTTTCATTTTTAGACAAAGGTTTTGCCACTCCCCTTCCTCTTATCAATGAAGAACAAGAACAAGTAGTACATGGAGGAGACCCAAACCAAAGACCAAATGATGAAGTATTAGAGGAGGGGCAGATACATGAAGAACCTCAACATACTTCTTAGGATACAAAGACTCTGAATGTAGATCTCTCTCAAAAGGAGAAGACTCTAAAAAGGAGTGATAAGGGAAAAGGGCTTGCAAGCCAAACTCCCTCTTCAGCCAAATACATGTCTACTATGGGCACTACACTAGCCTAGCTATTAGACAAAAGAGGTAGCTGAATTTGAATGAAGAGGAGAGTATGGATGAGCTAGTGGAAGCCATCAAGAATCTTGAGCCACCTACGGGTGATGCATGAACACTAGCCTTTGTAATGAAGAATATAGATTAGGATTTATTTGAACATGTTTCCATTCCTCCTTCATATGCTAACATTGAGGATTTGACTCCTAGTGACTACTAGATCAAGGAGGTCCTCTTAAGAAAGCCTACACTAGACACTTCTAAAGTTTTGATTACTATGGACTTGAAGGAGGTTTTTAAGGAAGTGGATAGATATGAGTCAGAATTGGTGATGTTGAGGAAGCAAAATGAGCTCTTGAAAGGCTATTTGCATGAAGTTATGGGCCCCATTGACCTAGATAATCCAAATATCACTCTTGTTGTGGCATTAGAGAGGAGAGATAAAGAAAGTGTACAATTAGATTCATTTTTGGCCACATGTTAGAAATGGCATGACAATTTTGAGGATAAAGATGTACAAATTATACAGGCTAATTTGAACCTATTACATCGTGTTCAAGATAATGTGGATAGACTGGTATCCATAGTGGACTAGGATTTTGCGCTGATGGACAAGGTACATACCTAGGGAAAAGACCTTCAAGCACTTCAAACAATAAAAGGTCAAAGGTATCGTACACTCACCGAGGTGTATACAATGGATGAGATTAATAAATTAGAAAATTGAATCAAAATGATAGCTACCAAGAATAAGGTAATGGAAGGCTTCCATGAAGATATTCATAAGTTGAAAGATCAAATACAAGAGAAAATTTTGGAAGCTGAAAAGTATTACAGCAATGCCTGCCTTGATATTTTTGAAGATGAGTCAAGGACTAAATTCATTTAGGTACAATCAATAGTTCAATAGTTCTAACAAACCTTTGAAGATACTTTTTTAGAAGAAGATATCAAACGAGTATTCAGGATTGAAGAGGTGTTGTTGGAGTTAGACACTAAACTAGATGATTTTGTAGATATTCGTAGGGAGATTAGTAACTATCGATAGATAGTTAAAGATAAATATGAGGCTTTATATTTTTTGTAAGCTTCCCAAGCGATGGATATTATAGAGAAATTAAAAAGAAAACATCTAGACATTGCTCTGGTATAAAGGGGAAGAAAACCCAGAAGCTAGAAATTTAGTTTTGACACTTGGGAAAAATTTGGATTTTTTGAGCTTACCACCAAGGTGTGAAAGGTGTACTACTCCAAAGGTGCACTGATAGTTAATTACCAATTCCAAATTTAGAGCTTTCCATGCACTAGAAACATATTTTGATGGTAGTTTAACTCCTAGAAATATTTAGAGAAGGTCAAACTTCCATTTTTAGAGCTTCCAATGACCCTCGGGTCCTCTTATAGCTTCTTTCTTCTTATTTGTTGCTTCTTTATTTGTTTTAAGACATGTAAAGGCTTGTACCCCCATTAATTGATATAAAAAAGGGTGGAGTCCTATTTAGCACCATTTAGAGAGTCAAGTTTGTATATAATTAGATTAGTTTTATTAGTTTTAAGCATATGTTTACATTAAGAGATCTCTCACTCTCAACACAAATTGAGGAGATGATTTCTTATAAATTCAGGAATGTAACATGTATTCTAGGCCATTATTTTGATGCATTAATATATGTTATTGGTGCTTTCATTCTGAGTGTAGTTATTCTTGCCAGAGTGTGTTATTTTTTGTGGATTCTTGTACATGCTAATAATGGAGCCAATAGTTTTATCGTGTTGATTTGATTATGCAATCTTTTAGTTTTGTTATTTTTTGTGTGTTTACAAATTCTGCTGATGTACTGAGTTGGAGAACAGATCACCCTATTGTTCCTACATAGCTTCTTGTCTCACATGAGTGCACTTTCTTTGGCCTTGCAATTCAATAAGAAGTGAAACATCTTTCAATTTTTACTATGTTTCCATTGACAATTCCATCAATAGATTTGAGGAAGCATTGCTCCTACTTTCATTGATTTCCTACTTGATCTTTTCAATGATTTAACTTGTAGATGTGTTGTTATCATGGTTTATGTCCATGACGAATTTCTCTTTCATGTTATTTGCTTTCATCTCTTGTTACCTTATCTTTGTTATTTTCTTTTCTAACACTTGGTTAAATTAGGAATTCATATATAGTTGTATTATTAGATTGTATTCATTAAAAAATATAAAATACCAAAAACATATATCTTTTGTGGTTGATTTTGAAACAAGCAAATTGATCATTTTATCCAGAATTGGTTAGAACTAGAAAAGGCCTGCTTATGAACAAATACATTTATCTTCAACTGAGTGGATTCTAGTAGGTCACAAGATTTCTTGGAACCTTGGAGTTGATCCCAGATCAACATTTTAGGAGAGGAGTTTGAAAGGATTCATGTTGTTAAGCATCGTGCAAAATGACAGCTCAACACTTACTTGTGAAAAGAGAACCTGAAGGTAAGAAAATATTTAAATGTTGGAATTTTAATGAATTTGGTCATTATGCTTCTAATTTTCCTAAGATTGTAAAGAAGTATAAGGGGAATTTCAATCCTAGGAGATCTAGAGAATGTCTTTATGCAAAGAATGAAGATTTGGAAGCATAGAAAGATTCTTGAGTAAAAGTGATAATGATAGTGATGAAGTAGGATTTGTTGCAATTAAGGGAAAAAGTCCTAAAAAGAAAGAAGTTAGAGAAGAAAAGGCATTAGTGTCACAAGTTGAAAAGAAGAAATTTGATTGGATCATAGTAAGTGGTTGTTCACATCACATAACTAGTGATAAGAATAAATTTGTTGACCTCAATAGTTGTGATGGAGGAATTGTTAGAGTTGGAAATAATGTGTCTTACCATATTAAGGGAATATGATCCATTACTCTTGATGGAAAAACTAATATTGATGATGCATATTTAGTTGATGGATTGAAACATAATCTCCTAAGTTTTGGATAGTTGGTTGACAAGGAATATCAGTTCTAGTTCATAGAGAAGATGTGTATTATCAAGAATAAGAATGGTAAGATCATTGGTACCGAGACAAGATCAAGAGGTAAAAATTTTCAGCTTAATCCTATAGAGATGACATGCTTGGTTGCTAAAATTGATAACAGTTGGTTGTGGCATAAACGTTTTTGTCATATAAATTTTGTTAAAATTGTGAAAGTAAGCAATACACTTATTGTTAGATATTTTCCTAAAATAGTAAAGCCTTCTAACATGGTATGCAAAGAATGCATTATGGAAAAGAAGAAGAAAAGTTCTTTTAAAGGCGAGAAGTTTACAACATCAAAAAAGTTGGATATAGTGCACACGAATTTAAGTGGTCATACAAAAATAAGAGCATTATACATTGAAAGGTACTTTATTATTCTTGTTAATGAATTTACTTGGATGATATGGGTAGCATTTCTTAGAGAGAAATATGAAGCATTTGAGAAGTTTAAGGTTTTAAGAATAGAGTTGAAAATGAATCTGGGTTAAACATTAAGTGTTTAACATCTGATAGAGGTGGAGAGTTTACCTCAAATGAGTTTAATAGTTTTTGTGAGGTAAATGACATTAAAAGATAACTTTCAGCCCCTAAAACACTCGAACAAAATGATGTAGCAAAGAGAAGAAATAGATCAGTATTAGAAAAAGTAACAACAATGATTTTGAGAATAATGTATCAAAGACATTTTGGAGAGAAGCAATTAAGACAACAATATATAATGAATGGAGTTGAAATCAGAAAAGGTACTAGTAAGACCCCTTATGATCTTTGGTTCGAACATTTAATTAAGTATTTCAAAAATTTTGGAAGTAAGTGTTACATTAAGAGAGAAGATGACATTGGTAATTTTGATGCAAGAAGTGATGAAGGTGTGTTTCTTGGTTATTCATTAAAGAGTAAATCATACAGGATACTTGAGAGCACAAATGTTAAAGTTTGTAAGGAGTTTGGAATTCAAGAAAGAATACTTGATTATGATTCCAATGAAGAAACTAATCCAAAGGCTAACCAAGAGAATGTTGATTTTTTTTATGAAACTGAAAGAGACTTGCAAAAGGATATATAGATTGTGGAATGGAGAGAAGAACCAAGGAGTGAACCTAGAGTTGAAGTAAGAGTTGAGACAATGACACCTAACAAGAACCTAATAAAGAACCATCATGTTGATCAGATTATTAGTAGCAAGGACAAAGGCGTAATGACAAGAAACAAGGCACAAAGAGAAGAACTATGTTTGATTTATCAAGTAGTGCCTAAAAGTGCAGATGAAGCTAGTAAAGATGGCTTTTGGATTCAAGCTATGAGAGAGGAACTAAATCAAATTGAGAAGAATGATAAATGGGAATTGGTTCCTAGACCTAAGGACAAGAACATTATAGGAACTAAGTGGCCTTTCAGAAATAAGATGAATGAACAAGATAAGGTTGTGAGAAATAAAGAAATATTGGTATGTAAACAAGATTCACAACAAGAAGGTATTGATTATGAGGAAATATTTGCATCAGTGGCTAGAATAGAAATAGTTGGAATGTGTTTGGCTTATGCAACTAACAAGAAATTCAAAGTGTATCAGATGGATGTGAAGTTGGCATTTTTGAATGGAGAAATTGAAGAAGAATTTTACATTGAGAAGCTTGAAGGATTTCCTTTAACAAAAGAAGGAGATGTGGTTTGCAAGTTAAAGAAAGAACCATATGGTTTGAAACAAGCACCTAGAGCTTGGTATGTGAAGTTGGACAAGTATTTGGAAAATTTTGGAATTTGCTAAAGGTATTGTAGATAGTAACTTGTATTTGAAAGAAATTGAGAATGGTTTGTTGATTATTGAATTGTTTGTGGATGATATAATCTTTGGAGGAGATGATGAAGAAAGTGAATCATTTTCTAGTGAAATGAAGGAGTTTGAGATGAGCATGATTGGTGAGATGAAATATTTCTTGGGTTTGCAAATTGTGCAAAATAGTGAAGGTATTTATTATCACATACTAAGTACTTGAAATAATTGTAGAAAATATTTATTTTGAAAATTTTTAAACCTACTAGTACTCATATGGTAATTGGTCATAAGTTATCTATCAAAAATGAGACACCTACTATTGAGCAAAAAAGGTACAGATCCATGATTGGAGGTTTGCAATATCTAACACATACAAGACCAGACATAATTAATGTATTTGGCATTGTTGTGATATTTCAAGATGATCCTAAAGAAACACATCATGTGCTCAATAAAAAGTATTTTTATATATTTGAAGGGTACACCTAATTTTGGGTTGTGGTATGACAATTCAAATGACTTTACTCTATGTGCATGTACTGATGTGGATTGGGCAGGTAGTATGGATAACATAAACAGTATGAGTAGTAGAACATTTTTATTAGGAGGAATATTGGTTTCTTGGTTAAGCAAGAAATAAGATTGCATCTCACAAAGCATAGTAGAAGTAGAGTATGTAGCAACAGTAAATTATTGCAATCAGATTGTGTGGATGAAACAAATGTTGAAGGATATTGGAGTTGAGTTTATAGAGAAATTTTTCATACATTGTAATACAAGTATAGTAAGTATGTCTAAGAATCTTGTGTTACATTCTAAGAAAAAGTACATATCTAGTAAGTATCATCTTTTCAGAGAGAAAGTGTCAAAGAAATATATTAAACTAGAGTATGCTAGTACAAAGAAGAGGATAGTAGATATATTTACAAAGCCTTTAGCAAAGGATATATTTGAGTATTTGAGAGGTATGATGAAGGTTAAGCCCCTACCTACTTCTAAGTAAATGATGCTTAGATTGCATCAGTCTAGTAGTACAAAGCACTATTGTTTATCTTGACTACATGTTAGTGCTTCCTCTATGGGGGAGTATCTGTGTTTGAATTGAGTCATGAAGGACTCTTGGTATTTGGTATCAAACAATGTCTTTGGAAACTTGAGCTTGATGAAGATATTTCTACAATAGATTAACATAATGATGCCTTTGTCATTGTTGTCAATGGGGGAGAAGTACATGAAAAACATCTTCTGGTTATGGGGAGAAGTTATTTTTATTATTAGAAGAGAAATGTACTTAAACTTGTATGAATATTAATGGAATTTTATTTTTATTTTTTTTAATTTTTTTTTATAGACTGTAGGAATCGATGCAACACGGCCCCCCTATAAACTGCAGTGCGCCTAGTAAACTTTTTAACATGATCGATAGCACTGGCACGACACGCCCATCGGTACCACGAGGACGGAGGAGACTAGAACCCATGACCAACCCCCTACAATAGGGAAGATTTAGCCAACTGAGCTAGGGGCCCTGCCCTGAATATTAATGGAATTATATCAATGGGGGAGAGATGTTTCTATGAGAGATTGACTTGATTTGTGAAGAAGATTCAAAAAGAAGATGACTACAACAGTGGAGAAGTTGTAGTAGAGTGATATGTTTGGTATTCTTGGAACTTGGACATTTTTCATCTATGTTGCCATCAATTACAAAGTGGGAGATTGTTAGCATGAATGATGATGATATCCTTTTGGGGGAGTATCCTATCATTGCTAGAAGCACTTGGGAGATTTTATGTGTGATCATATGTTGCATTCATGCTATTGTTTGTCATTGATGTCAACATACTAAAGACTGATCGAGTAGTAGACAAAGATTGAGATCATATGGTTTGAGGATTGAAGATGAGGTCAAGTGCAATTGAGGAAATATTCTATAGTGTCCTAATTCTATGAGTAAGAGTACATGAAGAGAATCGAAGACTGGTGATAGTTATTCAAGATTTACATAAGACAATATATAGGCATAGTTCCAGAGAAGTGGTTTCTGGTACAATTGAATTATATCTCCTAACACGGATAGAATATGGTTATGTGGAGTTGTATAGAGATAGAACACATCACAATGATGATGTTAGTGAGTGTACAAAGTATGAGGTTGTATATATGAAAGATTTGTAAAGGTTGTGAGCCAACAATGTTATATAATTATAGAAAGATGTGATGTAGCATGTATTGTTTTATCTTAATGAGGTCATACTGCAATAGTAAATTGGAAAAGCCTCAAGGCTAAATCGATAAATTATTTTGAGGACTTGGTATAAAGGAAAATTGTTTTCCTTTTGATTATAGATGTAAGTATTGTGTTTAAGTAAGAAAAAAAATTGTAAGTTTAAATTATATGCGAGCAAGTGATCTAAGGGATTTATGTGATGCAACTTTTCAGATCTAGTATTGAGATCTGAGAAGTATTTAGGTGTTGTAGAGGCATGGTGAATGAGCACAAAGATTATATTTGGTACAGAGTGCTAGTGGAAAGTTGATCATTTGGTATTATTCTTGCAAGAATCATACTAAGGCTAGTTGGATAGTGAGTTTGGTGGTCTTGCCCCTAAAGTTGTTTGGATAGTGGGTCCTTCTACCTTCCACAAATTTTAATAGGGTTGGCACAACTCCTAATAAGGTTGGAATCTCGTCACAAGTATTTAAAGTCTCCTAATAGGGACTGATATTATTGAATGTATTTCATTGACTCCTAATAGGGTTCATCCTCTTACAAGGAACTTATATATTAGTACATTATTTTGTGTGTACCATCCCCACCAAGGTTTTCCCTCTAATCAAGGGTTTCCCTAGTTAACAAATATGGTGTAATTGTATATGGTTATCTTACTATGGTTATTGCACTTGTTGATTACATGTTTCAGATTCAATAAGGATAATGATAGTTATTTTGATTGCATAATTGATTCACCCTCCCCCTCTCAGTTATCTCGGTGGACTTTACTTTCTAACACTCCCCTTATGATAAATAAATCATCCTTAAATTATGTTACTTTTTATTTGATCACATTCCAAACCCTGATCTTATCTTTATTTTAGATGGGACCATGCACATTAAAGAGTGTAAAGCTATAGTTTGTTCTAATGCCTCTAACTAATCCACAAATCTAATGCTTATCTATTGTAGGAGCACCTAGGGTTTCACTAATGAACCCTTGAAATTTTGGCTTGTAATGACCTTAGAAAAGTCATGGGTAGAATAAGGACTAAGGATAGTTCTATTAGGTGTGTTTGAAAAAGTAAGGAAGGGTGTGAAAGTCATTTTCCAATCTTAAACAAAAGTTGTCAATTGTATGGGAAAAAAGTTGCTATATAGGCCAAATGTGTCATAGTAGTCAAAATGGATCCAAAATGAACAAGACGTGGTGGAAAGGTGTTAGACCTATTTAGGACTTTATTTTACACAATTATACATCAATTTGAGTCATATCTTCTAATGAAGTTGATATATTATAATTGTTGCAAAAATGTTGTCATGAAAATATTTCTCACTTTACAAAGTTGCATGACAACATTTTGCAAAAAAGTGGCATTTCAAAAAAATTTGGTTATATGAACAAACCAAATATTGGTACATGTCATAGTGACATATTTGATCCTCCCAAGTGATTGTACAGAGGTTGGATTCAATTCGGAGGATTTGGAATGGCAAAGTAAACATATTTTTCTGTAAATTGATCATAGACTCATTATATCAATGAGCAACTTGCATCTAATTGATTGACCTCATTTTATTTCTATTCTAAATAGTTAGAGGATTCTATTTTATTTATATTTGGTTTTTTAAATCATTGTATATTTTTTATGGTTCAAATAAAATCTAAAGTCTGGTAGCCAGTTCACTGGTCTGAATAGGGTTTAGTCTCCTAAATTGTTCTCGTCCTGAATTCTCATTGTAGAATCTTTATGATACTTTTAGGATATAAATTAATATATGTTCCACTTTAGAGGAGTTTTTAAAATGTACCTTTCTATTTTTAACATATTTCCCTAAGTGAGTTTAGTTGTAACCCAGGTAGGAGCAAGAATGATCGGTTGTTTGATACTTCCAAGGGTGGGTTCGATAAGTCAATATATTAGTTTGGATGTTTCAAGGAATTCTTGAAAAATATTTGGAAAATATATTAGAAATGTTTGAATCCATTTTGGGTTTCTACCCATTGAATGACTGAAAACAATTCATTTTATTTGTATTTTAGCTCAATTGGGGATTAGTGTTGTAAAGAGAGGTCAAGTACTTGAAACCGTAAAAAACTAAAAGGTAGTCCAAAAAGGTATTTGAAATGCTATTTTTTTCATAGGTTTATTTGGGAGATTGTGGAGTTGTATGCCAAAAACCCATTTTGGAGGGCTTATTGTGACCTACTAGGCCTAATAGTCCTAAAAATAAGGATTATTGAAATCGGTAGAAGAATGCTTGCAAGATCAAGCCAAATGAAGAGTTTTGTGGTTGAATAAATTAGTTTAGAATCCAAACACTTATCCAAGGTGACTATGAATGAACTTACTCTAGAAAGAAAAATAAAATTATTTGGATTTCCCAAGAGGTATACGATTGAGGATAGAGAAACCCTAAAAGGTCCTAGGAGCAGCCTTAGTGTAGAGTTTAGTGGAAATCATTGGTGGGATCCTCTGCATTAAATTGGTATCAGATCCCCTAATATTTGGGTTGGTGATCTTTGGTGCATGTCTCCACAATCTTCACATTGATTTTTTATACATTATACTTTGAATTCATCTAAATCTCCTAATTTTTCACATAATATAGACTTCACAAATTATGTCGTATTACTAGGGATGACCATATTTGGATTAAGTATTGTCATAACCCTATTCTATGATTGCAATCATAGAATGAATTAAACATGATTTTGACAACAAGAAGTTTCACGTATCTTATTTATGTGTACAAAGGAAGGACACAAGCTCTCAAACATTCTCTGACATATTTTCACATTTGAAAATTCTTGCTTGAATGTTTGAAATAGTATAAAATGTTTTGAATGTTCAATTTTTTCCCATGAATCTTGATCTTTAATTTGTATAGTATCACGTCTATTGGAAGAAGTGCAAGAGGATGCGATCTAAAATTTAATAACTCTATTTTTACATCTTTAAAATTCTATATTTTTTAGGAATTCTACAAGTATTCACCCAATTATTCTCAATGTTTTCATCTAACATATTTCTCCTCCTCATATATCTTTGAAAAAATCTTCTAGATATTTATAGTAAATAAGAAATTGCATGTACTTATGTTCTATGTTTCAACTATCTACTAGATATTGTAGTCATCAATGCTCTACTTGCAGTGCTTAAATCACCTCTTTGAGTTGTGTTGTCAATTTTGTTATATCCACTTTACAAATTTTTAACTATTATTTTATTAATATTATGCACATATTTTTTCCTTATATCAACACCCAACAACTCCAACACATGACTCATCTCTTTTCTCCTAAATAACTTGACAAATTTCCAAATATACTTTTTATTTTTGAAATATTCATCCCACATTTTTTCGCAATGTTTTTTGGTAATGTTCTTAGATACCATATGTATAGATGGAATTTGACTAAAATGTAGATTATCATCCATATCTATCAAATCTTGTATGCCAAGAAATATGTTTCTACCTTTAGAACTACCAATTTGTTCCTCTCTTGAATATCATCCTTTTCATGAATCTCATCCTCTTCATGAACTTCAATAGGCTGGTTTTGATTATGTTTTATATGACCTTTCATTTTGTCATCTCTTATTCCTATCATATTTCTTTGATCTACCCTTTTTATTCCCCATTGAATACTTTGATCCACAAAAAATATTTTTTAATTTAGATTCAACTATATATAATTTAATGCTTCAATTTAGAGTATAAAAATAACTAGGTGAAAAAAAACCTTTTTGATGATCCTTCATAGTTGTCTTTCCAACTCCACCAAAACTCCAATAAAAATTGCTTCAAAAAATATTTATTTTCCAAAAATATGCTTTGCTTAAGTCACTCTTTACTTGATATGAAAATTAATGGAAAATAATGTTTTTTATATGTAACTTCAAGCGAGTGCATTGAGCCATCCTAGGTTAGGGCCGCAACGATTTTGGTCAAAACAGTTATAGTCGAAACTATCTAGTGGTAGGCACACAAGCAAAAAATGTAGTTTTTGAAAACTTCTCACTTCCAAAGCTATTTTATCCATAAAAAATGAAGTTTCTTCAAAACCTACAAATAAAATTTTGTAGATCTCAGAGTCAACATTATGGTCATATAAATTTTATAGTGTTTTGAGTAGTATAATATGTTATAATTTTAAAATATTCGAAGTAGGTAATTTAAGATTGAAGAAGATGTCACTTGAAAAAAGGGGGAAAAAAATAGTAAGTCATGTTCAAAAAATTAAAATTTTATAAGTAACTTTAGAGGAAGATTCATTTTCAAGAATATTTAATTTGTTTTCAAAAATATGTAGATTTGACAAGAAAAGTTTGGTTGAGAAAAAAAATTGTTAATTTCTAAAAAGTTTGACTTTAAACACTTGTAACGAAAAATATAAACATCAAAAATATTAAAATATTGACCACTAGCGATACATGTCAACTATAACATATTACAAAATTAGAAGAAGAAAAAATGACCATTTGCATATATTTGTTTGGCTATATTTTCAGCATTAATATGATTGTATTCTTTTAAAACCTTTCTAATATAGGAAAAAATCAATTATAGAAAATTGGAAGAAAATAACAAATTGAACAGCTGGGGTTTCAACTTTAAATTTGTCATTAAAACCATGTGATTATCATGAATTTTCTAAATAAAAATAAATATTATTATTATGTCTAAAATAATTTGGTTGCAAAATTTATTGAAAACACAAAAGATTAATTGAAAGGAAAGCATGTTGTCACTAAGCTTATACATGCATGTGAAAACAAATACACTAAAGATAGAAAACTAAGTATATTATGGTTGCATGATTTGAGAGATTAAAGACATGTGAAATTACTAATTGCATGTTTACTTTTATTTATAAAAATATAATATAATTTTTAGATTTATTTATTATAAAAGAAAAGAAAAAAATGTTTTTTTATGAATAATTATTAATTTAGGAAAAAAATTGAAAAATATCTTTAAATGCTCTTAAAAAATAATAATAATATATTAATTTTGAAAATTAAATAAATATTATTCATTTATTTATAAATTGAATGTTAGTAAATTAGTGATTCGTTAAGTCTAATTTAACTCTTAGTTACATATAAATAATTTTATATTTAATAATGCAAGAGAGAAGTTAATAAATAAATATTTATAATTTTATTATATTTTAAAAAAGTTGTGGTGGAGTTCACTTTGTAATCCCCTAGTTAATAACTATTTGGCTTTATGAGAGAAATTATAAATAATTCAATTATATTTATAATTTTATCTCTAGTTGCATTATGAATTAATGGAGAATTAAATATTAATGTTGGACTTAAATAGAAGTCAAGTTAATATTTAAGAAATGAAATTGATATTAATAATTAATCTAATAATATACATTTATGTTATTAATTAAATCATTTATGATTTAAGATTATTTAAATTAAAAAAATGATATTATTGCATGATATTTTATATGCACAAAGGGATTTGACATTTAAATACTTATTGATTTAAATAAGTATATTAGCATAACAATTTATATTAACATGTATATTCTTACTTTATTTATAAACACATTCTTATGACCCAAACTAAACAAGAGAAATTGATAGAATTAAATCATATGGCTGAAAATTATGTCTTTTCTTATATTTTGTTTATAGTCTTGTGATGTTTATTTCTGTGATGATTTTCTTTGTGGGTTGTTTAGTTGGTCAAGTTAGGATGTGCACCAAAGACATTTTTGAGATTTCTTTTATGATTATTTGACTTGATGTCATGATGTACTTTATGATTTGAATTGAGATTTATGTTTTATGAGCTTTATACTATTGAGCATTAATAAGAACTCGAGTTTTGAGAACCAATGTTATTTTTAGGTTTCTTGTTAAGGAGCCAGATCTTATCAATATTATTTTTGTGGTATGGGACACAATTGTGATTTGTGAGTTTTGGGAAGGTAGTCTAGGTGCATGTGTATTGGAGTGGCTTGCAATGGGGGCTGGGGGCCAAAGTGGCTGTGAGGGAAACTCATTGTAAGTTGTGTAACAAGTGATAACATAGCTATTTAAAATATTTAGACACACATTAAAAAGATAAGTTAGAGATATTGCCTCATTCATGCCTTGAGCACTCGTACAGGCTACGGATGGGAATGGAATGATACCTAGTGAGAGGTACGACTAGTTTCACATGTGTCACATTGGGGGTCGGAGGTCCAAAGTGACCAGTCCAGGGTAACTCAACACTTAAGGGTCCAGGGTCTAGTGAGAAACCATTCTAGGATAACTCGAGTAGTTTGACCATGTGATGACACTCCCTAGTATGTAGCCTGAGTCTCCATGTTTTTTTAATATTTACCTATAGTGGTGTACTCGTTGGATATTACTTTTGATGGTGCATTAATTATGAGTTGTTACTTGTTGATCGGATGTCATTTATTGTTGACAATTGACTTTTATTGATGAGTGTCAACTATTTAGTAGTGGTGTACTTATTTTTGGTGATTTAATTTTATCGATGACGGTTGTTATCTATTGATTATTATTCTTGGACATGTGGCCTTTGACTTAAAGTGGATATCTTTCATTAACTTCATCTTGATTTTTTATACTTATTTATACTTGGTATTTGTATGTTGACTTGGTATGGGGTGTTGGTATTGGATTGAGTGTCCTTTCAATTTTAATTATCTTTCTTTCTTTGGTAGTTTGTTACCCTTGAGATAGATTTGGCTATTAGGATTCCTTGCTTAGGATTGTTTTATGATTTGATTATCTGTGTTTGAATCGTATATTATCTCTCCTACACAATGGGAGTGGAAGCCTGACTAGGTGACCATGTGGTTGGGAGGAGGTGTCTTCTTACTATTTGGGTCCATCTTAGATTTGTACATGTTGGATGCCCGTTGGTGTAGTTGTATCCTTTATCATTCTTATTCATATCTCAGAGACTTACATTCAGTTGATGTATGTACATTATTATGTATCTTGTATTCTAATGTGCCTATATCTATTCTCATACCCTACGACATGTGTAGTGGATCTTATTCATTGGATGTATTTTCAATTGTACTCATGCATTTTCTTATGAGATAATGTATTTTCTATTTCCTTATGAGTCATGAACATTTACTTAAGACTTAAAGTATTTAATATAACTTATTAAACATGACTCAACGCAAAGGAACCCTTCAGGAATGAAATCTATATTGTGATTTGTGTAAATGTTGTGTTTATGTATATTGCTTCTGCATTATTACTTTGATGTTTCTTTAAAAAAAAAAAATTTAAAATAGTTCAGCAAACTTTGTAACATATTAAATTTATTTCTTTTGGGTTCTTGAGTGCGGCATTACACTATTAATCTTAACAATACTAAGTGTTTTTTTCTACACCAGAGAACTATCATTTAACTCTTCCCTGTACCAACAATGATATTCACTAGTTTGTACAATATTCACTTTCCTTACACCTTGCATTTTTCAAAATCATTAACTTTGTACTCATAAAAAGAGAAAGTTCATTGAATATTACAAAAAGGTCATCCATACCAAGGAATATTACAATTTAAATTATGAGTTGACATAGGTCACACATAGAATAGACCATATAGATAAGATGTAATAATTAAATTCTACATGCTTCATACTTAAATTAATAAAAAAATATGGACTCTCCAAGAGAGTGAGGGACCATGAACACCCTACACATAGCCCAATGCCATATCTGCAATAACTGGAATAACAAAATTTATCTCAAATGTGTAGAAATGTGGTGGAAAAATAGAGCCACCTAACTTACTAACAAAATCCAGACCTCCACATGCCATGATGAGATCCATTGGTCATGTTAGACACATGCCATAAATCCACATTAAAAGTTGTCACAACAAATCTCAAGACTAGAACTAACAACTAAAAAAAATAGTAAAACTAGACAATGAAAATTATAATCATTATCTACCATCTGAAGACTATGATTTTGTAAAATTTTTGCTTTGATGGATGTGAAGCTAGTATAGGTGGACTTATCCCTTCTCTAGTCATTAGAGGTGGACCTATTCATCTCTAGTTATTAACCCATCTTGACTATGATTTTCTAGAAGATTGGCTATGGTGGATGTGAGGCTAGTATAAGATACATTTATTTTTATTATTTTCTTGGGATGTACATAGAAAAACATATGAGTAGTTTTGCAAAGTGTAAAAGAAAAAAATAGATAGTATGTAAAGGTATACATAATTCTAGCGTAGTTTAGTTTTAGTGTTTGTTAACTCATAACAACAACTAAAAACATGAGCAACTCTTTTGTAGTGAATGATGAAAAAAGGAGAAGATTTCAATGACAAATGAGAGGCAATTATAGGTGCAAACATAACATTTTGTAATGCCCATAAAATAGAGGACTCAATATTTAATGTCTTTTGAGTATAAGAAAGAGTAGTAGCTCAAGGTTTTCCCATATATGTGATGAAATATTGTGTATGCTTTGGCAAATATAGATGCATAAGAGTTTTATGTTCAAGATCTTCTTTCAATTTTTGCTCTTTTCTTGTGCTATTTTTTAAATCCTCTACATCATACCATCATATAATGCTAGAGCCATATTTGAGGAAATTAATACACTAATTCTTCTAGAGATTCCCTGTTGCAAACGTAGAAGCAATAAATGCACCCAAAACAATAGATTTGGGTGATACAATTAATGAAAAGGAAATGGACTACATTGGTCAATCACATGAATGGAAATTTTTACATCTATAATTATCATTAGGCACTTATACGTTAACATATGGTGTAGTGAAAATGTTGATCCGTTATAAAAATTTGCATAGTAAAACTTAGGAATCGATAGGGACCCCACCATACATTTCTCAAGTTGGAAAGATGCACTTGTTTGCATTATTTTTCTTCTGCACAAATTTTGCGTGCAAGACGATACAAAATAGGTTGCATGTATTTCAAAACATACTTGCCAAGCTCATAACTATTCTACAACTACAACTAAGAAATTGTGTGTTCACTTATATCCAAATACTTTGAAAAATCAACAATAGCCACAACTCTCCTCACGAAAGATCTACAAAAAACGTTTTAAAAATTGATCAATATTTTGTATAAACAACTCACAGTTTAACCATCTAAACATAAAACATCAAACAATTGGTTGAGAAAAACTAAATTTGATTGGATGTTGTAGAATCATTTAGTCACAATTTAAGAACATGTTGTGTTGTAGTTTACGAACTCATAAGATAAGATTATATCCTTATACTAGCATAAAAACCCTTCAACTATTAGCCTTAATTAATACATACTTCAAACTTAGTTGAAGAGCATGATATAGTTTACGAACCCATAAAGATCAAGATTATACCCTTCTACTTTGGTAGGAGAAAAGGCCTTAACTATTAGCCTTGGATTAAAACGCACTTGAAACTCTTAAGCTATCATATTTGAAAGGATTTAAACAAAGAAATTAAATGTCGCAATAAGAAGAAATACACAACACCGGATTTATCCTGGTTCACCACAATAGTGGCTACGTCCAGACTGCAGAGTATTGAATTAATAAGAAAAAGTTGTTTACAAAATGAGCAGGAGCAGCATATAAATGGGCTCCAATAATATTACAAATGAAGAGTCTATGGAAACCAAGAGACTCGATTATTGGAGGGAATAAAGATGGTTGTTGGCCTTCACAATATCAACAAACTGCCACCTGAAGGACAACCAATGCTGCAACTGATCACCCAATACCCTGCTCAAAAAAATGATCTATCTTTTCTTCACAAGCCCAAGAGAAGTTCTAGCACATTCGAACTTCTCTTTGGCAACAACCTTCGTGAATATATCAGCCGGATTGATTTTGGTGTCAATCTTGACAACATTCACCTTGCCCTCTTCGACTGCATGACGAACAAAGTGAGCATGTGCATCAACATGCTTGGAGCGACATTGGGATGACTAATTATGTGCCATGAAGATCGCACTATGGCTGTCACAAAATAGATTATATTCATTTTGACAAACTTTCAAGTCACCAAGTAACCGTTGAAGCCAAATCATTTCCCTTGCACCTTCGGAAAGAGCTAAGTATTCAACTTCAGCTGAAGAAAGAGCAATGGAATGTTGCAACCGTGATGCCCAGCTGATCGCAGCTCCAGCAAATGTGAAGGTGTAACCAGTGGTAGACCTTCGTTTATCCAAGTCTCCAGCAAGATCAGAATCAGTGCAACCTTGTAGCTTAATTTTGTTTCCGCCAAAACATAAAACATAATCTGAAGTGCATTTTAGATACCTTAGTATCCATTTGATGGCTTCCCAATGAGCTTTTCTGGGATTGCTCATGAACCTGCTCACAACTCCCACCGCATGAGCAATGTCGAGGCGAGTAGAAACCATAGCATACATAATACTACCAATGGCTGATTTGTATGGAATTTTCTCCATAGATTCTTTTTCTTCTTGTGTTTGAGGACATAATTCAGAACTTAATCGAAAGTGACCAACAAGAGGAATAGGAGTTACTTTTGATTCAGCCATGCCAAATCTGTCAACAACTATGTCAATGTATTGTTTTTGAGACAAAGTGATTTCCCTCTTTTTCCTATCCCTTGTGATTGTCATACCAAGAATCTTTTTGGCCACCCCTAAGTCTTTCATTGCAAATTGGCTTGCCAATTTTTGCTTCAACTCATTAACGATTCTTTTGTTTGTGCCAGCTACCAACATGTCATCGACATAAAGAAGAAGGATGACAAACTCTCCAATTGGAAGTTTCTTGAAGTAGACACATGGGTCTGATTCACATCTTGTGAAATTATGCTCAGCCATGAAGCGATCAAATTTTACATACCACTGTCTTGGGGCTTGTTTCAGGCCATACAAGCTCTAATTTAATTTGCAATAAAGGTGTTCATGTCCTTTCTTTACGAACCCTTGTGGCTGCTCCATGTGCAATTCTTCTTCTACATCACCATGTAGGAAAGTGGTTTTCATATCAAGTTGTTCTAATTCAAGATCCCATGCAGCTGCTAATCCAAGAATAGTTCGGATAGTTGTCATTTTGACAACTGGTGAGAAGATTTCATTGAAATCTATCCCTTGTTTTTGATCAAATCCCTTTACCACCAATCTGGCTTTGAAGCGTTTATTGCCTTCCGCTTCATCTTTCACACGATATATCCACTTGTTCCTAAGTGGTCTTCGATTAGGCGGAAGAGAGACCAAATCTCAGGTTCGATTCTTGAGTACAGAATCCATTTCTTCACGCATCACTGTTTGCCATTTATCACTATTGACATCATTGAGAGCTGCTTTGAATGTAGACAGTTCTGAAAATTCTGAAACTAGAATTGAAGGCTCTGCTTCTTCAGCGTACAATAATTCATAATTAGAGAATTTAGCCGGCATTCTCCATTCTCTAGTGGATCTTCTCATTTGGGGTTCTCTATTCTCTGGTTGAACCAATTCAAATGGAGAACCAGTTACACTAGTTCGCTGGTTTAAATGTTGAATGCCCTCTCTACTGCTTGAGAACATATTATTATGAAGTGTGCCTTCTCCCTGTGATATATTTGTTTTGGGTGCCTCAAAACCGGTATGTAAACTATGTTGATTTGGAGACATGTTACCTCTACCTGCCATATTACCTACATGGTGAAAGGGTCTTTGACTGCCATGAAACTGCCGTGAAACTATCTCCTCTGCATGAAGTTGTTCCCGTGAATTACCAAGATGCTGGTCTGTGCTCCCACCATGATTACCCTGCACATTAACGTCCTGCAAATCAATTTGTAGACCCTGTGAAACAACTCTAACACATTGCGGATGGAGTTCTGCACCCTGTACATTCACCTCTGTTACGTGCGTTTGAACTTGGTTTTCATTTGCCCCTTGCGGATTATGTGCAGACTGTGGATTAGTTGGACCTACACTCTGAAATTGCCCACGTGTATTGCCAAGATTGTGGCTTGAGTTTCCACCGTGCTCAAATGGATATAGTGACATACATTTACTGTGAGTACTCTGTATATAGACGGGATTGCCATGGATATCAATTGGCACAACCTGCGAATTACTCTCATCCTCCAGATTGATGTCCTGCGGTTCTATTTGTCCACCCTGCATCGGTGGATGAGCATTATAGTCCTTTGACTGATAGCCCATTGTAGTAAGAGGATCCCGTGTACTTTGGTTTGAAAAACTTTCACAAGCTTGATCGTGATGGAGAGACAAATTCCTGTCATGAGAAGAGATATCAAAAAACTCTTGTGTAGAACTACCATCATGTCCTGTGTTCCCAGGAGTGGAAGAAGATGAAAATTTTGGAAATAGTACAGAGGTGGGACTATATGAAATAGTGTTAGAAACTGTTTGTGGATTCAATCCAACATTCCTTTGTGCAGCAATTGGCACAAATTCTTTTTCAGACATTTCCTGAGAATTTAATGCTGGAAAGGTTTTCTCATTGAAGACAACGTCTCTGCTTCTAATAATCTTCTTATCAGTTAAGCTCCAAAGCCTGAAGCCAAACTGATCCTCTCCATAGCCAATGAATATGCAAGGCTCAGATTTAGGATCCAGCTTGCTTCTTTTTTCTTTGGGCACATGTGCAAAAGCCTGACAACCAAAAACTTTAAGATGAGAATAAGAGAGTCTTCTACCTTGCCATTCCTCTTCTGGAATTCCGAAGTTCAACCTTGAAGAAGGACTTCGATTAATGAGATATACGGCTGTATTACATGCCTCAGCCTAGAATTCTTTTCCCAATCCTGCATTAGAAAGCATACACCGAGCTTTCTCCATTATTGTCCTATTGAGTCTTTCTGCTGCCCCATTTTCTTGAGGGGTGTAGGGCACAACTTTCACCCTACGAATACTATTATCTGCACAATAATTGTCGAACTCCAGCGAACAAAACTCACCTCCATTATCCGTTTTTAAACATTTGATCTTATGGTCCCTTTGGTTTTCAACAAGAGCTTTGAAAACTTTAAACTTAGAAAAGACTTCAGATTTATTTGCCATCATATATATCCATACTTTCCTAGTACAGTCATCAAGGAATGTAATAAAAAATTTTGAACCTCCTAAAGAGCTTACCTCAACTGGACCAAAGACATCCGAGTGTACAAGTTCCAATGGTTTCTCCTTGAGATCATGTCCATCTTTCAAGAAGCTGACCCGCTTTTGTTTTCCGTAAAGACAATGTTCACAAAATTGCAAGTTTGTTGATTGGAGACCCGGTAGTTGATCCCTTTTGAGCATTATCTCAAGGCCCTTTTTGCTCATGTGGCCTAATCTTTGATGCCAAAGTGTTGCATCGCTGCCCATGACTGTCATAGCAGCCCCTATTTCAGTAGGCTTCTCAAGGAGATAAAGATTGCCAACTTTGTTTCCCTTGGCAATTATTCTTGAACCCTTGGTAACTTTCCAAGTATCCGGATATAAGAATGGATAATATCCTTGGGCAAAGAGCTGACTAACCGAAATTAGATTTCGCTTTAATTTGGGAACATGGCGAACATCTTCTAACAACCATTTCCCTCCATCTTCCAGTGGTAACAAAATGTCACCTTTGCCAACTATTTCGCAAGATTTGTTGTCTCCAAGAAATACCTCTCCAAATTGACCACCATGGTAGTTTGTGAAATAATCCGTACATAAGGTAGCATGGAAAGAAGCTCCGGAATCTATCACCCAAGAATCTGATTTTGTGTCACTTGTAGAAAGAACTAAAGCACTTTCATCTTTCTCATAGGCTGCATTTGCTTCCATGTTTCTCACATTTTCTTGTGCTTTCTTGTAAGCCCGACAATTTCTCTTTGTGTGGCCAGGCTTACCACAAAACCAGCATTCACCATTCCTACCTCTTGACCTTGAACGATTGGGTGACTTTGATCTTCGCTGATTGCAATTATTATTTCCTCTATGATGGCTTCTTCCTCTTCTCTCAGTGCTTACCATAGTGAGAGCATCACTGGATGAGGAGTCTTTGTTACTCCTTCTCATGTCTTCACTTAATAAAGTGGCAACAACTTCATCATAGGCCAGCTTTGACTTCGTAGAGCTTGAAGTACTTACAGCTGTAACTACGGGATCCCAACTGTCAGGTAAATAACATAACAAGATGATTGCTTTGGATTCGTCATCTTGAGTCATACCAACCAAGCTTGCTTGACATAATAGGGTGTTCAAATCATTTATATGATTTGACATTGCAATCCCTTCTTTCATTTTCAGTTTGTAGAGTTTCTTCATAATGAAGATTTTTTTTGCAGCCGACGCCGTTTGCTACATATGCTGAAGTTTGTCCCAAACATCATTCGTTGACGTCTCATTTGAGACATTGAACAAGACATTTTTCGCTAGTGAGAGAAAAATGGATGCCATAGCCTTGTCATCCATCTTTTGCCAATCTTCATCAGTCATTGTAGACGGTTTCTTAGACTTTCCTTCGATTGCGAGAGCCAAGTCTTGCTTAACCAGCAAGGAACGCATCTACACTTTCCATAGGCTGTAATTCTTGCCTGTAAATTTCTCTATTTTCAAATCCTCCATCTTTCTGGAAAATTCAACACTGATTTTCCAATCTGCACACCTCGTGCTCTGATACCAATTGAAAGGATTTAAACAAAGAAATTAAATGTCGCAATAAGAAGAAATACACAACACCGGATTTATCCTGGTTCACCACAATAGTGGCTACGTCCAGACTGCAGAGTATTGAATTAATAAGAAAAAGTTGTTTACAAAATGAGCAGGAACAGCATATAAATGGGCTCCAATAATATTACAAATGAAGAGTCTTTGGAAACCAAGAGACTCGATTATTGGAAGGAACAAAGATGACTGTTGGCCTTCACAATATCAACAATATTAAATACAAAACCATCACGTAAATGATACAAAATCCTCAAGAAAATAGAAAGGAGTTGGAACACAATATCAATCCTGATCAGGCAACAAGCATAAATTGCTGCACACGCTGATTTGGAGGAAAGTTTTCGGAAAAAATATTCATGGAAGATCATCTTCTACAAGGTATATAAACCATATTATAAATGCAAAGAGCGCGTAATGTCGTGGTCAGCAAAATAAAATACGAAATCAGTAGCGTGAAATGTAAGCCCACGCGTATTGGGAAGAACATAAATAAACAAACAGAGACGGCAAACCAGAAAGAAGCAGGCTCATTAGCCGTTGGATGGAGAAAGAAAACGCTGCTTCCCTTGATATGGACCCCGCTTTGTGGGGTGGCCTCCCTCCTTCCATTCTCAACAACATTTTCGCACGACTACCCAGCCGGTCGGCGGTTCGAATCCGCGCCCTCTCCAAAAACCACAAAAACCTTGTTCTTGACCCTACATTCGCCCGTCTTCGCCGTTCTCTCGCCCCTCCGACGCCGATGCTCATTACGCACATTTCACAAACCGGAAATGACCTCATCAAATGCATTGATGAAAATGGTTCTCGCCGCTTATTCCACTGGGATTTCCTCCATCTCTCCTCAGTTTTCCGGCGGTTACAGCTCGTAGCCAGAGCATCCGCCGCCGGATTCCTCTGCTTTTCTGTGGGCGAAAAGAGCAGTGATCCATGCGAGGGCCGTAAAGTCTTCTTCTACATCTGCAATCCCATCACGAGACAATGGAGAACATTCCGGCTGCCTTCTGAGGTATCAGATCCGTTAATTGTGGGAATGTACTTCGATGCCCAAACGGGCTCCTGTAAAGTTGTAATCGTGGGGGGAAATCTGTCTGGAAGGGCTTTTGTATACGACGGACTGGGGGCTTCGTGGAAAGAGATCGCGTGTTTGCCCACCAATCTGTATGCAAAAGCCTCTCCCCCGGTTTCGATCCGTGGGCGGCTTTACTGGCTGGTTGAGGAGGCCAATGTGTGGGGCTCCGGCCAGCAGTGGGCCGTTGGATTTGACACTGATAAGGAAATCTGGATGGAGCCCATCTGTGTTTCCAAAGGATTTGACGCCCTTTGTCTTGGCGAACTCGACGGGAAGCTTGTTTTGCTTACAAGGGAGGAGTCGAAATTATCAGGTGAATTGGCGTTCCGGGTGTGGAATTTGGATGAGGAGCTCAAATGGGCGTGGGAATACACGATCAGTATGAGGGTTGATGTTGTGAATGCTCCGGCTGGTTGTGGTTATGGCTTCCACCCGACGGGAGGTGTGGTCAGTGGTGGGGTAATGTGGTTAACGGAGAACCGTTTCCAGACGGTAGTCAAATATGATCTGCGCCAGGAGACGCCGTTGGTGTCACAGACCTTCGTAAGAAACGTGGCCCCCTGTAAATTGCTTCTCCATCCGTTCGGGTTTGAGCCAACATTCAACCGTCTGGAAGATTGTATTAATTTTAATAATTGAAGTTAGATGTAAGGTGTTGAGGAGTAATTGATTTTTGTACATAGGTTGCAGAAAGGGTTGTATATTCATTCTCTGCATCTATTTCATGGCGCAACAGGGGAGAGGGGCTAAAGCAGTTTGTATAGTTTAACATAGTAGCAATTTGAGTTTGGTTTTCTATGGATCTCATGCTGTTATCCTAGTTTACAAAATTTGAAAATCCAGTGGATTTTCTTAAAATTTCTGATCTGTATTTATTTATTTATTTTTGGTTCAGATGAGCAAAAAAAATTTTTAAAAACAAATCTTCTACCATATAATTGGGTCCTGGCTAAGATAAAATGTACCAAAGATCAAAAAAAAAAGAAGTCAAGGATAGCTATGTCCTTATAATTGTAGAACATACTTATATTGATTTTTGTTAAATTAAAAAATCAAATGAATATTTTATAATATTTATACAAATAGAAAAGTTATATAAAATTATCATTTTTGTCAGACTATTGAGAAGTGATTCACATGGAACAAGTTGGATGTGTATTTTTTTTTTAATAGATCCTTAATTAAAACATTTGTATATGTGCAATGTAAAGTATAATTTTTTTAATAGATTCTTAATTAAAATATTTGTATATGTGCAATGTAAATTATATTATTCATTAGTCTTTGAGAAGCACTTCCTTTATCTGTGTTTGATATAATATAATAAAGAGACTAAGTCTTATATTTGCAAACTAATTTATATCTCTCAAGTATCATCAATTATTTCTTTTAAAATTATAATCTTAAAAATAATTTATATTTCTCAAGTATCATCAATTATCTATTTTAAAATTAGAATCTTTTCATATTCAAATAACTATAAAATATATCTATATATTAATTAATTTATAAAAATAATACAATTATGAACAATAGTAATGAAAAAAAAAAAAATTATCAAAAATGTTGAAAAAAGGACCCTATCATGAATATCAAGAAGATGTGGGAAATGCAAGATGGATACTACAAATAATTTTATGAAAATGGTTAAATCTCTTACAAGAATGCAATTTAATTATAGTTTTGGTAACTTGCACATCTTATTTCTCCTTGATGAAGTATATTTCTACCACAAAATCAAATATTATTACATGTTCTCTAGTTTTTTTTAATAATTATCATTATTGTTAGAATGCTTGTAAATTTTCTTTGTTTTGAACACTATATCTTTGGCTTTTAATAATTATTATTGTATTACTACATTGCTTGGTATATATACTTTGTAATCTATTAACAAATAAGTTTGGCAAGATTCAAACCAATAACATTCATTAGACTCTTTGACAAACATTTCCTTTATCTATATTTGATACAATGTAATAAAGAGACTAAGTCTTATATTTACAAACTAATTTATAGTTCTCAAGTATCATCAGTTATCTCTTTTAAAATTAGAGTTGTTTCATATCCAAAATAAGTATATAATATAATTACCTATTAAGTAATGTATAAGAATAATACAATTATGATAATAATAATGAAAACATGTTTTTTTTTTTAAATGTTGAAAAAGGGAACCTATCATGAATAACAAAAAGAGGCGAGGAATACAAGATGGATATTAGAAATGATTTTATGAAAATAGTTAAATCTCTTGCAAGAATGCAATTTAATTATAGTTTTGATAACTTGCACATGTTATTTCTTCTTGATAAATCATGTTTCTACCATGAAATCAATGATTATTACACGTTCTCTTTTCTTTGATTTGACCATTATTTCTTTGACTTTTAATATTTATTATAGAATTGTTACATTTTACTCGTCATATATACTTTTAATTCCATTAACAAATAAGTTTGACAAGATTCAAACCTATAACATTTATTTCCTTTTCGTATGATATCTTAGTGATTTTAGATAAATAAAAAATGTATATGTACAACTACATTGTATCTAAAGGAAACATGCAGAAGAATATGTTGAAAATAATTCTTCAAATTGTATGTTGCCATTTATGTTACACAAATTTCAGTATAAACTGAGCAGTCAGGCAATGAAGGATATCCAACTTCCAGTATTAACCAAGTGGTCGAGCATCAAAGGACTTACAAGGTTAACCAAGTGATCACTTCCAATATTGATCAAGTGTCAATAGAATACACTTGTCAATTAATTAACTAATTAAGGTGGACAATTTGGATGTTTAACGGTTATTTGAAAGGGTATTCAAGCCAACTTGACAAAGCTTATGATATATAAGAAAGGTCAAGAAGTGTAATGAAAAGAGAGATGTGTAATAGGTGGAATAAGATGGATATGTGATTGAAGGAAAAGGCAAAGTAGGCAAGTGTGGCAGACGAGTTGTAAAGATTATTTTGATCAGCAAGGATCTAGAGGACAAGCCAGAATAGAGATTTGAATCTACAAAAGAAGTTGCTTCATAAATTAGGTCAAATTGTTGTTACCTTCTAACCATTGTAGCAATCAATCATATTGCAAATCCCTTAACAAGGTGGCATTTCAAGATTAAAGTGTTTGAAGACCTCTAATCAAGTCACTCCTAACAGGGTGATCTAAATCCTTTAACAAGGTCATACTTAGCAGTATGTATTGTAACCTTTAAGTGGGTTGGCTCCTAATAGGGCTCACTTCAGAAGAGTGAAAATATTGTAACTAGTTGCATGGTGGTTTTCCCAAATTGGGTTTTCACATTAAATCCAATCTCATTTGTGTTCATTTTATTTGCTTTATTTTTTATATTTCTACAACTAAGTTACTAAAGGTTATATCGGATTAATATTCATAAGACTATTTTGGTAACCGAGGTACAACAAGTACTTAGTTTTAACCAAGTTGGACAAAGTATTTCATTATCAGTGAAGATTTTGATTTGACATCTAGGGACAATGAATTATTTTTGTGGTAACTGATTCACCCCTCCCCTCTTAGTTACTCTCTTCATATTCCAACAACAATTATAAATTTTTAAGCATGTAGTTATTTATGTTACTTATGTAGTAATGATTGGATGTAGGCACTTCTTTTGTAAGAGCACTAAAGATTTCTTTCATATAATACTATTTTAGATCATATTTTTATTGGCTTTGAAATGGTTTGCAGCAATCCATATGGTTGCAAAACAACGCAATCTCATATACGTTTTTCATTATGTAATCGTAAGAGAATTTTAGCAAGAAAATGGAGTCATTTATTGTATATATGCATGTCATTTAAATCATTTTTTGAGTTTGGTATGTTGTTAGTGCGCATTTTCAAATTTTCATACCCTTTGCATCAAGTCTAGTAATGAAAAGTGGAGAAAAAATAAGAATAAAATAAATAGAATTTAACTTTTCAAAAGGAGATGTGAAACCTAAGTCAGTAAAACTTGCGACCATATTTTTAGTATTTATACAAATAAATATGTTATATAAAATTGTCATTTTTGTTAGACTATTGAACAAGTAATTCACATGAAATGAGTTGGATGTGTAATCTTTTGAGCACAATCTCCAGGTGTTATATATGTTCCTCCTTGGTTTTGTTAAAGATGAGTATATCATCTAGGTATACTACCACAAACCTACCAGTGTAATCCTTAAGAACTTCATTCATTAGTCTCATGAATGTGCTAGGGGAATTCGTAAGTCTAAATGGCACAACTCTCCACTCACACAAGCCTTCAATGGTCTTGAATGTAGTTTTCCACTCATCGCCTTCTTTGATCCTAATCTAATGATAGCCACTCTTTAGGTCCAACTTAGTGAAATACCTATATCCTCGTATACAATCCATCAAATCCTCAATGCATCTATCACTTTGTTCAACTATCCTTTCTTATGCTTGATAGTAAATGTGAAAGCTTGCAAATACTCCATCCACTTCAAGTGCCTATTGCTCATATTTTCTTGTGTATTGATATAGCTAAGAGATTGATTATCTGTAAACACCCCAAATTCATTGGGTAGGAGATAATGTCTCCAATTCCTAAGTGATTTCACTAGAGCATATAACTCCAAGTCATAAGCAGAGTAATTTTTCTTGGCTTCATTGAGCTTCTCACTAAATAAATCTATAGGTTTTCCTATTGGTCTCAGATTGGTTTTGACCATTGAGTGTCAACACACCTAACCAATTCTCAAGATGATGTTGAGTATAATACAAAAGCCAAGCTATAGTATGTGCCAAGCCAGAAATTCAATAGGTATCGAGTGAACTTCAGGTGTCCAGCGAAGTTTAGGTGTTGAGTGATAAGTGATGTCGAGTCACTATAGGTGCCAAGAATAGTATAGATGCCAAGTGAGATAGAATTACTATAGGAGCCAAGTGAGATAGAATTTCTATATGTGTCAAGCATCAACAATTAGTAAGTGTCAAGTAACACAAAATCAACATATAAGTTTGTATCTTCACAAACTTAGATGTTAACCATTTTTTAGCCGACTTAGGATGAATCTCAAAGGATCTTGAAGATAAGATCGAATCTTTTGTATTTCCTATGTAATCAACATGTAGCCAATAAGAAAAATGGAGAAGGCATGCAACCAATAGGAAAAGTGAATGAATTGAGCAGGAAATGAGAAATGAATATTGATCATAGATTCATACCTAATCCTAAGTCTTCAAAGCGTTTAAAAGGAGGATGAAACCCCATTGTATGTGCGTACGTGAGAAGTGTATGGGTGAATTATAGTGAAGTTAAAAGGGGTGTGTAAAGACTTAGATAGAGCAAAACAAAATTACAGAATTCAGTTGATCAGAACAGAGTATCAGAGTTTCAAGGAGAGACAAATTAGATCAAGCAAAGATTGGAACAGACAGAGCTGAACAAGGATTTGGAATCAACAATTGAAGATTTCAAGTCATTAGGTCAAGACTTTCTAATACTCTCTAGCCATTGTATTAGGAATGCAAATCCTATGATGATAGGTTGGTTTAATAACCATGTTGTAAGCCTTTAAACAAGGTGTTAAATCCTTTAACAAGGTAACATTCCAAGTGAATGTTTGTAAATCCTTTAACTAGGTCACTTTTAACAGGGTGTGAAGTTTTTAACAGGACATGCCTTTCATAGGGCAGACCATTCGAAGTGGTCAAACTTTGTAACCTTAAATAGTTACATATTACTGCAATGATACTTTGTGGGTGTCATCCCCACCCCAATTCTACCTTCTCATTTTAGAGGATTTGTGGGTTACCAAATCTCGTGTTGTCTATTTTCATGCATGTCTTTACTTTCACGTTTATTAGATGAATTAGATGTATGTGAATGTTTTTAGTTTAAAAGGTTTTAGGGTATGTGCAGGATCATGGTGTGCCAAAAAGTGGCGATGTGAAAAAAATAGAGTTTGAACACATCTAAAAGCACTTCAAAATTTGCTCTGACTTTTTTCCACCTATCCAAGTACCAAACCTGGAAGAAAAGGCCGAGCCTTATTGAATATCCGATTTGGCATCAAATATCTGATTTGATATCGGATATCCGATATTATATATCTGATATTATCGAATATCCAATTACATATCGAATATCTGATAATCTTATAACATTATTATTATTATATTATAATAATATAAAAATATTATATTATAATAGTATAATATATTATTTAATATTATATAATATAATATTATTATAATAATTATAATTATACTATAATATAATAATATTATTATTATTATATTATAATCATATAATATTATACTATAATAATAATATTATATTATAATAATAATATATGATAATAATATAATATAATATTTATATTATAATATATAGTAATGTAATATAATATATATATATAATATAATATAATAGTTTATATTATAATATATATTAATGTAATATAATATATAAAATATAATATAAAAATATATATAATATAATAATAAAAAAGTAATATATTATAATATAATATATAATAAAAAAGTATAATATATTATAAATTATAATAATATAATATAATATAAAATATAATATAATGCAATATCTTATATATAAAATATAAGATATATGTTATATGTTATATATGTTATATCTTATATATAAAATATAAGATATGCGCCATATGAGATATTTGATCTAATATTGGATATCTGATATCTGTGACATTACATAAAAAAAAAATTAGACCTGTAGGCCCTTATTCGCATATTTTGGGGGCCAGTATTTGCACGCGATCGGATATCAGATAGTAGATCGGATATCGGATACTAAAGTATGGTTTTTTTGTTTTTTTAACTCATTTTTAATCTAAATTCAATAGATTTTAGCATGATTTTGTTTGTTTTAGTTGAATCTAAGGTTTTTTTGAGAAAAAAGATTAAAATTAAGATTTTTTTTAAATATATATTACATTTTGCAATTCAATAGCAAAGGCTGATCAGAATGATGACACTGAGGCAGGGAATAATATTCCTTGTGCCCCCCACCAAATGATCTAGTACCCCCACAAAATCGTCCACCAAATGATCCTCTACCCCCTCAAAACCCTCCTCGAATCAAGGATTTGATAAATGAAAATCTCACCGAGTTGAGAGGTTTGCATAGAACATATAATAATGTACCTGCATTGGCTCCTATGTTATCCATGTTAAACACCATAGTGGATAACATTGAAACCTTTACAAACCAACAAAATGTCGCTCTTCATTGGCATGATGAAATGCACGAGATGTTGTATGATGATTTGGATTATGATGAGGTTACGGCCCTCAACATAAGAAAAGAAAATTTGGCCAGCCTTTTTGCAAACCTGACAACAAGTTTACCAGTGGACCCAAAAAAATCCAAACTATCGATTAAATGGGGCACAAATGACACCATACGTGCAAACTTTTGGGATCGTCGGTGGATGGTCTTTGATATCACTCCACATGGCAATTTAGACATACCATTTTATTTCCTTAGAAAATTATATGCAGAATTTGTGTTGAAACTTAAAGTGAACTATTGGAGCATGAAGCCCAACATGGGCTTAGGACTAGGAGCTCCTCAGGATAGACCCTCTTCCCAGTAGAAGAAAGCTGGCACTTTTGTCCCCCCTGTTGATATCTCCCCTCCTCCTCGAGTGCAGCATCTAGATATTATGAGAGAGGCTAGCTCTCAGACCATCAGAGCCATTCATAGGCTAAGTAGCCTAGTGATATCTCAGGCTAGGTCAGTCATGCCTCCTCGTGTTGATGATGCTGGTGCCAGTTCATCATCGGCTAGCTCATCACACATTTGTGTGCCTCACACTTGCATTACGTGCAAGAATATTTTCCTGGGTCCCATAGATGATCTTCCTGATTATCATTTTGTATTAGACGAGGATACACCAGACACACACGTAGAGGCTACAGACCCTGATGCGAGAGAGAAGTGGAATGCAGAGGCATGGACTCCTTCAGTGTCGGTACGTATATATATTTTTTTTCTATGACATATTTGATTTAAATTTAATTTTTATAATAGCATAATTTTAATTTTTAAGCCATATTGACTTTTATATGTATGTGATCTTCATTCACATTTAGTTGATGATCGAGGAGGAGCTCAAACAGATTGATGATGCTACACTCTCAGCCATTTCATTTGGCCTTCAGACATCTACGATACATTATGTTGTGTTCACATTTATTTTTTCTATTTGATATTGTAGAATATATGGTTGCTAATCTTTCTTTTATCTTACAGGTAGCACCTATCACGGGGGGACAAAGTGCGGGGAGTGAACCAGCACCCATTGACAAAGGAAAGGTAATTAGGTGTTTTCTATTTGATTAAATATTGATGCATTCTTGTAAAATTTTTATGGTAATCTCATTTAATTACATTCTTTATTGTATATAGGGTGTGGCTACTAGCAATGAGCCTATACAAATTCTGTGTCATAGATCATCAGGGATTTCCATTCGCACTAAGAGCCCCATTCTATGTATACATATCATTTATTTTTAATTATCCTTATCCTCGTAAATAAATTCAAAACTAATTTCCATGATATTAACAACTACTATTTTGTATCTCATAGGAGACTCCTAGTGACATGGGGTCTGATAGGAGAGTTATGTAGATTTGATGATGTGGCCACTCACTCCTAAGGAGGAGCCTACAATAGTAAGTTGTAGTTTGAATTCATTATTAAATATGTTATAAATTTAGTATGTTATGAATTATAATGTTATAGTTTAAATTGTAGATTCATCTGACAAAGGTATTTGAACATATACAGCCCACAATCAAAAGGGTACCAGCATTGCCAGGGCATACGAGAAGACTCCTGACCAACGCAGGAGGTCGACGAGAGAGGTATTTATGATGAAATTTTGATAGTATAAGTCTCCATTAGAAAAAAAGATCACTATGCATTTGAGTAATTCAATGTTAGATACGTAGAATCATATAAATTTATTAGTCTAACTTTGGGTTTTCCTTTTTTGCTTATGTAGGAGGCATCTGATCCACCTAGTGCAACGAAGAGGCTGCATTTTGATCATCCACCAGCACCCTAGGATAGTATAGCTGTTGTAGCATGCATCATGAGACATTTTGAGATGGCATATGCAACATTGTATACAAAAACATTGATATTATACACATTCTGATGGCATGATCAGCTACATTTTGTATATGGATCTATGTATTTTGATATATATTTGAGTACTTTGTCTATGGATACATGATCTTTGATATATATTTGTGTAAAATTTTGTCTATGGATACATGTATTTTGATATATATTTTGTCATTTATGTGCACAATGATATACATATTAATTTAGTATCTAGTATTGTTCAATTTATCGTGGATCATGTGTATTGTTCATGTTTATGGAATATCATTAATTTTGATTATATTTGTTATATTTGATTCAAATGCAATAATTTTTGAATAACATTTTAACAACCTTTATTATCAAATTTGGATGCAATGTATAATTTGAAGTGCTATCATGACATAAACACACTTGTTAATCTCCTACACAAAGTTCAAATAACCCCAAATCTAATTTTAAACTCCACCTTCAACCTTGAAACGAACTCTTTGCTTCAAATCTAATCTCAAAATAGTTAAGGACTCCACTCCTTAACCATGGATTATATTCCCAATTACCAAGTCATTCATAGATTCATAATCTTTGATAACTAGCACTTCACTTTGTTACTATCCTAATACTACAACTTTTCAATTTCAACATAACTTCAAAATATCTCAACTTAAGAGACTTTATTGGATAGTTCATCGATAGCCCCAACAAGCTTTGAGTTATTTTAGGCCTCAACATCACCATCCTGTAGCATTCAATGATTCATTGATAGCTCTCATGAGCTCTGAGTTATGACCCTCAAAATATCGACCTCAAAATGCACTTAGAGCACCTTTGAGACTCCTCGGTACAGGGTGGCCACAGACGATGGATGGTCTCTGTGGCTAGAACAAGGGTGTCACTAAGGTTCACCTACCCACCCAGAACTAATGGCACTGACAATTCGATGCCAAGATCAGTGGTTTCAAAGTTACATTGTGGTGCACCTATGAACTGAGGCACACTGTGAGTTTTGGCATCGAGCGAGATCGTTGTGCTGAATGCAAATAAAATGTGGTCTCTCAAAAATGAGATAGCTTAATTTAGACCTCAGCATCAGCGTCCTGTAGCATTCAACAGTTCATCGATAGCCCTCACAAGCTCTGAGTTATGACCCTCAAAAGATCGACCTCCAAAGGTGCTTAGAGCACCTTGGAGGCTCCTCTATATAGGGTGGCTGCAAACGATGGATGGTCTCCATGATCAAAAAAAGAGTGTGACTAGGGTTCACCCGCCCACCCAGAGCTAATGGCACTAAAGATTCGATGCCAAGATTAGTGGTTTCAAAGTTACGCTATGGTGCACCTATGAACTGAGGCACACTACGAGTTTTGGCATCAAACGAGATCATTGTGTTGAATGCAAATGGAATGTGATCTCTCAAAAATAAGATAGGTTATTTTAGGCCTCAGTATCACCGTCCTGTAGCATTCAATAGTTCATTGATAGCCATCACAAGCACCGATTTATGACCCTCAAAATATCGACCTCGAAAGGCACTTAGAGCACCTTGGAGACTCCTCGGTACGGGGTGGCCATGGACGATGGATGGTCTCCGTGGCCAGAAAAAGGGTGTGACTAGGGTTTGCCCACCCACCTAGAGCTAATGGCACTAACGATTCGATGCCAAGATCAGTGATTTCAAAGTTACGCTATGGTGCACCTATGAACTAAGGCACACTGTGAGTTTTGGCATCGAGCGAGATTGTTGTGCCGAATGCAAATGGAATGTGATCTCTCAAAAATGAGATAGGTTATTTTAGGCCTCAACATCACCGTCCTATATCATTCAATAATTCATCAATAGCCATCATGAGCTCCGAGTTATGACCCTCAGAATATCAACTTTGAAAGGCACTTAGAGCACCTTGGAGACTCCTCAATACAGGGAGGCCACAGACGATGGATGGTCTCTGTAACCAAAACAAGGGTGTGACTAGGGTTCACCCACCCACCCAGAGCTAATGGCACTGACAATTCAATGCCAAGATTAGTGGTTTCAAAGTTATGTTGTGCACATATTAACTGAGGCACACTGCGAGTTTTGGCATTGAGCAAGATCATCTCAAAAATGAGATAGGTTATTTTAGGTCTCAACATCACCATCCTGTAGCATTTGACAGTTCATCGATAGCCCTCACAAGGTCTGAGTTATGACCATTGAAAGATCAACCTCGAAACACACTTAGAGCACCTTGGAGACTCCTCGGTACGGGGTGATCGCAAATGATGGATGGTATCCGTGGCTGGAACAAGGGTGTGACCAAGATCAACGATTTCAAAGTTACATTGTGGTGCACCTATGAACTGAGGCACACTGTGAGTTTTGGCATCGAGTGAGATCGTTGTGCCAAATGCAAATAAAATGTGATCTCTCAAAAATGAGATAGGTTATTTTAGGCCTCAGCATCACCATCCTATAGCATTTGATAGTTCATCGATAGCCCTCACAAGCTCTAAGTTATGACCCTCAGAATATCGACCTCGAAAGGCATTTAGAGCACTTTAGAGACTCCTCAGTATGGGGTGGTCATGGACGATGGATGGTCTCCATGGCCAGAAAAAAGGGTGTGACTAGGGTTCACTCGCCCACCCATAGCTAATGGCGCTGACGATTCGATGCCAACATCAGCGATTTCAAAGTTACGCTGTGGTGCACCTATGAACTGAGGCACACTGCGAGTTTTGGCATAGAGGGAGATCATTGTGCCGAATGCAAATGGAATATGATCTCTCAAAAATGAGATAGGTTATTTTAGGCCTCAGCATCACTGTCCTATAGCATTTGATAGTTCATTGATAGCCATCATGGACTCCGAGTTATGACCCTCAAAATATCAACCTCGAAAGGCACTTAGAGCACCTTGGAGACTCCTCGATATGAGGTGGCCATGGACAATGGATGGTCTCCGTGGCTGAAAAAAGGGTGTGTCTAGGGTTCACCCACCCACTCAGAGCTAATGGCACTGACGATTCGATGCCAAGATCAGCGGTTTCAAAGTTACGCTGTGGTGCACCTATGAACTAAGGCACAGTACAAATTTTGACATCGAGCGAGATTGTTGTGCCAAATGCAAACGAAATGTGATCTCTCAAAAATGAGATAGGTTATTTTGGGTCTCAACATCACTATCCTATAGCATTCAACAATTCATCGATAGCCCTCACGAGGTCAAAGTTATGATTGTCGAAAGATCGACCTTGAAATGCACTTAGAGCACCTTGGGACTCCTCGGTATGAGGTTGCCACGAATGATGGATGGTCTTTGTGGTTGGAACAAGGATGTGGCTAGGGTTTACCCGCCCACCCAGAGCTAATGGCGCTGATGATTTGATGCCAAGATCATTAGTTTCAAAGTTACGTTGTGGTGCACTTATGAACTGAGGCACACTGCGAGTTTTGGCATCGAGCGAGATTGCTGTTGCAAATCCAAATAGAATATGATCTCTCAAAAATGAGATAGCTTATTTAGGCCTTAGCATCACTATCATGTAGCATTTGACAATTCATTGATAGCCCTCACGAGCTTTGAGTTATGACCCTCGAAAGATCGACCTCGAAATGCACTTAGAGCACCTTGGAGACTCCTCGGTATGGGGTGGCCACAAATGATGGATGGTCTCCATGGTTTAAACAAAGGTGTGACTAGGGTTCACCCACCCATCTAGAGCTAATGGTGCTAATGATTCAATTCCAAGATTAGTGGTTTCAAAGTTACATTGTGGTGCACCTATGAATTGAGGCACATTGCAAGTTTTGGCATCGAGCGAGATTGTTGTGCTGAATCCAAATGAAATGTGATCTCTCAAAAATGAGATAGGTTATTTTAGGCCTCAACATCACCGTCCTATAGCATTTGATAGTTCATCGATAGCCCTCACGAGCTCTGAGTTATGACCCTCGGAAGATCGACCTCAAAACGCACTTAGAGAACCTTGGGGACTCCTCAATACGGGGTGGCTGCGGATGATGGATGGTCTCTGTGGCTGGAACAACGGTGTCACTAGGGTTTACCCACCCACTCGAAGCTAATGGCACTGACAATTCAAAAATTTCTAGCCATTAGGAGTTAGATTTTGAAAAGTTGTCAAGAAAATTGCAAAAGTTGCTAAGCAACTTTTTGCAATTTTTGTACTAAGACAAGTTTTATTGCAAATTTGATTGCAAATGGACTCTAAAAACTCATAAGGACCCTAATAATGTTCTAAAAATCTAGACTTACCTTAAAAACATAGAACTTACCAAAAATTTACTTTATTGGACCAATTGATGGCCAAGGCTTATAGTTGCACCATGGGGTCTAATGTCCATTACAAATGTGGATGGTCACAAGGAGATCATTAGATCTATCCCTAGACCTTATTACATCAAGGAAAGAAAAATGATTAGGTGCTTTGCACTAGTGTTCCCTGTATTTCATTAATGTTATTGGACTAAGAACCAGTTTTCCTCTCAGTTGGAAGGGTGGGCCTAAGGGTTCAACACTAATGGGTGATGTTGAACCACCTTGGTAATGACTAGTTCATTTTCCCAATGATTCTAGGCATGATAACCAATGGAGGAAGAGTTGGCATGGTTGTAATAATGCATGGTAACCATGATGAACCAACAAAAAGAAGAAACACTATGAACCATGATGCATTTGAACATAAAGATGATTATGGAGAGGATCAAATGCAACATGTTGCTTTAGTCAAAAATGTTGAAAATATACAAGTGATGCAAAGGATAGGGTGATGGACCCAAGTAACAACCTAAAATGAGTAAATTTGTAACAATGCGCCAAGTGACCCTTTTAGGTCTTGATGGTCAAATTCCACAAATGGTCAACTCCAGGAGGTTTTAAGGCTTCAATGAGTTTTTTTTAACATATTCACCATGTTCCAACACTTACCCTTGAGTTTCAATATTTTTCAAGCAAAAATGATCAACATGCCAAAATGTTGTCTATGCAACTTCACAATTCTATGACAACAGCGAGACAAATAGGTGGATAACTTTTTTTTTTTTCAAAAGAATCCTTCAATAAATGAATGTTTTGGATACCCTTTATCCTTTCACAAAACATATATAAGACTTAGATACCCTTCCTTTGGAAAATATCAATGAACTTTCACACGACTCCTATTTTTTAACAATCTAGAAAATATGCATTTACAAAGTAACCACTAGAAGGACTTAAGATCTGGACTCCAAACTTTGCATAGGCTCCTAAAATGACTTCAATTAGACAAAACCACTCTCAATTTCAGTCTATGGGTTCCCTAACCCCAAAAGCCCCAATTCACCATCTCAAAACCCTTGTTCTAGGGCATCACCAATCTCACACGTGCCAAGCCTTCTTGGACTAATTCAAAATTTAGACATCTATGTTTTATCACCATAAACATGAATCAACTCACAAACACTACCCTCTTTTCAAGAAAATCTATTCCTATAGGACTGTCCCCTCACTTTGACCCTTGTTTTCACCTTTTTATGTTTGGTGGCCACCAATTATTCTAGTTAGTTGATCATTTCAGGGTTAGAAGACATTATACATGTTAGAAAAATGGCATTCCATGAATAATCAGGTAAGCATTTCATGGAATGACCATGATTAGATGAAACAATTGTCAAAATGCTTATGAAAAGGACTACTACAGCCAACAATCAGCAAGTTAGATGAATAACCCTTCAAAAATGAAATCAAAACTTGGTCCTAAACTTCCTTATAGATCTTAGAAGATGCCTCAATGCATTAGAATATCATAAAGAACTCAGAAACTCCAAAGGACCTTAAAATTGCTATTAAAATCCAAGCTTTTTTATTCAAAATTCTGAATCAGTCCGTACATACTACCCTTACAGTCCGTACAAACACTATTTATAAGTTTTAGGGGATGGTTAATAACCCCCTCAACCACCTCCAATCAGTTTCACTTCCTATTCCTTCATAAAATTTAAACTATGGAGTTTCCCTCCAAAATGCTCATGTAGCCGTTACATTCAAGATTTGAATTTTCTAAAGCAATAAGCTAAATTTTAAGTGACTTATTTAATGTTTCAACTTATGAAATGACTTGAGATTATTATGAGACCTTATTAGGACCTATCTAATGACTCACTTACCCTATGAAAACCTAGACATTACTAAAATTCAAATCTCATGGTCCTTTACAACTTTTCAATATGAAAGTTTTTCAAAACATTATACAATATTATGACTCTTTATGCTTTAAAATGCCATGATTGGTTGCAAAATGGAAGAAATCAAGTATTCTAATTGTTCATCCGTACTTTCTAGATTTTTCTTATTTGATTAGTCTAATAAAAATAGTTTTAATAATCATAATGTCAGCTTTATGTCAAATAAGGAAAAAACCAAACTTGCAATAAGATATCCGTAAGCAATTATCTTTCATATAGTTATAAATGCTCTTAAAATTGTCCCTATAGCCTTGTATCACATGCAAATGTGATTTGCAAGACTTGTTCAATATCTTCCTCTTATAATTCCTTACAAAGAAACTACCAAAATACAAATTACAATGTGCAACTAATTTAACCTATCTTTTTCATTATTACAAAAATCATATACAAAAAAGGTTCACATTTTACATCATAATACATCATAAATCTTAAGAATTCTCCCCAATACCCCTAGGAACATATTAGAATCATTCTTATGGGTCAAAGGGGGTCATAAGTTGACCTATGACCCCCTTCAACCCATTAAATAATGACATATATTCCTAGGGGTCCTAGGACCCCTAGGGACATAATAGAATCATTCTTATAAGTCAAAGGGGGTCATAGGTATATCTATGATCCCCTTCGACCCATTACATGACGACATATGTCCCTAGGGGTCCTACAAACCCTAGGGACATATTAGAATCATTCAAATGGATCAAAGGGGGTCATAGGTCAACCTATGACTCCCTTCGACCCATTAAATGATGACATATGTCCCTAGGGGTCATAGGACCCCTAAGGACATAATAGAATCGTTCCTATGGGTCAAAGGGGGTCAGAGGTTGACTTATGACACCCTTCGACCTATTACATGATGACATATGTCCCTTGGGGTCCTAGGACCCTTAGGGACATATTAGAATCGTTCAAATGGGTCAAAGCGGGTCATAGGTTGACCTATGACCCCTTTCGACCCATTAAATGATGACATATGTCCCTAGGGGTCCTAGGACCCCTAGGGACATATTAGAATCGTTCTTATGAGTTTAAGGTGGTCATAAGTTGACCTATGACCCCGTTCGACCCATTACATGACGACATGTCTCTAGGGGTCCCAGGACCCCTAGGGACATAATAGAATCATTCTTATGGGTCCAAGGGCGTCATAGGTTTACCTATGACCCTCTTCGACACATTAAGTGACAACATATGTCCCTAGGGGTCCTACGAACACTAGGGAGATAAGAGAATAAATCTTAGGGGTCAAAGGGGGTCATAGGTTGACCTATGACACCTTTCAACCCATTACATGACGACCTATGTCCCTAGGGGTCCTAGGAACCCTAGGGACATAATAGAATTCTTCTTATGGGTCACAGGGCCTTTGACCTATTACATGATAACATATGTCCCTAGGGGTCCTAGGACCCCGAGGTACATAATAGAATCGTTTGAATGGGTCAAAGGGGGTCATGGGTTGACCTATGACCCCCTTCGACCCATTATATGATGACATAGGTTCCTAAGCATCCTAGGACCCCTAGGGACATATTAGAATTATTCTTATAAGTCAAAGGGAGTCATAGGTTGACCTTAGACCCCCTTCGACCCATTACATGATGACATATGTCTTTAGGGGTACTAAGACCCCTACGAACATATTAGAATCATTCAAATGGGTCAAAGGGGGTCATAGGTTGACCTATGACACCCTTCGACCCATTAAATGATGACATATGTCCCTAGGGGTCCTGGGACCCCTAGGGACATATTAGAATCATTCAAATGGATCAAAGGGGGACATAGGTTGACCTATGAACCCCATCGACCCATTACATGACAACATATGTCCCTACGGGTACTAGGACCCCTAGGGACATATTCGAATCATTCTTATGGGTCAAAGGGGGTCATAGGTCAACCTATGACCCCCTTCGACCTATGACCCCCTTCGACCCATTAAATGATGACATATGTCCCTAGAGGTCCTAAGACACATAAGGACATATTAGAATTGTTCTTATGGGTCAAAGGGGGTCATAGGTTGACCTATGACCCCCTTCGACCCATTACATGAAAACATATGTTGCTAGGGCTCCTAGGACCACTAGAGACATAATAGAATCATTCTTATGGGTCAAAGAGGGTCATACATTGATCTATGAGCCCATTCAACCCATTACATGTCGACATATGTCCCTAGGCGTCATAGGACCCCTAAGGACATAATAGAATCATTCAAATAGGTCAAAGGGGGTCATAGGTTGACCTATGACCTCCTTCGACCCATTATATGATGACATATGTTCTTAGGGGTCCTAGGACCCCTAGGGACATAATAGAATCGTTCTTATGGGTCCAAGGGGGTCATAGGTTGACCTATGACCCCCTTCGACCCATTAAATCATGACATATGTCCGTAGAGGTCATATGACCCCCAGGGACGTAATATAATCGTTCTAATGGATCAAAGCAGGTCATAGGTTGACCTATGACCCCCTTCAACCCATTAAATGACAACATATGTCCTTAGAGGTCCTAGGACCCTTAGGGACATATTTCAATTGTTCAAATGGGTCAAAGGGGGTCGTAGGTTGACCTATGACCCTGTTCGACCCATTAAATGACGACATATATAATAGAATCATTCTTATGGGTCCAAGGGGGTCATACATTGACTTATGACCCCCTTCGACCCATTACATGATGACATATGTTCCTAGAGAAATAATAGAATCCTTCAAATGGGTCAAAGGGGGTCATAGGTTGACCTATGACCCCCTCCAACCCATTAAATGATGTCATATGTCCTTAGGGGTCCTAGGACCCCTATGGACATAATAGAATCGTTCTTATGGGTCAAAGGGGGTCATAGGTTGACCTATGACCCCCTTCGACCCATTATATGACGACATATGTCCCAAGGGGTCCTAGGACCCCTAAGGACATAATAGAATTGTTTAGTGGGTCAAAGGGGGTCATAGGTCAACCTATGAACCCTTTATACCCATAAAAATGATTCTATTATGTCCCTAGGGTCCTAGGACCACTAGGGATATAATAGAATCATTCTTATGAGTCCAAGGGGGTCATAGGTTGACCCCCTTAGACCCATTAAATGATGACATATGTCCCTAGGGGTCCTAGGACCCCTAGGGACATATTAGAATCGTTCAAATTGGTCTTTTTAACCCATTACATGATGACATATGTCCGTAGGGGTCCTAGGACCCCTACGTACATATTATAATCATTCTTATGTGTCAAAGGGGGTCATAATTTCACTTATGAACCCCTTCGACCAATTAAATAATGACATATATCCCAGAACCCTAGGGACATAATAGAATCATTCTTATAGGTCAAAGGGGGTCATAGATATATCTATGACCCCCTTCGACCGATTACATGACAACATATGTCCCTAGGGGTCCTAGGAACCCTAGGGACATATTAGAATCATTCAAATGGATCAAAGGGGGTCATAGGTCAACCTATGACTCCCTTGGACACATTAAATGATAGCATATGTCCTTAGGGGTCGTAGGACCCCTAGAGACATAATAGAATCATTCTTATGGGTCAAAGGGGGTAATAGGTTGACCTATGACACCCTTCGATCCATTACATGATGACATATGTCCCTAAGGGTTCTAGGACCGCTAGGGATGTATTAGAATCGTTCAAATGGGTCAAATAGGGTCATAGGTCAACCCATTAAATGAAAACATATGTCTTTAGGGGTCCTAAGACCCCTACGAACATATTAGAATCGTTCTTATGGATCAAAGGGGGTCAAAGGTTGACCTATGACCCCGTTTGACTCATTACATAACGACATATGTCCCTAGGGGTCCTAGGACCGCTAGGGACATAATAGAATTATTCTTATGGGTCGAAGGGGATCATAGGTTGACCTATGACCTCCTTTGACCCATTAAATGATGACATATATCCCTCAGGGTCTCAGGAACACTTGGAAAATATTACAATCGATCTTATCGGTTAAAGGAGGTCATAGGTTGACCTATGACCCCCTTCAACCCATTACATGATGATATATCTCCCTAGGGGTCCTAGGACCCCCAAGGACCTAATCGAATTGTTCTTATGGGTCACAAGGGTTCATAGGTTGACATATGACCCCCTTTGACCCATTACATGATGAAATATGTCCCTAGGGGTTCTAGGACCCCTAGGGACATTATAGAATCATTTAAATGGGTCAAAGGGGGTCATAGGTTGACCTATGACCCCCTTTGACCTATTATATGATGACATAGGTCCTTAGGCATCCAAGGACCCCTAGAGACAAAATAGAACCGTTCTTATGGATCAAAGGGGGTCATAGGTTGACCTATGACCCCCTTCGACCCAATACATGACGACATATATTCCTAGGACCCCTTGGGACATAATAGAATAGTTTTTATGGGTGAACCTATGACCCTCTTCGACCCATTAAGTGAGAACATATGTCCCTAGGGGTCCTAAGACCCCTAGGGACATATTAGAATCGTTCAAATGGGTCAAAGGGGGTCATAGGTTGACCTATGACCTCCTTTGAACCATTAAATGACAACATATGTCCCTAGGGGTCCTAGGTTGATCTATGACCTCTATCGACCCATTACATGACAACATATGTCCCTAGGTGTCCTAGGACCCCTAGGGACATAATACAAGCATTCTTATTGGTCAAAGGGGGTCATAGGTTGACCTATGACCCCTTTCAACCCATTACATCAAAACATATGTCCCTAAGGGTCCTAAGACCAATAGGGACATAATAGAATCATTCAAATGGGTCCAAGGGTTCCCCTTTGACCCATTACATGATGACATATGTCTCTAGGGGTCCTATGACCTCCTTCGACCCATTAAATGATGACATATGTCCCTAGGCATCCTAGGACCCCTAGGGACATCATAGAATCGTTCAAATGGGTCAAAGGGGGTCATAGGTTAACCTTTGACCCCCTTCGACCCATTAAATGATGACATGTATCTCTAGGGGTCCTAAGACCCCTAGGGACATATTAGAATCATTCAAATGGGTCGAAGGGTCAACCTATGAAACCTTTCGACCCATTACATGACAACATATGTCCCTAGTGATCCTGTGACCCCTAAGGACATATTAGAATCATTCTTATGGGTCAAAGGGGGTCATAGGTTGACCTATGAACCCCTTCGACCCATTAAATGATGACATATGTCCCTAGGACCCCTAGGGGCATAATAGAATCATTCATATTGGTCAAAGTTGGTCATAGGTTGACCTATGACCCCCTTCGACCCATTACATGACAACAATGTCCCTAAGAGTCCTAGGACCTCAAGGGACATAATAGAATCATTCAAATGGGTCCAAGGGGATCATAGGTTGACCTTTGACCCCCTTCAACCCAATAAATGATGGCATATGTCCTTAGGGGTCCTAGGGCCCCTAGGAACATAATAGAATCATTCTTATGAGTCAAAGGGGGTCATAGGTTGACCTATGGCCCCCTTCGACTCATTAAATGACAACATATGTCTCTAGAGGTCCCCCTAGGAACATAAAAAAATTGTTATTATAGGTCAAAGGGGGTCATAGGTTGACCTATGACCCCCTTTGACCCATTGAATGATGAGGGGACATAATAGAATCATTCAAATGGGTCAAATGGGGTCATAGGTCAACCTATGACCCCCTTCGACCCATTAAATGATGACATATATCCCTAGGGGTCCTAGGACCCTAGGGACATATTAGAATCATTAAAATGGTTCAAAGGGGGTCATAGGACCCATTACATGATGACATATGTCCCTAGGGGTCCTAGGAAACCTAAGGACATATTAGAATCATTCTTATAGGTCAAAGGGGGTCATAGGTTAACCTATGACCCCTTTCGACGCATTAAATAATGAAATATGTCCCTAGGGGTTCTAGGACCCCTAGGGACATAATAGAATCGTTCTTCTAGGTCAAAGGGGTTCATAAGTTGATCTATGACCCCCTTCGGCAAATTACATGATGACATATGTCCCTAGGGGTCCTAGGACGTCTAGGGACATATTAGAATCATTCAAATGGGTGAAAGGGGGTTAGAGGTTGACATGTGACCACCTTCGACACATTAAATCATGACATATGTCCCTAAGGGTCGTAGGATCCCTAGGGACATAATAGAATATTTTTATTAGTTAAAGGGGGTCATAGGTTCACCTATAACCCCCTTCGACCCATTACATAATGATATATGTCCCTAGGGGTCCTAGGACCCCTAAGGACATATTAGAATCATTCAAATGGGTCAAAAGGGGGTCATAGTTTAACCTATGATCGCCTTCGAACCATTATATGATGACATATGTCCCTAGGGGTCCTAGGAACCCTAGGGACATATTAAAATCGTTCTTATGGGTCAACGAGGGTCATAGGTTAACCTATGACCCCCTTCGACGCATTAAATGATGACATATGTCCCTAGGGGTCCTAAGACCCCTAAGGACATAATATAATCGTTCTTATGGGTCAAGCGGGTCATAGGTTGATCTATGACCCCCTTCGACCCATTACATGATGAAATATGTCTCTAGGTGTCCTAGGACTTCTAGGGACATATTAGAATCGTTCAAATGGGTAAAAGGGGGTCATAGGTTGACCTATGACCACCTTCAACCCATTAAATGATGACATATGTCCCTAAGGGTCATAGGACCCCTAGGGACATAATATAATCGTTCTCATGGGTCAAAGGGGGTCATAGGTAGACCTATGACCCCCTTCGACCCATTATATAATGAGATATTTCCCTAGGGGTCCTAGGACCCTAAGGACATATTAGAATCATTCTTATGGGTCAAAGGGGATCATAAGTTGACCTATGACCCCCTTCGATCCATTAAAAAATGACATGTCCCTAGGGGTCAATGGACCCATAGGGACATAATAGAATCGTTCTTATGGGTCAAAGGGGGTCATAGGTATAGCTACGACCCCCTTCGACCCATTACATGATGACATATGTCCCTAGGGGTCCTAGGACCCCTTAGGACATATTAGAATCATTTAAATGGGTTAAAGGGGGTCATAGGTCAACCTATGACCCGCTTTGACCCATTAAATGACGACACATGTCCCTAGGGGTGGTAGGAACCCTAGGGACATAATAGAATCGTTCTTATGGGTCAAAGGGGGTCATAGGTTTCGACCCATTACATGAAAAAATATGTCCCTAGGGGTCCTACGACCCTTAGGGACATAATAGAATCATTCAAATGGTTCAAAGGGTGTCATAGGTTGACCTATGATGCCCTTCAAACCATTAAATGATGACATATGTCCCTAGGGGTCCTAGGACCCCTAGGGACATATTAGAATCATTCTTATGTCTCAAAGGGGGTCAACCCATTAAATGATGACATATGTCCCTAAGGGTCCTAGGACCCCTAGGGACATAATAGAATCGTTTAAATGGGTCAAAGTGGGTCATAGGTTGACCTATGACCCCCTTCGACCTATTAAATGATGACATATGTCCCTAGTGGTCGCAGTACCCCCAGGGACATTTAAAATCATTCAAATGGGTCAAAGGGGGTCATAGGTTGACCTATGTCCCTCTTCGATGCATTGCATAATGACATATGTCCCTAGGGGTCCTAGGACCCCTAGGGACATATTAGAATCATTCTTATGGGGCAAAGGTAGTCATAGGTTGACCTATGACCGCCTTCGACCCATTAAATGATGACATATGTCAAAGGGACATAATAGAATCGTTCTTATGGGTCAAAGGGGGTCATAGGTTGACCTATGACTCCCTTAGACCCATTACATGATGACATATGTCCCTAGGGGTCCTAGGACCCCTAGGGACATAATAGAATTGTTCAAATGGGTCAAAGGGGGTCATAGGTTAACCTATGACCCCATTCGACCCATTAAATGATGACATATGTCCTTAGGGGTCCTAGTACCCCTAGGGACATAATATAATTATTCTTATGTGTCAAAGGGAGTCATAGGTTGACCTATGACACCCTTCAACCCATTACATGATGACATACGTCCCTAGGCCTCTTAGGACCCCTAAGGACATAATAGAATCATTCTTATGGGTTAAAGGGGATCATAGGTTGACCTGTGATCCCCTTTGACCCATTAAATGATGACATATGTCCCTAGGGGTCCTAGGACCACTAGGGATATAATATAATCATTTATATGGGTCAAAGTGGGTCATAGGTTGACTTATGACCCCCTTCAACCCATTACATGATGGCATATGTCCCTAGGAGTCCTAGGACCCCTAAGGACATATTAGAATATTTCTTATGGGTTAAATGGTGGCATAAGTTGACCTATGACCCCCTTTGACTCATTAAATAACGACATATGTCCCTAGGGGTCCTAGGACCCCTAGGGACATAATAGAATTGTTCTTATGGGTCAAAGGTGGTCATAAGTTGAGCTATGACCCCCTACAACCCATTACATGATGACATGTGTCCCTAGGGGTTCTAGGACCCCTAGGGACATAATAGAATCATTCTTATGAGTGAAAAGGGGCCATAGGTTGACCTATGACATCCTTCGACCCATTAAATGGCGACATATGTCCCTAGGGGTCCTAGGAACCCTAGGGACTTATTAGAATCATTCTAGGGGGTCAAAGGGGCTCAATGTAGATGGTAAATAAAGTGATGAGGATGTTTTGTGTAAGGATCATATTCATTACCGATTGGACTGTCAGTAGACCCATGGTAGAGGTGGCCTACATTCTTTATTTTACAAAGGGCATGCAAGTTTGTGGAGTGTTTGAGTCAAATGAGATATGGAGACATCTTTTTTCCAATTTAAAATAATCTTTTTCCATATTTGTGTTGAGGATATGTTGGATTCTGATGCCTAACTTGCCTAATGTACACCCAACAGTTTTGGTGGAAGGCATTTGAGGGAGAACTGGATTAGCTTTCAAGCTCTCTTTGTATGCATAGGATTTTAAGGAAGGCTTTTTACATATGATCCCACATTGGGGAAGAGGGGAGATGATTTAATATTTTAATACCCCAATCCACATACTTTAAATGTCTTAAAGGACACCTAGCTTTCAAAGCTATAAGCTCTTGCATAAATGGGCCCACTTAGTTGGCTAGAGGAAAACTAAAGAAAATTTTAACAATGTGTACAATGCAGACCAAGGATGATGACATAAATCCCATGCGACCAACTAGGACATGTCATAGTGCACCTAGATGGACAAATCAGAAGGAAACACCTGGCATAGATTTCAAGGAGGTGTGATGTGGTGGGTCAATGATCAGAGGCATTAGATTGTGATGTGTTTCAAATTAGATGGTTTGCACTTCCCTGCATTTCAAAGATGCAACGTCATCAAGAAAAGCAAGGAAGCACTGTGATGACATGTGGTACCCGGTGGTGACATGGTAGATAAGAAGAGAACTTCACTAGATTACAACACCTGTCAAATCATATAGTTGTTGCTTCCCTAAAATTTTTAGATTCTGGGAGGATAAGGAAAGTGGAGAAGCGATAAGGTGCCACATGGAAGTGGGCCAAGTGGGGATGATAGATTAGTATGGACAAATTGGACAATGCCACATGATGATTTAATATATGACTAATGGCAATTCAAAGACCAAATTAGAGGGTGCCATGTGGTGCCCAGGTGGTGATGATGCAAAAGAGGTCCAACCAATCACATACTGCCATGTGTCAAGTTGGTCAAAGTAATTTGACCCAAATATAGAATTAGAGGGGAAAACAAGTGCTCAAGAAAAAATAATTTTGTATGGTTTTTTCTAATTTTGAATGTGACAAGGTCATTTATATCAAAAAATAAATATTATATAGTTTTCACTTTAGGTAAGAATGAAATTTTACAATAATGCAAGTGTGAGAGTCAAGACAGGAGCCTAATTTTCAAATTGATCCCCTGGGCATTTTTGATAAGCGTGTATATGATTATCATATACCATCAAAAAGGTCTCAAAAAGAATTTTCCATATTTGGAAAAAAAATTGCACTAGAAGCCATATGTTTAAGCTATTCAAGGTCTTGCCCCAGGTGCCTATTTTTCAAACACATTCTATTAGGGTAGTATAGACTTGATTCTTGGCAAAATGGTGAATTGGGTGGGCACCAAAGGTAGTAAGGATGCAGTTAGTTATGATTTTTTCACTCTTACATTAGTTTAGTATAATATTTTATCTACATTTCATATGCATACTTGATGTTTTTGTGAGAATAAGGTTTCTCACTAGTTAGAGGAGATATTTTGGTTTTGTTGGAGCACAATGATGAGATTCCTTCCATATTTCGATTTTAGAGAGAAGAGAGATGCTTTATAGTAGTAGGGGATGGAGATTCAATTGGACATGTGTGACTTCTAGATCAAATATAGGATTTTATTCCTCTCCTATATCTTTCTCTTTTCTTTCTTTCTTAGGGGTTGGTTCCAATTAATTGGAAAGTTTTCCACTGCTATGATACCACCTATTGGTCCCCAATTTCCCTAAGCAAGCTCATCTTGGTTTCCACCATTATTCAATAATTTCTCTCTTGTATAAACAAGAATAAAGCTAATATAGATAGTTCTAGTCTATTTAGTGGCTTTATAAGTCATTTACATGCATCTTGAATCCATAGTTTCAAAGAAATGAATACAATGAACATAAAACTTCTTATTTTTATTCTGATTCTCATCTCCCGTCTCTATAATTTGCAATATTTTATTGTTTAGGGACAAAGAACTTAAACCCTTTTATAGTCCCTTAAAGTTGTATCTCTTGCATGTTTTTTTATTGAAACAAAGAGCCAAGTAAATCCTTGATATATTTGATAGGGTTATTGGTTACATAAGAAGAATATTTCATGAGTATGAGGTCTTTATGAACATTGATGTTTGATACACAAAGTGATAGGATAGATCTAATATCTTGATGTAGGGAATATATCATTGGTATAATGGATGAATGTGTGTGATTTATGGATCTTCCCAATAGATAAGGCACTAATCAACTATAGGATCAATTTGTTCTTACATTTGCATATTTGGGATTTGTTGAAATCAAACTTAAATCAATTAATCATTTCCCTTTCTATTCAGGAGTTGAAAGGATGCCCTCACTCAACTTATTGATTTCACAGATTATACAATTTGCTACTACATATCTTTTTTATTACATAATTATAGGAGAAATAAGAGTTTTATCTACTTTCTCTAGATTCAGTTGTATGCTTTGACACTAGTACCATATGAAGAATCTAAGGTTCACCCACCTAGGTCTTGCAAAGCCTAAAGAAAAAGGAGTATAGCCTTATACTTGGCCCTGGCATCTGAATAGGTATGTTGTTGATGGGAATTAGCTACCCCCTAGATGTATTTTTTCCTATCACTGGGTTATTGAAAAAACTTTTGTGAGGCCTCGCCTTGACCCATCGTAGCATAGTGGATACATTACTATTTTGAGTCTCGTGACTTGATATGTTGGGACACTATTTGATGCACCAAAAATTATTATGCTATTTTATGATGTGTGATGCTTTACCTTTAGATATTTGAGTTCATCATTTAATGCTCTATGAACATGTATAATGATGAAGTAAATGAATGCAAAACTAACACTTTCATTATGCAATTTTAATGGTAGAAAATATGAGTAGAATAAGATAAACAATTGATTATTAGAAAAATGGATGTTTTAATTTATACGATTTTTCTAATAAGTAATTTACATAATGTATGTGATTTCTTGGACTACTAATGGTTGCAATGAGTGTGCAAGATATTTAGCTAGGAAACCTAATGGAAAAACGAAACTGAACCCCTTGTTATTTGTGCTAATTTTCATTGTCTTTTTTTGAAGGTTGTTATATAGTCTTAAAATTCTCCTAGCTTTTGATTGGTTCCTATTAAGTCTTTAAGGCCTAAAAACATTAAATTTAAGTACCCTAGGGGTAAGGGTATGAGTTGAGAGTACTTTCCACCCCCTTAGCCTCTTTGGTTGACTTTTAGGGTCACTCAAAAACCCTACTTTTGGTTGATTGTGAAAATTGATTTATCCCCTTCATGAGTTGGTGACTCAACTCCACCTTGGGGTTACGTAAAGTCTAGTTGAGTTAGGATCATATTTAGAGGCATTTTGGAGAAGTTTTGGGGTTGTTACCCAATCTCTAGTTTTTAGAGAGAAGTTGGAAGATTGAAGGAAAGGAAGGAAAAAGCTCTTCTTAACTTGTCATTTTACCATAACTTTTTGTGAAGGTAGGGTTCTTCACTCTTTTGATCATGTTTCTTCTTATTTTTCATGCTTGATTCATGCATAAGGCATTATGATGATCTTTTTATTGCTTGTATGTGTGTTGAGGGTGTTTTGGGAAGGATCTTAACTTGTTCTTGGATGTCATTCTTATGCTTTGCTTTGAAATTTTGAGGAGATTTCATGGGGACTATTTTGGCATTACTCACCCTTGGATAGGGAAGAAGTGGCCAAGTATGGAGGAATGGCCTTAGTTGGACGTCAATGGTGTAGAGTCTTCTCTCATGGTGAGAAGAGGGAAAAAGGGTAGGGTGTATGGGACCTTACTTTTCATCACATACCTCGTATGAAAATTTGAATTCTTGAAGAAGGGAAGGAATGAAAAACCCTTGTCATATTGGCCTTGAAAGGGCATTTGTAAAAGAACATAAGTTCTTGAATTTTAGCCCCAAAAGGGCTATGTTATGGTATGGCGATTGACGTCTCCTATTGAGAAAATCCACCTCCCCCTTATTTTGGTTCAATGTTGAACCTATTGTGCAAAACTGGGTTGAGAATGCATGCTTGAATTGTTCATCATATTATGTTGTTTTACCTCCAAGTTGGTTCTTGTCTTTCCCATGGTTCCCTTGGTGCATTGAAGATATTGGAAAAGACCTCTTGTGAAAGACTTAGAAGAGAAATCAATTGAATTGTAACATTATGTATTAAAAAAAAAATTAATTTTGATTTATTTGGCAAAGATGTCAGGTTTTCTTACTAGTTCTTCCCAATGGAGCCTTGAACCAAGTTGATTAATAGAGAGAAAAGATTGAGAAACTTTATTGCATTGTAGCTTATGTTATTTCAGTTCTTGCATATGTGCATTGATGAGTAGATAGAATGATGATGATAAATTACATATTTTCAAGTTCAATCTTGCTAAAGAAGGAAACTATATCACGTTGCAATTCTCATTTCAATCCATGCTTAATTGGAAATAAAAAAAATCTTGTATTATAGCTTAAACACATTTATTCGATTTCTTGGTTAACTTGGCATTTTTGCAAATTCAATTAGAAAGGAGTAAGATAATATACTCCACCTTGCTATAAAATCCTATTAGACTCAAAAATATTCATATTAGAAAATTAGGCAAGTTAGAAAATTTCAGTCTTCAAAAATAAATCAACACTTAGAAAAATAATGGGTTGAAAAAAAAAAGAGAGCACACCCAAGAGCATTTTGCTCTCTGGAATTTGTATGAGAAGAAAAAATAAATTCTCATGAAGTTATAGAGAATATCCTTTGATTGATCCTTTTTTTTTTAATAAATTAAATTAAATTAAATTAAATTAAATTCTTAGAAAAGTATCCTACCTAGTAAACTTTTACTTTTATTACTCTCCCCTTGTCCTAAGTCCCCACCTAACCCCTTTACCCTCATCCCTTTTCATGAATCTAGCGCATGGAAGTTGAAGAGAAGACTTAATCATAACTTTTACTGCTCCCTCCATCCTTCTAGGTGCCAACTCTTTTGTAGGGGGTATGAGTTATTTGTAACCAAAGTCAGGAATAATTTATTGGGTGACATAACCCTTGTACTCTCCATGGATTTTCGTAGCCTTAGGAGACCATGTGTTTTGGCATCGAAAAAGGGAAAGTTTGTTTAAATTTGTTAGTAGTCTATTCACGTTTGTAGAGGGGGGGTACAAGACCTGTACCATGGTAGGCTTGGGTAGCGCTCATTGAATTTGGAACAACGCACCCCATTTTAGTGGTAACCTTGGGCAACACATGGTTGATGAGGGTATTAACCCATGTTTCCACCATGTTTGCTGACCACCCTTTTTGGGGATATCACTTTCCACATGCCCTTACTTGGTGCCAGCTTTAGGAAAGTGAGGGGTGGCGGTTAGTGTAGGGGGTGTTAGGGATATGGGAAGGGTAGTTAGTATTTTAGTGTAGTTGTTATTTATTTAAAAGTTTTCTTTTAAGTTAGTTGCGAATTTAAGGTTAGTTTAATTTTATGATAGTTAAATGTAGTTTAGTATTAGCATTAGTGTTCTTAAGTATTATTAAAATAGTGAATAGAACATGGTTTAATTATTGTCTTGTTTTAGCTATATTTGTTTTAGTATTTTTTAAATTAATTAATTTATGGAATGATCAATTAGATTTTGTTATTAGTGTTAGGATGTTAAGATATTAATATTAATTAGTATTAGTTGAAGGTGTTTAGATTATGAGATTAATTTAGAAATTTGTTCTAATTTAGTAGAAATTTTATAGATATATTTAAAGGTGTTAGTAAACTTCGTGTGAGCTATTATCTTGTCTTAATATGATAGTATATGATAGACTAATAGATAATGTTAATTTGTTTTTTTTAGTTAAATTTAAGCTCAATTTATATTGTTATTCAAATAATTTCAAAATATCGTTGTAATCTTAATGTAATAATGAAATCAAATGTTGATACCAATTTGATAACGAGTATTTAACCTTAACGATGTTTTCCTTCTCATGATTATAAGCTTAAGATGTAATGTAGTAAACCTCTTTCTATTGCTTCACTTATGAATTAGACTCTTAAACCTTAGTGAACCTAATTATCATTACTTTTTAAAAAGAACAAAAATTGTGTGTTTTTGCCCTCGTATTTTGGGCATGACAACTTTTAATTTAGCAGCCAAAAAAATGGAAACTCTATTGGGGACTATGTGAAGTAATTCATTGTTAAAAGGACAAGAATCTCTATTATAAACTTATATATTTCAGTCTTATATTTTGGCATGGTTTTGCCCATCTGAGTAACCAACAAAATAGAGAATCAGTTGGGGATTGTATTGAATCTGTATGATAGGCAAACCTTGAGAATTTGAAAAAAGGAGATTAAATACAAGAGAGGAAGTGCATGAAACAAGTTGCAATATTAAGTTTTCTGATGTTCTTTCTAGTCTCTTACTCAAATTAATGTATCCCAATAATGCTTTATTCACTTGTAGGAGTAGCTTTGAAGGTTAAGTATAAATTGTGTTGTTACAAAGAGAGTTCATCTTCAATCAATTTAGCCAGATTTGGTTTTCAAAGTGTTGTTATAAAGTCAGGGTAAGAATTGATCAAAAGTTTTTTCTCTTTTTGAAGTGTTTGATGATTTGCAACTTCTACAAGTTGAAAGTTTAGTTCAAATTTGTCAAGTGATAAATCATGTTTTAAATCTTTCTCATGATTGTGAGTGGTGACTCTCTAAAGATCTATGTACCTGTGCAAATTGGTTTTATGTAATTGTTTGTCAAGGGTTCTCAACTTCGTTGTGTATATCGAAATTTTTTGTAAGAAGATCTTGGCAAGAAAAGAGAAGATATCAGTTCTTGATTTATAGTTTTCAGTGTTGTATGCAATCTATTGTTGCAAGAAATTGGAATGTTAAAATTTGAATCATAGTGGTGATTTTATTTATCCTCTCCAAGATGGCAACTCTACATGGTTTTACAAATGGTGTGAAGGAGTTTCATGTTTACATCCAAACCAAAATTAGAAGATCAAAGTTCAACATCAACACTTGAAGGTATTTTGATTTTCATGTGTTTTCCCTTTCATGAAAGTCAAGTGTTAGAAGATGGTTACCTCTATTTAGTGATTTCCAAAACTAGGAGAAAGAGGTAGAAGTTTTATTTTATAATGGAATTAGACCTCAAATTTGAAGTTAGTTTACCAAATCATGAAGATGTTCTTGAAGATGTTGTAAAGATAAAAAATGAAATTTGTTATCAGATTTTCACTTTCACAAGAAATATAGTAGGAAGTATTCAAGGTCTGGGAGATTATAAAGTTTATATGAAGTTTAAATCAGCACTCATGGAGTTTCATTTTCCTTTAAGACCTAAGGAATCTTCGTTACCTACTATTTTCCTAGATGTTTTTATGCCTAATTTTGTTAACTAGTTTGCACATATAAGATTACAAAGGCTTTTGCAAATTGAATAATATGTCAAGAATATGGATAGTGATTTGTATGACAATAGAATTCATGTTGAATCTTATAATGATGATAGTGAATGTGTTGATAATCAGAGTGAATATCATGAATCCATAGAGAAAGATAATTTGGCTTCCAAATGTGAAGAGAAGGAATCGACATGTAGTGAATCAGATGATTATAGTCAGGATGAGGAAAGTGGATACATAACTAAAAATAAATCATGTGATGACATGTATGAGAGTGAAGAACATTCTAGCAGCACTAGTGATGGCTCTTCCTACAATGAAAGTGATTATAATGATGCACATAGTGATGAGGTATCTTACAATGAGGAGGAAACAAGTTGTGATAAGGATTCTGATTTTTTATATTCTTCTACTGATGTTACTGATGTTGTAAGTATTTTGGATTAGTCAGCTTATGATCAAAGCAAAGAAGAATAGACTTTTGATGAAGTCTAGTTAAATGCTAAAGAAATTTCAGAACTATTGGCTTGTGATTGTGAAAGGTATGCAAATGTTTCTAAGAATGTTTCAATTTTTCCTTGTTATGTTTCTTCTCAATGCAAAGTCCTTTCCCCAAAGTTTGATGTTGAAAGTGATACAAATTTAGAACATTATGTGTCAATTCTTGGATGTGTATGTGGCCATGGTTCAAATATCAATACAAATGATGACTTATCTGATGTAGAGAATACTATTAAAGGAAGATTTAATGCTGGTCTGAATTCTTTTCATGTTGGTAATGCTGAAATAAATTTTCATGTTTTATGTGATAAAAAGGAGAGTGATATAAGTTTTGAATCTAATCTAGGTTTTCCCTTTTTTCCTAATGAGTCTAGTGATAATGAGTTTGAAAGAATTGAATTTCATTCCAATGAGTTTTTGGAAAGAGACAATGATAGTAATTAATGAGTCTTTTGTGAACACTTTCGTGACAAGTTTCATAGTTTGGTAACTAATTTATTGTTTGAAGAATGTGAAGGATTTTTAGAACATGTTGAATTTGATTGGATGTCAAATAAGATTGCAAATAAGGAGATATTAGATTTCATGTACTTTTCATATCTGGTTATACAAGGTGAGTTTCAAAATTATGACATATGTGACTCCTTGAATCAAAAAGAGTAAGAGTCCTTCGTATTTCCAGTTGATAGCATGCCTCAGTTGTATGAAGATGAAGACTTTCAATTTGATTTTAGTTTATATGAGCATTCTAATTCATTTTCTCATAATGAGCATGATGTAGAAGTAAATTTTGATTTGTATATGCACTATGAGAGTGAAGGAAGTTATTTTATTTTGCCAACTGAACTACCAGATAATGATGTTTTTGGTGAAATTGATGAGAAATATTTTTTTAGTTTACTTCTTCAAAATGGAGATGAAAATCAGGTTTATGATAGAGGTAAGAAGTTTTTTTGAAGTTCAGTGGCTCAGGACCATTGTTTGTACAGTTTAGGAGTAGTCTTTCTTATTTTGAATAAAGTTGTTGAGAAGTTTTGTGGAGTGGTATTCTTCCTCTAGAGATATAAATCCTTGACATGTTCACAAAGGACATGGATCCCTAGATAGAGCCACACTTGGGACTCAAAATTGCATTCCTGTCTTAATTACCATTCTAAGCTTTTGAGTCATTTTGAGCCCCTATAAGTGCATTTAATGCATGTGTACTCAACTATCCTTTCAAGGCCTATGAAGTGTTTATTTTTTCTAACACCTTTTAATTAGTAAATCCATGCATCCCATAATGATAAGTTGTCAATATAAGTCATTCCGTGAAGTTTCATTTTGACCAATGTTCAGATCTACAATTTTCCTTAAGTGTCAAACAGTGATAGGAGGCCTAGTTTGCATTTGAATATCTTATACCCAATTATATTTCATGACTCACCACTTTGGAAACATTTATTATGCATATCAGAGAAGATATATTTCAATTTTTAATTTTTTTTGATATGTTTTGTCTAGGTTTTGAATCCCTCAAAATCGGTTGTTTACTATTGTCATGATGATGTGAATTGTTCAAAATTTTAGGAGGCTCTGTATGACCAGTTGTAACTTTGACCCTTTCGATCAAAATGAAAAAATTACTTTTACATTACATTCTAGAAGTCAAACACTTGCTATATTTCAGATTTGAGCTTATGACAAATCCATTCGACTAGTTTTCGAATGCTATTCGAAATGTAATTTCTAAAGTTTTACTGGTGTCATAAAATGTAGATTGATTAGTACCCCCATTAAAGATGTTGTAGCTTTGAATCTATGATAGATGAGACCAAATTGATTGTACCACTATGTCCTACTCTAAAAATAATTTAAGTGTGCTAGTTTGCAAGTCTTGATGAATTTGTGTGCACACTTTTCTAGGTCTATTCTATTTTTAAAATTCACTTTTCTACCATTGTTCATAGTTCCACATTTCTTAGTACCCCACTTTTCATGCTTGCCAAATGCACCCTATTATTCATCATGAGCCCAAATCATAGAATTATATTCTCCTCATGACAAGAACCAAAACCCCATTTTTCATGAATCCAAGTCTTAGTTTGACCTATTTTTGAAGATAAAACCCAATGTGATTTATGGCTTTCTAACATGTTTTTTGGCAGGCAATTTCATGAGGGTAACTTTGACAGTCAATATCTTGACCCTTATGTTGTCATGAGACAAAATCTAATAGAGTGATAGAATGTGGAACATACAATCATTGTGTATGATTTCAGAGCCCAGTTATCTATTTTGGTCAATTTTTAAGGCCACCTAGAGGACCCCTTGGCACGAAATTGGCAGTCAAAAGAAAAGGATGAAATGAGTTTTAAAATTTTCAATGAATGTTTGGTTTTTTTTCAATCACTACAATGAGTTTAGGAAGGTCAGATTGAGGAATCAATGCTTTAGTTTGAAATTCCTTTTAGGCAAACCCACTTCGGGATCCAACTGAATTTAGTAGTGTGATAAGGTATTATGAGATTTAAAAGATGTTTTAAAAAGGGAAAAGTATTAATGGTTTAAATCATTATAGTTTTTGAAAGATACACTTAACATCACAATTTATTTGGATGCCTAGTCATAAGCAAGTGTAAATACTAAATTTAACAAATAGAACTATGAAGACATGTATACCAATATTTGGAAGAGAGACATTACTTGCAATGATTGCAAGGGTCAATGTCAATTGATATGCAAGAGAAAATCAAAGTCAGAATATGATTACTTGATTGAGTCATCCTTCTTTGAAACTACCAAACACATTCTTAGCCATATTTGATGTGTATTTTGTATGAGGGTGTTGTATGGTTTCAAGTAAATACCTTTAAATGTTCAATGTCATACCTTCCTTGACTTTCCAAGCAGCCAACTCATGAGACAGGGAATTTATCTCCAAAAATTGCTATAATGTATTAGTCTTTCTAACTATGTTAGCCCCTTATCCATTCCAGCTCCATGACAAACCAACCTACTGAGCGTCCTTAATGGATATTGTCATTTTAGAAACCCACTATGAGAACTGAAACTATAGAAAGGGGATTGCACAAGAATAATGAAGTGATGCATGACAATGATTTTAGATTTAATCAATCTTCCATATTACTCTTTCCCTAATACGATGAGATAGCTACATTTTAACTTACCAAATACCCAATTGCCTTCCCTAAATTTTGATGAGCTAGAGTTATGGGACAATGTCTTGTGATGTATACAAGATCATGTAGGTTCCAGTAAACAAGAAGAATAAAAGTAATAAATTGCTACATGATGGTGTTGATGATGAGAAGATGAGTAAATTGTTGTGGACAAGCAAAGTGTGGACTGAGTGGGACCAAGTAATGTTATCTACATCTTCAGTCAAATGCAAACTTGGTGATATACAAGGGAAATAGAGAGGGCATGGTATAGGTGATCAATTAGGGTTGAGCTCTTTGTCAAGTGGGCCTCAATTCTATTCCCAAGGCATGCGAAAGACATAGTTAGTAAATGAAGTGATGAGGATGTTTTGTTTAAGGATCATATGCATTATTGATTGGATAGTCAGCAGACCCATGGTAGAGGTGGCCTACATTCTTTATTTTGCAAAGGGAATGCAAGTTTGTGGAGCATCCGAGTCAAAGGAGATATGGAGGAGTATTTCCTCCAATTTCAAATCATTTTTTTCCATATTTATGCTGAGGGCATATTGGATTCTAATGCTTAACTTTCCTAATACACACCCAATTTTTTTGGTGGAAGGCATTTGAGGGAGAATCAAATTAACTTTCAAGCTCTCTCTATATGTGTAGGATTTTGAGGAAGGCTTTTTACATATAGTCCCACATTGGGAAAGAGGCATTGCAACATTTTAATACCCAATGCCTCATACTTTAAATGTCTTAAAGGACACCTAGCTTTTGAAGCCATAAGCTCTCGCATGGAGGGGCCCACCTAGCTAGCTGGAGGAAAACTAAAGAAATTTTGAACAATGGGCATTGCACAAACTGAGGATGATGATGTGGACCCCATGCGACCAACCAGGACACACCATGTTGCGCCTAAATGAACAAATCACAAGGCAACACCTACTTCAAATTTTGAGGAACTTGTTGTGGCAGATCTAACATCAGAGACACTTGATCATGATAGGTGTTAGATCGAATGGTTTGCACTTCCTCGCATTTCAAAGATGCAAGGTTATTAAGAAAAGTGGAGAAGTGTCATGATGACAAGTGGCACTCAGTGGTGACAAGGTAGAGAATAGGAGCACTTCACCAGACTGTGACATGTGTCATATCAAATAGTCAGTGCTTCCCTAGAGTCTGAAGATGCAAGGAGGATAAGGAAGGAAGGGAAGCAACAAGGAATTATGTGGCTGTGGACGAGGTGGCGATGACAGATCAATACAAGAAAATCAAAAAAGGCCATGTGGCCATGTGTCAAATGACCAGTGCTAGTTTGAAAACCCAATCAAAGGGTGCCACATGATGCCAAGGTGGTGATGATGGAGCAAAGTTCTGACCAATCACATGCTGCCATGTGTCAGGTTGGTCAAAGTAGTTTGACCCAAATGCAAAATTAGAGGGAAAAACAAGTGTTCAGGAAAAATTAATAATTTATTCCTTTTCTAATTTTTAATGTGACAGGGTTATTTAAATAAAAAAAGACATGTTATATACTTTTGATTTTAGGTAAGAATAAATTTTGCAATAATGCAGACCTGAGAGTCAAGATAGGAGCCTAATTTTCAAATTGATCCCCTAGGCATTTCTGTTAAGTGCGTACATGACTATCATATACTGTCGATAAGGTATTAGAACAAATTTTCTAGATTTGGTGTTTTTTTTTGCACAAGAAGCCATATGTTTGAGGTATTCAAGGTTTTGTCCCTAGTTCCTATTTTCTAACCACATTCTGTTAGGGTAGTTCAGACTTGATTTTCAGCAAAACGGTGAACTAGGTGTGCACCAAAGTATTAAGGATGTAGTTAGTGATGGTTTTTTCACACTCACATTAGTTTAGTAGAAGATTTTATCAGCATTTTAGATGCATAACTTTTTTTTTATCAGAATAAGGTTTCTCATTAGTTAGAGGAGATATTTTGGTTTTGTTGGAGCACAATGATGAGATTCCTTTCAGATTTTGGTTGTAGAGAGAAGAGAGATGATTTTCAGTAGTAGAGGATGGAGATTCAAGTGGACATGTGTCACTTCCAAACCAAATCTATGATTTCATTCCTCTCCTATATCTTTCTCTCTTTTTTTTTTCTCCAGGGTTGGTTCCAGTTGATTAGAAATTTTTCTACTAATATGATACCACTTGTTGGTTCCCAAGTTCTCTAAGCAAACTCCACTTGGTTTCCACCATTCTTCAACATTTTCTCTTTTGTATGAATAGCAGTATAGTTAATATAAATAAATTTGGTCTATTTTGTGGTTTAATGAGTTATTTACATGCATCTTGAATTTATAGTTTCAAAAAAATAAATACAATGAACAATAAACTATTGGAAACAATTGATTAATTATGGATTGTCTTTGATGTTACACAAAATGTCATATCATTTCCAGGCAGTGTATGCCGAGATCGCTTAGGCATTGAAGATAGTTTCTTGTGTTTGCTGAGCATTCTAGAGTTTACCTAGTTCAAAAGACAGTGTCTACTAAGTTCACTCGGGCGACAAAAGAAAATTTGTAGAAGCTGAGTGTTAATCGAGCTCACTTAGTTAATGAAGTAAATGTTGGATGGAACTAGTGTTAACTGAGCTCACTTGGTTACCAAAGGAACTTTGTAAATATGTAGTGTTAACTGAGTTTACTTAGTTAACACAAGAAAATTGCTTTGAGTTAGTATCTACCAAGAAAGGTTGGCTAATGAAGGATTTTCTTGTTTTGGCATATTGAGATCAATTGATTTGATTTTTGGTTCTAGCCGACTGAGAAGATGAATATTAATTATTCTAAGTTGTATTCAAGCTGACTTGACAAATGTGTAAGATATAAATATAAGGTCAAGTTGAGGATTGAATGTGTGGAACATCATTGAAGATTTGATTCAATGCTTAGAGGAAGTGAATTAGAAGGATAAGCAGAATATCCTTGTTGAGTTGCAAAGATACATTCTATCAGGAAGGATCAAGTATATAAGCCATAATTGAGATCTGTAATCAGCAATTCAATTGCATTATAAATTAGGTCACCTCATTGCTACCTTCTAACCATTATAGTAGTGATCTAAATCTCTTAACAGAGTTGGCTTAACAGCTATTTGTAAATACTCTAACAAGGTGGAATTTCTATTGAAGTGTCTAAATACCTCTAACAAGGCCACTTCTAACAAGGTGATTAAATCCTATAATAGGGTCACACCTAATAGTGTGTTTTGTAACATTTAATAGGGTTGGCTCCATTTCTTTGCCCTAACCTTAATTAGGGTTGATGAGGCACAATTTGGGCCATTAGTTACTATTTTCATCTGGGCCACCCATTGCAATCAAGGACCTAGATCTTAGTTAAAGTTCATGTTTTATTGCTCAAGTAGAAGAAAGCTGGTTATTGTTTATAAGATTATGTCATGTGAACTTTGATAATCCAGCCAAGATAAACAAAAATAGAAGAGTAAGAGGTATTCCTAATCTGAAGAAACTTGATATGGGTCTATGCAAAAATTGTCAAATTGGTAAGATGGGAAAAACTAGTTTCAAAGGCAAGAACTATCATTCTAAAGAAGTCTTAGAGCTTGTACATATAGACTTATGTGGACCTATTGGAATAGAGAGTTATAGTGGAGATAATTTTTTCATTCTTTTTGTTGATGATTATTCTAGAGTGATGACTATGATGTAATTAAAAGAAAAGTCTAAAGCATTTCAAAAATTTAAGTGGTATCTGGCAGGAGTAGAGAAGGAAACTAGAAAGAAACTAAAATGTTTGAGATCAAAAGAATGTGGTAAATTCATTTCCAATGAATTCTACATTGAAAAGGGGATTAAGATACTAGTATCAGCCCCTGGTACACCTCAGTAGAATGGTATAGTTGAAAGAAGAAACATATCCATCATGGATTGTGCAAGAACATTGATGATAAAAAAGAATGTTGCAATCAAATACTAGAGAGTATAATTGAAAAAAGACTCAAATCAAACTCCTTATGAACTATGGTATTGCTACAAACCTAATATAAGTTACTTGCAACTAATTGGTAGCAAATGTTATATCTTGAAAGAATCCATAAAATATAAATTTGATGTCAAAGTGATGAAGGAATATTTCCAAGATAGTTCTACAAAAGTAAAGCATACAAATGTTTGAATTTGTCTACTCATAAAATCATAGAAAGTGCACATGTGAGAATTGATGATTTTGCAAAAAAGAGTGAAGAAGAGAGCAATAAAGAACCTGAGGATTATAGAAGATTTGTTTACTTTGAACCTGATACAATGCCAAATCTATTTGGAAGTTAGGAGGCCTCACCTCCTGAGTCTCCAAAATCTCCAAAAGCTATAGAGTTATAGCCAGTGCAACCTGAGTCATAGTCTGAGGGACCCAAGTCACAGTCAAAGGCTACCAATTTTTTGCTAGAACAAACTAAGTCTAATGGGCCCAAGTCATAGACAATGGGACATGAGCTTAATATAAAATATCATGTAAAGGTCAGTGGAACAAGCTCCAAATGCAAAGTACCTATGTTAGCAAGACATGTCAAAAGGCATCATGCACTTGATCATATCATTGGAGACAAGTCAGATGGAACAATGACAAGAAAAAAATTGAAAGCTACATGTTTGCTTGCTGAATTTGAACAGAGAAATATTAAAGATGCTTTAGATAATCAAAGTTGGATTGAAGCAATGAACGAATAAATAGAATAGATAGAGAAGAAAAAGATTTGGACTCTTGTTCCAAGATGCACGAATAAAAATGTAATTGGCACAAAGTGGATTTTTAGAAATTAGCTAAAAGAAGCTGGAGAAGTTTAAAGAAACAAAGAAAGGTTAGTATGTAAATGTTATTGTCAAGAAGAAGGTATTGTCTATGGTGAAACTTTTGCTCCTATTGCAAGATTAGAAGGTATTAGAACTTTACTAGCATATGCAGCTCACATAGGATTTAAATTTAATCAAATGGATGTAAAATCTACATTCTTAAATGGAATTCTTAATTAGGAATTCTACATAGAACAACTTGATGAAGGGCGCTCCCCTTTAAACCATAAACTCATAACAAAAACAAAGAAACAATAGAAAATGCAAGAATAAATTATGGACTTCTTATTTGTGCCGCAAATACGAAATTACAGAATTCACAAGTACAATATGCTAACCCACATGGACACCTTCATTATAATAATTTGCTAGACAAACTGCGAACTATGACCCAAAGCTGTCCTAGACAATGTTCGGACCTTTCTTAAATAGGCAATTTTATGCTACTTGCAAAGGGTCTAGACATTGAAACTTAATACTTAGGGTTGATAGACCCTAACAATACATATAGAGTTGGCCAAATACATCTTGGACAATTATTTTAGATAATTTGGATAGCCCAACTTTGAAAGACAATAACTCACAAACTGTTGCTCTAATTGGCTATTATAACCACTTTTTGGAAATGCCAACTCTTGATCTACAGGATTGGAATGGTCCTAGCACTCTTCCCTTGAGTGTTTAGATCTCATCTGGGCACTCTAAGGCCTCTAATGGTGAGCCTGAAGATTTTTCTGCAAATTTTTTAACCAAAAATCCTTAATAACTTCCTTGATACTTATGCTTGAGCAATGAGATTTTTATTGTAGGCTTACAACTATAAAATGAACCTTCCTATAGAAAATGAGAACATTCCTAGCTAAAATGAGAGACTTACTAAAAATAAAAAGTAATAGTATCCACCCTATCTACTAGTCCTTATTAAAATACAAAAGACTAAAATAAAAAATATTTTTGGGTGATGCAAGATTGCTCTTACACCCAACATGCTCCTGCATCAAACACCCAGGGTAATTTGAGAAGTGACCCCGTCATGTCTCAGATGTTCAGAGGAAAACCAAGATGGTTAACCTCCTCCTTTGTTAGCCATGATGAATCCTCTACTAGCCTCCCTTTCCATTTGACTAGATATTCCTCATAAGTTTTGTTCCTATTACTTTTGTCAATGTGACTATCTAGTATCTCCTCAATCTCTTATCTAACTTCATCTCCATCACCTCCTACATAATACTCTGTCAAATCTAAAATATTAAATATTGGTGAAATATTCAATTTACCAAGCAACTCTACTTCATAAGAATTTTCTGAATCATGTCTTTCATGATCTTACACAGTCCAAACTTCTTCATTTTCAATTTATTATATGTACCCACTAGAAAATGCTCCTTTCTCAAATGAACCATGACTTCATCTCTAATCTAAAATTACTTATACCTCCTTTTGACATATTCCTTAGCCTTATATTGTGTATTCATCTTTATGATGTGCTTCCTCACCTTCTCATGGATGTTCTTTAAATGTTTAGCAAATTCTTCCACTTTAGCACTACTTCTCTTCTTTACCCAACTGCCTCAATTTAGAAGCAATTCTAGGAGTACTCCCATATAAAATTTGGAATGGTGATTTACCAATAGTCATGTTGATAAAATTATTAAATGAAAATTTTGCCTATGGTAAAATCATATCCCATCCTTTTTGCTTATCTCTAACCAAGCATCTCAGCAAGTTTCCCAATCTCCTATTCACCACTTTTGTTTGTCCATCAGTCTGTGGATGATGCAATGAACTGAACTTCAAATTTTTCTTCAATTTATTTCATAATGTATGTTAGAAATACCCAACAAATTTGGTATCTCAATCTAAAACTATAATCTTTGGCAGACCATGTAGTCTCACCACTTCTCTAAAAAACAATTCTACCACATGAACAACATCACTACTCTTCTTGCAAGGAATAAAATGTGCCATCTTTGAAAACCTATCAACCACCACAAAAATATAATCATGCCTATGCTGTGTCCTTGGTAATCCAAGAACAAAATCCATGTTGACATCCTCCCACAGCTTCTCTAACATAAGTAATGGCTAATACAACCCTGTATTTTGCTTGACTCATTTCACTATCTGACATACTCAGTAACATTGTACAAACTTATTCATATCTTGCTACAACTATGGCTAGTAATAGTTCTCAGTGGCCAAAGCTATGGTTTTATCTCTACCAAAATGTCCAACCAATCCTCTACTGTGCTTCTCCTTGATGAGATTCTCTCTTATGAAACTTTTGGGAATGCACAACTAGCTTCCTTTGAACAACAATTTATCCTGGATCATGAAATCCAACCGCTTTATCCTATCATGTGTAACAAGTTTTGTACAAGCCTTCCATGCTTCACCAAAATCAAGATCATCTAGATACAAAGTACTAAGTTCCTTGAACCCAACCACCTCTATCTGCATTTTTTTCAGCAAAAGTTTTCTTCTAATAAGTGTTAGATTGTGGTGATTGATCAGGAAAGTACTATACATACTTCATAAAAAGGGCTTAGGGTTGGGTATTTTTATGTGTGGTGATATGAAATTGGTTCTTGCGGCGGTATTGAGCTGTAAGGGATTACGGATTGTAATCAGGTTGTAATCACTGGATTGTAATAAGATCGGACTTGTTGTTTGGTGGACGTAGCCCAGGGATTGGGTGAACCACGTTAAATCTTGGTGCCTTGTGTTCATTTTTGTGTATTCCATTATTTTCTGTTATTGGTTATATTTGCATGTAGTTTTTATTTCTGTCCATGGTTTATCCTAACAAGTGGTATCAGAGCAAGGTTGTCTTTCAGTTATCCTCTGTAGGAAAGTCTCACGGTTAAGTGGGAGTCTCACAGTTGAGTGGGAGCAATGGAAGATGAGGGTAAGTTGAGGGTTCACAGGTTTAATGGGCAGAACTTCCAGTTATGGAAGATGCAAATGGAAGACTATTTATATCAGAAGGATTTATGGAAGCCGTTGGAAGGAAAAGCAAAGAATCAGGGAACTATGTCAGAGGTTGAATGGGATCTTTTGGACAGAAAGGCACTCGAAAGCATTCGGTTATGCTTGGCACCATCGGTGGCATTTAATATTACAAAAGCAAAGACGACAGAAGATTTGATGAAAACCCTAGCGACACTGTATGAAAAGCCCTCCGCTTCAAATAAGGTATTTCTCATGAAGCGTTTATTTAATATGAAAATGGCAGAAAGTGGATCTGTTGCAGATCATTTAAATGACATTAATACTATTACTAGTCAATTATCTTCTGTGGGTATCAATTTTGATGAAGAAATTAGGGCTCTCTTGATTTTGTGTTCTTTTCCTGAAAGATGGAATGGCTTGGTAATGGCGGTGAGTAATTATGTTCTTGGATCTAGTACCCTAAAATATGATGATGTGATCGGTGTTATTTTAAGTGAGGAAACTCGTAGAAAATCTTCAAGTGGATCTACATCAGGAAGTGCTTTAAATGCACAAAGCAGGGGCAGAACGACTGAAAGAGGAAGTAACTCTGGAAATCGTGGGAAATCAAGAGGAAAGTCAAAGGGGAGGAGGTCTCAATCAAGAGGACCAAATGATTGCTGGTACTGTGGGAAACTAGGGCACAAAAAGAAAGATTGCTGGACTTGAAAGAAAAATGAAGGAGATAAATCAGATGGAGACAAAGAGGCAAATGTGGTAAGTAACAAATCCAAAGAGGATGCTTTTCTTCTATCTTTAGAGAGTGTTGATGATTCATGGGTTTTAGATTCTGGTGCTTCTTTTCATGCTACACCTCATAGAGGCTATTTCATTGATTATGTCCAAGGGGATTTTGGGCTTGTTTATTTGGGGGATAATGAACCCTGTCAGATTGTTGGAAAGGGAAAAATTAAGATTAAGTTGCAGAATGGGAATCATTGGCTACTACATGAGGTAAGACATGTTCCAAAACTAAGTAGAAATTTAATTTCAGCAGGGCAACTCGGTGATGAGGGTTGTGTAGTTACTTTTAATGATAAAAATTGGAAGGTTTCAAAAGGTTCCCTTGTAGTAGCAAAAGGTGTGAAAGTAGACACCTTATATCTTTGTACAGGTCATATTGTTCCTTCTACTTTGATTGTTTCAGAGAAAAATGAATATTCAGGAACAATTACTGCAGTTGAGCAGGGAGAACAAATAGCTGTTGTAGATTCTAATACAGCGTTGTGGCACAATAGACTTGGGCAGACGAGTGAAAAAGGTATGAAATTACTTCATTCAAGGAAAGTTTTACCAGGTCTAAAATGTGTGAATATGGATTTCTGTGAAAGTTGTGTGTATGGAAAACAAAAGAGAGTGAGTTTTGTAAAGACAGGGAAGGAAAACAAAAAGGAGAAATTAGAGCTTGTGCATACAGATGTATGGGGACCGGCTCAGGTATCTTCCCTTGGTGGCTCTCATTATTATGTTACATTTATTGATGACGCAACTAGAAAAGTATGGGTTTATTTCCTTAGACAGAAATTTGATGTATTTCAAACTTTTAAGAAATGGAAATGCTTGGTTGAAAATGAGACTGGTAAGAAATTAAAATGTCTCAGATCTGATAATGGTGGTGAGTATTGCAGTAATGAATTTGAAGATTATTGCTCCACTAATGGTATTCGTAGACAAAAAACTGTTCCAAGGACTCCACAGGAAAATGGAGTGGCTAAACGCATGAATAGGACTATAATGGAGCACGCAAGGAGCATGAGGTTGCATGCTGGGTTGCCCTTACACATGTGGGCGGAGGCTATCAATACTGCAGTATATTTGATTAATAGAGGTCCCTCTACTCCTTTGGGCTATGGTATTCCAGAGGAAGCATGGACTGGTAAGAAGGTGAGTTATTCTTTTCTCAAGACCTTTGGTTGTGAAGCTTTTGCTCATATAGACTCTGAAAATAGAACCAAGCTAGAAGCTAAATCAAAGAAATGTGTCTTTGTTGGATATGGAATTAATGAATTTGGCTATAGGCTTTGGGATTTTGAAAATCATAAAATTATAAGAAGCTGGGATGACATATTCAATGAAAAAGTGTTGTACAAAGATCTGTTGCAGCAACATGAGAAGAAAGAAGATGATTATGTAGTGTTGGATGATACTCCAAAAGCTAATGCTCCAGCCATTCCTCATGATGTGCAATAACTGCAACAAAAAATACCACACACACCAGTGAATGTTAGACGGTCAACAAGGCCAATTAGACCTCCACAAAGGTTTTCTCCCTCTTTGTATTCTATTTTACTTACTGATGCTGGTGAACCTGAAAGTTATGATGAAGCTGTGCAGGTGGATACTAAGATTCAGTGCGAGTCTGCAATGAAAGATGAAATGGACTCTTTGCTGAAAAATAAGACCTGGGGTTTGTGCAAGTTGCCTGCAGGTAAAAAGGCTTTACAGAATAAATGGGTTTACAGGTTGAAAGAAGAGGAAGTAGGTAAGAAAAGATTTAAGGCCAGGTTAGTTGTAAAAGGATTTGCACAGAAAAAGGGAATTGATTTTGATGAGATATTTTCTCCTGTTGTTAGAATGACTTCTATTCGTACTGTTTTAAGTCTTGTGGCTACTGAAGATTTGCATTTAGAGCAGATGGATGTTAAAATAGCCTTTCTTCATGGTGATTTGGATGAAGAAATATATATGGCTCAGCCACAAGGTTTTGAGGTCAAAGGTAAGGAGAACTTAGTGTGCAAATTGAAGAAAAGTTTATATGGCTTGAAGCAAGCACCTCGGCAATAGTATCTGAAATTTGATAGTTTTATGCATGAGCATGGATATAATAGGTGTCATTCAGATTACTGTGTTTATTTTAAGAGGTTGGATGATGATAGCTACATTATTTTATGTTTATATGTTGATGATATTCTTATAGCTGGGTCTAACATGGATCATATTAAGGGGCTGAAATGCCAATTAGCACATGCATTTGCTATGAAGGATTTGGGGGCAGCAAAACAAATCCTTGGTATGAAGATTTGCAGAGATAGGAAGAACAAAACATTGACGCTATCTCAAGCTGATTATGTTGAGAAGGTGTTGCAACATTTCTCTATGGAGAATGCTAAAGCTGTCAGCACACCTTTACCTGGTCATTTGAAATTGACTAAGGAGATGTGTCCCAAGACACAAGAAGAGGAGGATAAGATGTCCAAGGTACCCTATGCTTCAACTGTAGGAAGTTTGATGTATGCTATGGTATGCACTAGGCCAAATATTGCACATGCAGTGGGAGTCGTTAGCAGGTATATGAGTCATCCAGGATTTGAGCATTGGAATGCTATCAAGTGGATTCTCAGATATTTGAGAGCAACATCCAATAAGTGTTTACACTTTGGGGGCTCTACTACTAATTTACAGGGCTATGTTGACTCAGATTTGGCTGGGGATATTGATACCAGGTGGAGTACTACAGGTTATGTCTTTACTGTTGGTGGGGCAGCCGTGAGCTGGGTTTCTAGGCTACAGAAGATTAATGCTCTCTCCACTACCGAGATAGAGTATGTTGCTGCTACAAAGGCAGCCAAAGAGATGATATGGCTTCAGTTCTTCTTGGAAGAATTGGGACATCCTCAGAAAGATAATTATTTGTTCACAGATAGTCAGAGTGCCATTCATCTTGCTAAGAATTCAGCTCTGCATTCTAAGACCAAACACATACAGTTGCGGTACCATTTCATTCGATCAGTTTTGGAGGATGGACAGTTAAAGCTGGAGAAGATACATACCAATGAAAATCCAACAGATATGTTGACAAAGGTTGTAACAAGGGAGAAGCTGAACTCCTCTTCAGCTTCAGTTGGTCTTTTAGACTAAATGTGAATAAAAGAACAGCAGAGTCCAGGGTGGTTTGATCCAATGGGAGCCCCATGCGGTAGTTGTATTGCTACAGGATCAGTCTCCAAGTGGGAGATTGTTGTTTAGTGTGGAGCCTCATCAGTCCCCAAGTGGGAGATTGTTAGATTGTGGCGACTAATCAGGAAAGTATTGTACATACTTCATAAATAGTGGGATTCAAAAAAAAAATTTTGGGAAGTAGCCGACATGGTAGCCGAAATATTATGGCCGACAAATGGCCGACATGTTATAACCCTAAAGCGGTTTAATACTTGTATAAAAAGGGCTTAGGGTTGGGTATTTTTATGTGTGGTGATACGAAATTGGTTCTTGCGGCGGTATTGAGCTGTAAGGGATTACGGATTGTAATCAGGTTGTAATCACTGGATTGTAATAAGATCGGACTTGGTGTTTGGTGGACGTAGCCCAGGGATTGGGTGAACCACGTTAAATTTTGGTGCCTTGTGTTCATTTCTGTGTATTCCATTATTTTCTGTTATTGGTTATATTTGCATGTAGTTTTTATTTATGTCTGTGGTTTATCCTAACAATAAGAGCATCTACAACCCTATTAGACTTCCCACTCCTTTGTTTCAAATCAAAATTATAAATCTACAAAAACTCAACCCACTTCAAATTCTTTTGGTTCAATTTTCCTTGACTATTCAAATATTCCAAAGCTTGATGATTAGTATACAAAACAAACTTCTTAAGAATAATATAGAGTCTCCACTTCTTCAATGTTTGAACTATAGCATAAAATTCTTGATCATAAATAGAATATTTTATTTTTGTATCATTAAACTTTTCACTGAAATAAGCAAAAGGTCTACCTTCTTGGCTCAAAATAGCTCCTATTGTAGTACCACTAGCATCACAGTCTACTTGAAACACCTTGTTAAAATCTAGAAGTGCTAAAACAACTTGCTCGGTAACTTTTTATTTCAACAGATTAAAACTTTTATCTGCTCCTATAGTCCACATAAACTCTTTCCTATCCCCTCGCATTGTTTCACTCAAGGGTCCACAAATACTACTAAAACCTCTTATGAACTTTCTATAAAAACTAGCTAGTCCATAAAAAGATCTTACCTCTATCACACTCCTTGGAGTAGGCTATTCAAGGATAGCCTTCACTTTCATTGGGTCCATTTTCAGACCTTCTACTAAGACTATGAATCCCAGGTACACCAACTCCCTTACAAAACTGCACTTCTTTAGGTTTATCAGCAACTTTTGTTTCCTCAACTTATCAAACATCTTGTGAATATGAATCAAATGCTCCTCCAATGTCTTACTAAAGATCAAAATATCATCTAGGTAAACAATGACAAACTTACCCATAAACTCTTTCAATACCTCATTCATGAGCCTTATGAAAGTGCTTCATGCATTGGTTAGCCCAAAAGGCATGACTAACCATTCATACAACCATTCTTTGGTCTTGAAAGCATTCTTCCACTCATCACTTTCTCTAATATAAATCTGTTGGTATCCGCTCTTCAGATCTATCTTATTCAAATACTCAGCTCCACTCAAACAATCCATAATATCATCCATCCTTGGCAATGGAAATATGTACTTGATCATGATATTGTTGATAGCATGAGAATCTTTGCACATCCTCCATTCTCAATTCTTCTTTGGTGCTATTACTACTGGTACAACACATGGACTCAAAATCTCTCAAATCAACCCCTTCTGCAACAACTCATGAACTTGTATATTCAACTCTTCACTTTCTGCTGGTGTCATTCTATGCATTGCTTTTTTTGGCAAACTAGCTCCTAGAACCAAATCTATTTGGTGATTGATCTTCCTCATTGGGGGCAATACATCAAGTACATTATTTGATACAATATAAAAAATTCTCCCAACATATCTGCAACTTTTGCAAGTACCTCCTCTACTTCATCTTTACTATCTTTTGGAATTATAGTAGAACACATATGCTCATGCTTCATACCTTTGAGAAAGGCTTTTCCATCAACAAAACACATTCTGATAGCACTACATACCTTTTCTTCTTTCTCCTTCAATGGCTTTGGCTTTTGTTTCACTCCATCCTTGGTTAGAGTGTAGGTATTTTCTTGCCCATCATGTACAACATGCTTGCCAAAATGTCATTTCCTACCCAACAACATATGACATATGTCCATAGGTATGATATTACATAGTACCTTATCCTGGTATCTTCCAATCTTGAACTTCACTGAGCATTTCTCATTTACCATGACCTTGTGGTCATCTTGCACCCAAGCAATATGGTATGGATACAGGTGTTTATGTCTATTTAGCTCCAACTTAGTGACCATCATTTATGACACTAGATTTTTAGTACTTCTACCATCAATGATCTCATCACAACACTTATCTTCACATTTGCACTTTGTGCAAAACAAACTACTTCTTTCATAAGGTTCATTCTCACCACTCAGTAGGACTCTTCTGTTAACTAGGACTTCTTCTCTTTCTGCATCTTTAGAATGTGATGATCTGACATCTTCATCAACATGTGCAACTCTAGCCTGGCCTTCTATTCTTTGATCTATCCTTCCTTGGCCTTGGGTACATTCAAATGCTCTATGCCCTTCTTCTCCACAATGAAACCATTTCCCACAAAAGCCTCCTCTTCTAGATCCTTGTCCTCTACCTCTTCCTCTCTAATCTCTATTGTTTTGATTATGGAAATGATTGAAATTTTTTCCCCTTTGGTTTGAACTACTACTTCTAGCCTCATCCTTGTTCTTCTAATCATCATTACAAACTCCATAAGATCATCTGCCAGATCTTCCAGCATGACCTCTTCTGCTATTCTTGTTGTTAAAATTCTTGCTCAGTTTCTCCTCAACTTTTAGGGTAAACTAGTATGCCTCCTCAATATTGTGTATTCAAAATAGACTCAGCTTGTGTTGAATGCTTGGCCTTAACCCATTAAGATAATGGGAAACTTTCTCCTTATCAGCTTATGCATGGTCAATTCTAATGAGAACTCGGTAGAACTCTTTGGTATAGTCTTGAACATATTTTCCTGCTTGCTTCAACCCTTGCATCTTCTTCAACAAATCAAGCTCATAATCCATAGGAATGAATCATCACTTTAGTTTAGCTATCATATGATCCCATCTAGTATCTTGTCCTTTCCCTTTTGTATTTTTCTCCAACTGAACCTCTTGCCACTAGATCTTCACATGTCCCTTTAGTTTTTCCTTCAAAAACTTGACCTTATCAGGATCCTCAATATCTTCATACTCAAAGTAATCATCCAATTCATTGATCCAATCAATCAACTCTTCTAGGTTAATTTTTCCTGAAAATGTAGGAACCTCAAACTTAGGACTTTTCCCAATCTTGGAGATGGCCCTTAAAAGCGTCTCTTCCTCTAGGTTTAGAACTTCCTCTACTTTGGCATTTTCATCTACTTTTTCCTTTTCCTCACTTTCATCTCTTCTGGAAAGATTTATTCCTCTACACATTTTGTCTTCCAATGCTTATATTTATCTTTAGAGAGCTCTAAAACCCTTAGGTGTAACACCTACAGCTCTTCTGCTATGCTCTCTTTGTGGAGGCATTTTTGTGATTCTCTTAAAACCCTAGTGTAAAGTGCCTCACAATTTTTTATCTATCTACACACTCAGCCCAAACCATGATCCTAGTTTGAACTGCCTCACAATTGGTGATCTGTCCACACACTCAAGAACTCTAGCTCTGATACCACTTGATGGAGAGTGCTCCCCTTAAAAGCATAAACTCATAAAAAAAACAAAGAAACAATAGCAAATGCAAGAACAAAATATGGACTTCTTATTTGTGCTACAAATGCAGAATTACAAAATTCACAAGTACAATATGCCAACCCACATGGGCACCTTCATTACAATAATTTGCAAGATAAGCTATGAACTATCACCCAGAGCTGTCCTAGACAATGTTCAAGCCTTTCTTAAATAGGCAATTTTATGCCACCTGGGATGGTTCTAGACATTGAAACTTAATACCTAGGGCCAACAGACCCTAACAATACATATAGAGTTGGCCAAATACATATTTGATAATTATTTTAGATATTTCTTGTAGCCCAACTTTGAAAGGCCATAACTCATGAACCGTTGCTCTAATTGGCTATTATAAACACTTTTTAGAAACACCAACTCCTAATCCATAGGCTTAGAATGGTGCTAGTGCCCTTCTAAATTTTTGGACCTCATTTGGGCACTCTAAGGCCTCCAATAATGAGCTTGATGATTTTTCTAAAAATGTTTTCACCGAAAATCCACAATAACTTCTCTGATACTTATGCTTGAGCAATGAGATTTTTATGGTAGGCTTACAACTCTAAATGAACCTTCCTATAGAAAATGAGAACATTCCAAGATCAAATGAGAGACTTACTAAAAATAGCAAGTTCCCATTAATAGTAACCACCTTGTCTACTAGTCCTTATTAAAATAGAAAAAACTGAAATAAAATTTTTTTTTGGGTGATGCAAGATTGCTCTTCCACCTAGGATGCTCCTGCATCACAACCTGAAGGTTTGGTAGATCTTAGCAAAAGAGATATGGTCTGCAAATTACACAAAGCATTGTCTGGTTTCAAGAAAGCTCCTAGAGCTTGGTATGAAGGACTTCATACCTACTTGATAAAGATTGGTTTGCAAAGAACAAATGATAACAACATTTTTCATATTAAAGAAGGATCGGACAAGAAGATTGTGTTGGCAGAAATATGTGTGGATGACACTTTATCTACAAGAAATGATGACCTGTGCAAAGCATTTTTTAGAAGAAATGAGTAAAAACTTTGAGATGTCCATGTTTTGAGAAATAAAATTCTTTGTTGGATTGTAGATCTAGTAGAAGAAAGATGGTATCTACATTACCAAATCTAAATATATCAAGGAGATACTAAAGAAGTTTGGAATGGAAGATTCAAGACCAGTTGGAACTCCTATGCCTACTGGAGATTGTTGAAAACAATTGATTAATTGTGTATTGTCTTTGATGCTACAAAAAATATCATATCATTTCTAGTCAATGTATGTCAAGCTCACTCAGGCATTGGAGATAAATGCTTGTGTCTATCGAGCACTCTAGATTTTTCCTAGTTCAGAAGAAAGTGTCCACCGAGTTCACTTGGGTGACAAAGGAATTTTTTTAGAAGTTGAGTGTTAACTGAGCTCGCTTGGTTAATGAAGGAAATTTTGGATGGAACCATTGTTAACTAAGCTCATTTAGTTAGGAAAGGAACTTTGTGAATATGCAGTGTTAACCGAGTTCACTTGGTTAACATAGGAAAATCACTTTTAGTTAGTATCTATCAAGCAAGCTTAGCTAATAAAGGATTTTTTTGTTCTGGCATATTGAGTTCAATTGATTTGTTTGTTGGTTCTAGCCAATTGAGAAAACGAATATTAATTATTCTAAGTTGTATTCAAGCCAACTTGAAAAATGTGTAAGATATAAATAGAAGGTCAAGTTGAGGATTGAATGTTTGGAACATAATTGAAGATTTGATGATGCTTAGAGGAAGCGAATTAGAAGGATAAGTATAATATCCTTGTTGAGTTGCAACGGTATATTCAATCAAGAAGGAGCAAGTATATGATCTAGAATTGAGATTTGTAATCAGCAATTAAGTTGCATCAAAAATTAGGTCATCTCATTGCTACCTTCTAACCATTGTATCAATGATCTAAATATCTTAATAGAGTTGTCCTAATAGCTATTTGTAAATCCTCTAACAAGGTGGCATTTATATTGAAGTGTCTAAAGAGCTCTAACAAGGACACTCCTAATAGGGTGATTAAATCATGTAATGGGGTTACACCTAACAGTGTGTTTTGTAACCTTTAACAAGATTGACTCCTAATAAAGCTCACTTTAGAAGAGTGAAAATTAATAATTAGTTGCAATTGTTGGTTTTTCTCAAATTGGGTTTCCACGTTAAATCTTGGTGTCAATTATGTTCATACTATTTCTTTTATGTGTATGAAACTAAGTTAAAGTAAGATTAACCATAGATAATATCTTAATATTTTCATGTTTATCATTTTTTGAGTTATTTCAATGTTTACTGAGTTACAACATTTTTTAGTGTAAACTGAGTACCTATGTGTTTGTCGAGTTACAACAAAGTTTAGTTTACATAGATTTTTAATTTTTATTGACATCTAAGGGATCTAGGATTTATTTTGTGGTAATTGATCCACCTCTCCCCTCTTAATTACTCCTCTTATATTTCTAACACAAACTTCTTAGTTTCATTATGATTCTTGTCTCCTACCTATATAATTTGCAATGTTTGTGGTTTAGGGACAAAGAACTTAAACTCTTTTATAGCCCATTAAAGATGTATGTCTTTTATGTTTTTCTATTGGAACAAAGAGCCAAGTAAATGCTTGATATATTTGACCAGGTTGCTGGTTACATGAGAAGGATATTACATAAGGTCTTGATGAGTACTAATGTCTTATTCACAAAGTGATAGGATAGATCTGATATCATGATGTAGGGAATATGTCACTGGTATCATTGATGTATGCGTGTAATTTATAAAACTACCCAATCAATAAGGCACTGATTAGCTACAAGATCAATTTGTTCTTATTGTTGCATATTCAGGATTTGTTGAAATCAAACTTAAATCAATTATCCACTTCCCTTTCTATTTAGCAGTTAAAAGGATGCCCTCACTCAACTTTTTTATTCATTGGTTATGTAATTTTCTACTACATATCTTTTTTATTGCATAAGTATAAGATAAATAAGGGTTTTATCTTCTTTTTCTAGATTCAATTGTATGCATTGACATGGGAACCATATGAAGAATCTAAACTTCACTCACCTAGGTCTTGTAGAGTTTGAAGAAGGAGTATAGCCTTATAGTTGGCCCTAGTATCTAAATAGTTATGTTGTAGATGGGAATTATTTGCCCCTAGATGTATTCATTCCTATCATTGGGTTATTGAAAAAACTATTAATTCAAGAGCCAACAAGAAACACATCTCAAATCAACTTGTCTTTAAATCCTCCAATAGAGAACTCTACCCATGTCTTCCCATTCACAAGTACACTTTCCCCCTTATTCAACCATGTCACCATTTATGGAATGGTATGGGGTATCCTCTCCTGCTTAAGCTTCTAAACTTCTCCCTCTAAGATTATGTTATCTATGGAACTTGAATCCACAATAACCTTACATACCTTACCATGTATTTGACAACTTATCCTAAATAAGACTCTCCTCTGCTTTGGCTCCTCTTTTACTAGTTGCCTAATTAGGGCTATTCTAACCATTAATTTATCTCCCATATCTAACTTGATATGGTTAATCTATTATGATTTGACACTTGATGTATCCTCTTGAACATATGTTACTCTCTTCTCAATATTTGAAGAAGATTCTTTCTCAAGGCAACTATATGTAGGATGACCCAACTGTCCATAGCTATAGCACTTCATGATATAAAAGTATGAGTTACTTCTACCTACATGTCTTCCTCGATTAGAACCCTCTTAAGTTCCTCTACCTCTTCCATGGCCTCCTCTAGAAGTATTTTCATTCCCATGTTTTGTAGATTTAGACTCTCCTTGAATTAGTCCCTCTACTTTGGTATCCACCTCTATGACCTCTTCGGTCTCTTCCTCTTCCTCTTCCCTTGGAAATCTGATCATGTTTCCTTCTACTCTTATCTTCAACCTTGATGGCCAATTAATAGCATTGGTGTACTATCTTGGGATAGAGAAGAGTCATCTCTTCTAGTACACTCCATTTCAACCCATTTAGGTATCTAGCCACCTTAAGACTTTCATCTTCAACTACATTTAATCTTATGCATAGCATTAGGAATTCCTTAGTATAAGAATTAACATCAAGATCCCTCTTTCTAAGAATTTGTCTCTTTAGATGCAATTTGATTTCATAATCCTCTAGCATGTATGTCTCTCTCACTTTGTGACCTAGTCCCTTCCAAGTGGAAATTAGTTTCTTACCTTCCTTCTCTCTCTCTACCTAGATGAACTTCCACCATGTCAATGTAGAAACTCTCAGCCTTGACTTTTTTACCCTAGCTTTTTGTGCCTCTGTAACTCCATCACACTCAAAGTGGTTTTCCTCCAGTCCATGACTAGATTTGCCTCCATTTTCCCATTGAATAATCGTATTCCCTCCAGTACCTTCCCACTCATGGCTTTCATTTCCTTCAAGAATGGTTCCTCTATAAGAACAAGATAAAGTGTAGGTTCATCATCATGTATAGTCACCTCTTTATTATTTCCTTAAACCTTTCTTTTGACTTCCTTAGTTGTTTCTTCCACTTGATCTAACTTTTCTTCTAGTTGGGCTAATCTATCTTTGAACAACCTATTTTCTTCCTCTTGCTTAGTCACCTTCTTTGGTAACCATACATTTGTCACCATTGTAATTTCTCCTATTGATTCCCCAATCTGAAACATTTATCCACAAGCCTAATTCTTTAAGTCTTTGATACCAATATGGTAGGGAGGTTGGATGAACCAATCATTGGTTCATGTTCTTAGTCTTCTTGTAAGGCTTTTACGGTATCTTCGCCACACCACTTGACAACTATAGGACCTTAATTATCTAAGGATCCCTTAATCTCTCTAGCCAACCCAACTACCAAGAAACATTCATCAATCAATTCAAACCTTGATGCATTCTTGCTTCACTCACCATAGCCCGTAAAACACCATAAAGGCCCTTAACCTCCAAATCTTGAACTAATCCTTGTAAAGGTCTGGCAGTATTACTAAATACTTAACCTCAACCATCTAGGGGTGTTAGAAGTCTCACTTTATTCATCTTCTCATCTGATTTCATCAATTCTTCACAAATAGGCCTAAAAGGCTACTAGCCCCAATTAGGTCTCCTATAGCGAGAAAATAGGGATTTTATCCCAATCCTTCCAAAGTAACCCACTACATTTTTTAGGATTCTTGGACCATGTTCCAACCTCTCAAGGATTTTTGGGGTCTTGGGGTCACTACCTTCCCTATAGTTGACTATTCAATTTGAGTGAATTTAGGAGTTTTAGGACTTAACTGGTTTTTTTCAAGTAGGAAAGTGTGAGGTTATCAATTGGATTGGTATGACCACACCTTGTAAATACTCCTATATTCACTTTACAAGTGGAATTATGACTCTAGCTAGCCACCTTTGCAAGTTATACCGACTACACCTTGGTCTTGCCTAGTCAGACTTGCCATAGGCTGGCTTAGGGAAAGACTTTAAAAATGGCTTTCCTAGATTTCAAGACCCAAGCTCCTTTATATTGAATATATATGGAGTCTATTCCCTATTATCAATATTTCATACAAAAAGAATGGTGGGAAAGTGAGTTAGAGCCCCATCTTTGCCAACTACCTAGACAAAACCAACAACAGTGCAAGAAGAACAATATTTGCAAAGGTGAAGTAAATGAACACAAAATTCCTATCTAATTAGAATCAAGAAAACATCTAATTTGTATACAATAGGTGTTATAGTAACAAGCTCAATCCTCTCACTAACCACTGTCATAAAAAATGCACAAATTTTCTTAGAATTACTTCAAAACTCCAATCTCTGAATGCATCTTTATTAAGGCATAAATTTTGTAGGGTGGTTGGGTGGTTATTTTCCCCTTATGGATCCTTTCCATTGAGATAAAACTTTTTGATAATGTTTTCCAAGCAACTTTTCAAAGTTGTAAAGTTGCATAATGCAACTTTTACATCTTTTTGTCAAGTTTTTCCCAACTTAAACAAATGAACTCTGATGCTTCCCCATCTTAACCAAATACCTCAACTAAGGTTTGAAAATATCCAAACCCATCCTAGACCCTAGTAACCTCATGATGATACCATAATCATCCCTATGCAATCAAGGTCCTTTTGTTAGAAATAGGAATTACTAAGGGGGGGGGGGGGGGGGGGGTGAATCAGTAATTTAAAAACTTTAGTCACCAATTGAATATTATTTATTACTTTGAACCATACATAAGAAAGTAATAAAGTAATGCTAAATAGTAACAATAACCATGCATAAAGATAACTCATAACACCATATTTTTCTAACTAGGGAAACCCTAGCCAAGGGAAAACCCCAGTGGGGATGATACCTACTAGATAATATATTATATATATGTTCCTTGTTAGAGGATGAACCCTGTTAGGAGTCAATGAGAAAATTCAATATAGAGAGTCCTTGTTAGGAGACCCTGAATCCCTGTTAGGAGATTCCAACCCTATTAGGAGTTGTAGCATAGTAGATGCAAGACAAGTTCACTGCCCAAAAAAGTAATTAGTCCTCTGGCAAATAGGTGTTGTAACTTCTTTCCTAATTGATCTATGATCTTCAACTCGATCTCAAATCATAAAAATAGCTTCTCAAAACTTTTCATGTATCACTTTACAGAAAGTTCACATATCACAATAGCACATACAATACGACTACACTTTTCTTGATAAGATGTCCTTTGCATAAATACTATGCCTTTACACAAATTGTTGCTAGGTCAGCTAATACCATAATATACTTTTCCAACTTAGAGTGAACATCTAGGATGTTGGCCCTAATTGGTCAAGTAACTATTTTGTAAACAAAATAATTCCTTTCCTTTAGTTTTATTGTCCTATTTCACTAGTAAAACATGAATATCTCTTTTATGTATAGTCTGTACTAATGTTTGAGGTTATACACATAATCATCAACATGTATACTATCTCCATCTAACCTCACTAGTCATAAGTTGATGTTAGTAACAAGTTACATACAAAACAATATACTGATGTAAACCAAATTCATACTTAGACAATTTTCTTAGTACTAAAATCTAAGTATCTTTATTTCCAAGGTTTCCTATAAGGATGTACATCATGCATTTCCATAAATGAATATCTTCATTAGCCAGTTATCAAAAATCTCCCCCTTTGGCATTTTGCAACAAATTAGGGAAAATTGGCTAAGTATCAAAAACTTGTCAAAAACAATATATTAATTATCTTTTAAAACTTGTCCATCTTACATATGCTACCCCTTACAATATGATTTCATTCCTTACAATTTTATCTTCTCCCCTTTACCTGATTAACAATTTTCTTATACTCTTCTCTGTCTCTAATGTCAATGAAAAAGGTTAGAATGTCAAAAACTTAGTTCTTCTACCTTACACTGATAATATCTTCATGCAGTCATCAAAACTTTCCTCAAGATTGGTTAAACCTTTTATCAATGTATCCTTGATTGATTCAGCAGAGGTGAAAATTGTACATAAGGCATATGAAGCAATCTCAACTACATTAATATCAGAGTATAAAAAGTTTGAATAGGTGTCTTTGGCTTTGACACATTCCTCCAACTGTTTCCAAATAATAGATATCCTCAGAGTTATAGACTCCCTAAATTTTGATAATCTATTCAAAATTTGTTTCTTTTGAAGTTCCAATTTCCAAATTTCACTATGAATACTAGCCACTTGTCCTTCAAAGTCATCACCTTTACTAGAAGGTTGTTGTATCTGGCTTGATAGAGCATCTAGCTTACTCAACTTCTCTTCAATCTTACTATCAAAATCCTTGGTTAACCTATGAGATAGAGTACACTTGATGTACAATACCTTTCCATCTTGTTGACATTTCCAAATTTTCTTGATACAAGTATCAAGACTTAGCAAATCATTCTTGATAATTTGAAAAATAGTGCTAAATAGATTAGCATCATGTGAAATCTGGGCCTTTGATTTTGCAACATTCAAAAAAATTGTAAATTCCTTATCAAAATATTTCAATACTTCTTGTGCCCTTTGTTCAAGATCTACCTCTATATGTTTGACTACCATAGTACTATGTAATCTGTCAGTAACCTCCATTAAGGTTCTCCACAAGCTCTTCACTCTCCTATTCTTTTCAATAAGCTTTGTTAGAGATGAGATCAAGTTAGTCTAATCACCATCATCACTTGTTAGGATAGCAAATAAAAGTGGAGTAGATGAACTAAATGGTTTAGATTCATCTTCCCTGTTCTTCTTCTCGACTACCTCTTTGACTCTCCTCTCTTCTTTCTCTTTCTCTTCTTTTTCTTTTTGTTCTTTTTCTCTCTTTTCTTCCTTCTCTATTCTCTTCTTCCTTTTTTCCTCTATTTTTTTCTTCTTTTCTTCCCCATCTCTTCTCTTCATTTCATCTTCAAGCAATTTCTTCTTGGCTTCTTCTATTTTCCTCCTTTCTTCCTCTAATAGCCTCTTCACCTCTTCAATATGTTTCAATTGATCTTGTATATCCTCGGTATAGGATTCAGGTTGTTTGGAACTCTCAAAAGAGTTAGTATCATCAAAGTTAATAGTAACATTGGTCTAATCAATTTAAATTGTGTCACCACTTACTAAGAATTTTGAGGTCATAGGTGCTGGCAAAGGTGTTGCCTTAGACTTTGTCATTATCTGATTGATAGCCATAATTGTTGCACTCCTTATTTTGTCCTTCTCACCCACCATAAAAAGAAATGGTCTCACCTTGTTTCTCAAGTAAGGTGTTGGATTTTTCAACAATCTCTTGACTTCTTCTTCATCATCAGTCATGTATATTGTCCTTATTATAGACTTTTGAAGTTCTATGTCTTCTTCTCGAGCTGGTACATTCTTCTCAATAAGTCTATCATAGACTTTTTTATTTATCGTGCCTTTAATATCCTTAAGTTTCAAATTGTTAGCTATTATATATATCATAGTAGAGATATCAATTTGATCTTTCTCAATATCATTATACAAATCATAAAATTTGTTCAACTGAACAAAGTATCCTTCATTAGCTATGGCTGAATTAATCTTCTCTATCTTTGGCTTCCAAGGTTGCCAAACTTTTCCTGCTGACTATTTTGAAGTAAGTATTTTCTCTACTTGTTAAGCTTCTTTTTCATCTTCTCCATCTTCAATAGATTCCACAATTGTCAACAATGTCTTTTTTCTCTTTCCTAATATAGTGGTTTGTTGCTTCACTCTTTTTGTCTTTGTAGTCATAGCTTTCACTAATATTTTTTATTTCCTCTTTGGCTCACTTGGTTGTACATCTAACACTAGTGCATAAGGAATGCTATGTTCTGAAGATGTCTTTGCAATAGATATTGATAAAGGTTGCACATAAATTATACCTTGTTTCATTGTCTATCTAACTGCATGTGACTCACTTTGTGTCATACTAGCCTCTATTAAAGATTTCTTCATTATTGTCTCTATCTTCTTGTGAGATGCTTTCTCTAAGGATGCTTGATGAGCTGACTGGGTAATTTCTTCATAAGTCCCAAATCTATACTTACCTTGGTCCTTCTCAAAATTTAATAATAAATCAATGTATCCAAGTGCTATATCATCACTCAATTCATAACCTAAAGGATCAACAAATGTTTCCCTGAGGTTCTACTACTTGAAAATAAGTAAAATTTGTATCAACCATAACATATATATCTTCTTTAAATATTTTTACAACTGTAGGTACAATTCTAAATCTTTGTCTCATTTCCTTCTGAAACATTTTCATTATCAAATTCCCACTATCCAAGATTTTATCTATTGATTGTCTTCTATACATCTATGATGTTCTCTATTGTACATCTCTCATTGTTCAAGATCTTCTATCCGATCTTTAAATTCTACCTGAGGTTTACCATAGCTTCCTTCCATCATGACAATGCTCCACAAAACTTCACTTCATGAAATTCTATGTAAACCCAATTTTTTTTTCATCTTCTACTATAGAATTAACTTTCTTTGTAATAACAATAACTCTTAATTCTTTCATAACAAGTTCTGATAAGCTCCAAATTTTAAGCAAGATTAGATACAATCTAAACTTATCTCGATACACCTTTTCCTAACTTCTCTATCCATAATTTGATCTCTAAATGAAGTTTCAAATTTTGGTGTTGTGAACAAGCTTAATTCAACTTAGTTGAATCAAACTCAATTAGTGACGTCAATCTTCCTTTCTCACCATCCTCTAACTTTTCTTTTGAGATGTCTAATCCTTTTACAAATGCCTCATTGATTTCTTCTCAAATTTTTTTTACTATATTTCTTTCTTCCTCATTTTCTTTCTTAGTTCTGGAGTTCCTTTCATGGTTTCTTTTATCATTTCCAACATTTCTTCCATCGTTCCTTTTATTTCTGAAGTTTATTCCATTGTTCCTTCTATCTCTCAAGTTTTTGTCCATTTTACAACACTCTGATGTATGTCTAAAGTTGTTGCATAATTGACATACTAGAGTCCTACTTTTAGGATTTTGTTCATCAAATGGTGCATTACAATTCCAAGTTATGTGTCTAGAGTTGTTACACTTATAACACATGATCTGTATTCTTTTTTTGTAAGGTCTTCCTTCGCTTGATGTCCCTTCATTAGATCTTCTTCTATCTATAGGGTTAGTATTTCCATACATTCTACTATTCCTTATATCAATATCATATTTAGGTTTCCTACAATCAATTGCATTTTAATCCATAACATGACAATTATTAGAGTAAAAATACTTAACATGATCAAATGACCTATTTGTACAATCTCTTTTAATATGACCTATTTCATTACATGAAAAACACTTACCTCTAAATTCATACCTGGTTTCCTTAGGACATTCCACATGCTTGAGTTCATCCAATATCTCAACTTCCTTGTCTTGTTCAACTTCTTTAAGTTTATCAGAAGGTTGACTGGATTCAATCTTATCATCAGATTTATATTTTTCTTTTGGATGTGATCTATTTTTAGGTGTCTTTGCAGACATGTTAAATAGATAACCAAGACTAGTCTTATCATAAGTAGGTCTCTGTATTGACCTTGAATCATCAATCTTTTCTTTGCTATAATAAAGCTTATCAAGTTCTTTCTTGCATTGAGTTAGTTCACCTTTCACAATAGTGTTGTACTTATGAAGTTCTTCATGATCTTCTTTGAATGCTTCAAATTCATATGTCTTCTTCACCAGACTTGTTCCAAGGTCTATATTTTTAGTCTTCAAATCAGATTCAACTTTTCTAGGATCATTCTTCAAAGATAACTTTAGATTCATGATCTTCAATTCATGCTTCAAGATCTTGTACTCTAACTTTAGCTTTGAATAATCATCATCACTAGTTTCAAATATAGTAGATTCAGGCTTGGATTTGAGATCTTCAATCTTGTCCTTTAATTGTCCAATATATACTTTGGAGTTTTCATATCTATCCTTCAGCTTATCTCTTTCTTCTATAAGGAGATCAATTTCTTCAAGTGCCTCTTCAAGGTTCTTCATCAATTGTTCCATATCCATAGAGATCTTACTCAAGTTGTTAAGCCTCTTATGAGTAACTATTATTAGAAATAAGAATTACTGAGAAAGGGGGTGAATCATTAATTTAAAAACTTTAATCACCAATTGAATATTATTTATCACTTTGAACCATACATAATAAATTAATAAAGTAATGTTGAACAATAACAGTAACCATGCACAAAGATAATTCATAACACCATATTGTGTTAACTAGGGAAACCCTAGCTAGGGGGAAACCCCAGTGGGGATGATACCCACTAGATAATATATTGATATATCTATTCCTCATTAGAGGATGGACCTTGTTAAGAGTAAATGAGTAAATTTAGTATAGAGAGTCCCTATTAGGAGTTGTAGTACAATAGATGCAAGATTAGCTCACTGCCCAAACATGCATTTCCAATTACAAGAATAGCTCACTACCCAAAAAAGTAATTAGTCCTCTGGTATATAGGTATTGTAACTTCTTTCTTGATTGGTCTCTAATCTTCAACTCAATCTCAGATCACAAAAATAGCATTTCCAATTATCTTATGTCAAATTAATCCTAATGTTGACTTTTTGAATGAAAAGTAACCCATTTTTTTCACTTCCTTCTACTCCTATGATCACAAATTAATTTACTTTTCCACTCTTGTTCATTGTCATTTCATATTTGGATTTTTTTAGACCTCCTTTTGTTAGCATTAAATGAGTAAAAAGTAAAAGATAATTCACTATCTTTCTTCTTTAAGTCTAAGAATTCACAATCTTGTTTACATAAATAAATATGGTTTTGTTTCTAAGATCTATCTTATTGATGGGTACAATGGAACATGTAAATGAAGAATCCTAATGAAGATGGATGAGAAGATGAACCTTAGCCTTTCTACAATTTCATTAACTCTATATTTTAGCACCAAGTTGATTTTTCATGATATTGCAGGAGTCCTACTATAATACTAGTCTCAAATTTGTTCCTAAACATATGATCGATAATCAAATTAGATCTCATCAATATATTTGTTGGGAGGAATTTTGGTGAATGGCTTCAATATTTAACATATCTAATAGGCATAGCTCTTATATAAGTCAAAATTATATATGATAGAGGTGTTCAATGTGATTAATAGTTTTTTTTTTAACAAAGTACATGCTCCATACTCCATAATGTGTTACATAAATATAAGACACCAATATCTATATAATCTAATTGATTGTATAGAAAATGGAAGAAAATATATTGGTGCAATAAGGTAAGGAGTTTGTGTTAAACCTAGAATTTCAAATCATCAAAGCTTTATCAAAAGATCTAAACGATTGCCTCCCTCTAAAATAACATACATGCTTATAATTTATAATCTGCTATATAAATATTGGTATAAATATAAGACACCAATATTTATATAATCTAATTATTTGTATAAAAAATGGAAGAAAATATATATGTGCAACAAGTTAAGAAGTTTGAGAACTGAATCTATAATTTGAAAACATTAAGCTTTATCAAATATTTAAAAAATCCTCACTCTCTAAATTAACAATTTTTAAGGAATTATTGATGATAATAATGTGATAATAGAAATATTCTTTTCCAATCCTTTCATCACTAATTTGTGATTTTTTTATAAATTGAAAATATGAAAACTTTTATGATATACTAAACAATAGAATATTTTGCAAAAATGAAAAAAAAAACATGAAACATGAAACAAAGGCCCTCAACACTTTGACACTAAGACTATATTGATCATACCATTTACTTTACATTTTTAAAAAAATTATAAAAATAAATATAATCTAATTAATGAAAAGGAAAATGTATTGATTGATTATATTATCTATAAAGATATAGATTGAACTAGACCTCTCCTGCATAACCTTGATAAATTAGATATTTACAACCATTGTTGCCAAAAATGTGATGACTAATTGTTGTTTTGCATTGTAACAAACGAATCTCATTTAAACATACAAAATGAATGTTTTTGATAGAAAACATTGTCATGTCATTGTGATAGTGAAAGAATTAACTACAAAATGCTAGTTATTTAACATTTACATGTGGATTGATGGAATAGAATTAGATGTCTAACATTTAGTTTATTCATATTGACTGAGTGATGGAGGAGAAATAGCCAAGGGAGGATTATTAGTTAGTTTATTTTCATTATTAGTTCCTGCCTATGATAGGATACTAATGTATATGTAAGAATTTGGCTTAGGCCAAAATTTACCGAAGACCAAGGAACTCAAACACAAGCACAACAGTAGACCAAAGAGACAGTATGATCAGAATGACAATATATTCATTCAATATGCCATATGAGAGTACACTAGGAGTGCCTGTATATTAAAGCTTTTAGAGAGCTTCTAGAATGCATAGAAGTCAACATCATGATAAGTCATACAACTAGGCACATGTCCACCAGATATGGGTTATCTTCCATTAAACATGGAATTAAGTGCAATGATGAGAGGATAAGCCTACAATGGTGTAGCATGCAAATTAGTGTTGTAGACAACATGTGCTAAATTAGGAGTGTGAATAATTGTGTTGTCAACATGACAACTCAGTAAATGATGCAAACTCTAGTGTTGTAGACACCATTTGTTGAGATAGAGTTGCATACTTATGTGTTGTCAACATGACAGCTCATGAGAGTACACAAACTCCTAAGTGTTTCACCTAAGTAAATAATAAAATAATGCAAAATAATAAAACAATACATTAACCTAAGTAAACTTAAGTGTAAATAGTAAATACTTATTTACACCAACACCTCCCCTTAAGTGCAACTTAGGGGAATTCCCTTAAGCTTATGAAATCTAGGATGAAATGCATGATGAGTCCCAGCTACTAGGCCATGTTAGGTACCCATGTAAAAAATAATATGCAATCTCTCATAAAGTGGAGAAAGAGGGAAAATCTCATGGGAAAAACCCTCCCCTAAAAAGAGAGATGAAATGATGTATGGATGGATGGAGTAATCAAGATCCCCCCATTACAACATACATCCAGTATATACATAAGAGAATGATGAGAAGAGGAAGAGAGATAGGATAGGCTCCCCCCCCCACAAAGAAGAATGTCGAACAGTGACTGCTCCAATGAAGAAGCTGATCCAAGACTATAGAATGGTGTTCCTCCCCATAGGAAGAAACAATGCCAAAGGTACAAATGAGATGCTTCCACTATGTGTGGAAAGAATCCCATGGATAAGTGATGTCTCTGAAACTTGCTCAACTGGTTGAAGAACTTGTCTATCTCTGCAACTGATGAAGGACACTTCTGCAACTATTGGTCATAAGTATCCATAATCACTTCAACCTATAATGATCAATCATGTAGATAATGAACAAGAGGATCAGATGGAGCCCTCATGACAATCGAAGAAGGTGTTGTTGCATCAAGAAGAAGAGGTAGATCATCAACACTGTCCCCCAAATCTATCACTGAAGCTCAACCTGGAAGATTGGATATACCATGTTGTGTTGGACCTATTAGTATGGCGATATATGCATGTGGACTGAACTAATGTAGTAACATCTCACTGTAATTGTCGATAGAACCCCATGTGTCTGAATCTGTTGAAGCACTATCATTGGTGTCAATATCAATTTCCATAGTGTATGATGTGCGAAGAGGATTAGAGGACAAGCTTGGTGAACTTTCCTCAAAGTGAACATCCTTATCCACAAAAATATGATGTGGCTTCAGATCTAGAAGTTTGTATTCCTTCACATCATCTTCATAACCAATGAAAGTCCAAGGCCAAGGTGACTATGCCTTGCATCCCCTAGAATATGTGTTTGCCCATGCAGGACAACCAAAGACTCTAAAGTGTATCATAATAGGTTTTCTATTGCACCAAGCCTCAAAAGAAGTCTTCTCATCTAAGGCTAGATGAGGAGACTGATTAAGAATGTGAGTGGCACTGTTGATTGCTTTGACTTCTAGTGATGGATCTAGAGACTTGGCTTGTATCATGCAACTTGCCATAGACTTAAGAGTGCAGATCCTCAAAGCTACTACATCTACCTTATGTGGATTGAATGTTGGTGGAGTTTGAAGATCAATTCCCTCATGTCTACAAAAGTCTGTAAGTCTTCTATTCACATATCTGCTTCCATTGTCCATTCTTAAAACTTTGATGGCTCTCCTTGATATTTTTTCAACATGAGTCTTGAAGGCTAGAAACTTGTCCAACACATCATTCTTACTATGAAGAAAGTAGACCCAAGTGTATCTTGAAAAGTCATCAATGAAGGTCAATATGTAATGACCCTGGCAAAATGCAAAAGGACTTGCTAATACCATGTGAACTATCTATAGAACACCTAGTGCTCTTGAAGACTTCCCTTTCTGTACCTTCCACTCTGGATGCATATCCACTGAATCTATTGAACATTCACCATGGGAAAATTTTATTTGAGGTAGACCTTTGACTATTCTATTTGTGCAAAGTTGTTGAAGGTAGTGGAAGGCAAGATGATCAAATCACTGATGCCATAATTGCATTGTTGAATTTGATTATGTTAACAAGGCCTTTGAAGGAGACTTGGGCACAAAATGGGAGAAAGAGTACAACCTTTTGTTATGATTCACTTTCCCCATTGCAACCAATGAATTGTCTTTAAGATTGTGCACCTATACTAAGTCTGGAAGGAACTCAACTCTATGTCCATCTCCAAGGTGAGTGATTTGGTAGATTGATAGGAGTTTTGAACTTAGGTTTGGAACATAGAGAACATCTTGAAACTCTCCATTTTCCATTTCCATCTTTCCTTTCCCTTAAACTTCCATTTTTCTATTATCTCCTATGAAGATATGCGATAACTTTGACTGTTTCATTGAAGAAAAATCCTCCTTTGAAGAACCCATGTGATATGAGGCACCTAAATCAAGTATCCATTCCTTTGAAGAATGTGAATTTTTCATGAGTGCTTGCCCTTTGCCCTTTGAATTTGAAGAAGACCCTTTATCCTTGTAAGAATTAGGTAATGGAACATTATGTTTCTTCATGATGTTGCTCAACTCATCAATCTTCTTAAGATAACACTCATGCTCTTCATGACACATTTTCTTGCAATAAGCACACTTTTTCTTCTCCTTATTGTTGTCCCCCTTCTTGTTGGAATTAGAGGAAGACTTGCCTTGTTGATTTGATTGTAGTGTTGTCTTTTTTGCATCCTCTAATTTGTTCTTCCATTTATTCATCTTACCCTTTCCTTGATTTGAAGACTATCCAAATGAATTTTGAGAACCCTCATTTTTGGCCACCAATGCTTTAGACTTAGGTGAATTTAGAATCCCCATTGATTTCAACTTCTTTTCTTCTGTATCCAACTAATCAACATATTCATCAAATGTGCCTTTCTTATAGTCAAACCCTAATGTAGTCTTTAAGGTGTTAAAAGAAGAAACAAATGTGGAATATTTCGATGGCAGCTTGTTATGTATTAGATAGATCCATCTATCATCTTTGATAGAACTCCCACAATTAGTAAGTTTCATCCTTAGTTCATTCAACTTGATGATGAAATCTTGTATTGAATCATATGACTTAGGATCTAAGGAGACAAGCTCATCTTCAATTTTGAAAACATCCTTTTCAGACACTTTACCATATAGGGTTTCAAGGGTATCCCAAGCTTCCTTGGATGTATAACACTTCTTAATTTCATACATGTTCTTGTCATCAACCCCCAAACATATATCACTTAGGGCTTTCCTATCCATTACTACCCAAGCTAAAATATCACTTGCTAATACTTTATCACCTACTGGTTTAGGAAGAGTACCATCTACATATTGTGAAACTCCATTATGCATTAAGTGATGCCACATTTTAATGGACCATGTAGAATAGTTATGAGGAGTTAATTTTGGAAACTTAATGTTGCCCATAATGCAGAAAATGAAAGAAAAGTGTAGAAAAGAGAGAACACAACACCAAGAACACCCCCCCATTTCACTAAATCAAGAATCCCCCTCAAAGTAGATGCTTTTGGCACTTTATCAATAGTGCGATTACAATGGGCCACTTGCCAATTTTGGCCTTCGAGGACTTCTAATTTTTCTTGTTACAACCTCTTAATGGATTACAAATCTAGAACTTTACAATGTGCTACAATTCTGAAGCAATACAAAGCAAAGAAAGGCCCTATTGTTGAAAGTGACACTTTTGTCCACACAACCCTACAATCTAATTGAGGATTTGGAAAGTAGATGAAATATAATGCACTTTCAAAAGAAAGGAACCTATTTTTGACTCCAAATGTGCCTGTATAGAGCATTTGAAGTTGCAAAATGCAAGATTATGTAGGTACAGTAGCCAAAAAATACAAATTCTGACCAATCCATGCACCAAAACTAGAAAAGAGTTGCACCACTAAAATTTTTAGCAAATTCTACCCAATTTCAAAAAAAATCACATGTAATTTGGAGTCCAGATGACTGAGATATGGCCTCTCGAAGTCAAACTACAAAATTAAAAATCAATCTAGAGAGTGGTTGCATTAGCAAAAGATAATGTTAAATTTGATGGTCATATGACCGTCATAGTAGTTCAAATTTGGCCTAGAATGACGGTAAGATGGTCATCAAATTTCGGCATGTGAAATGATGACATCAGCAACCTCCACCCCTATGATGATGTCAACATGTACAGAATGGTATAGTTGTACTGTACAGAATGTATAGATAGGTACGACCAAAATTGACGTGTCTCTTGTATGTGCACTAATGTGTATGCCATGTGTCATCGGCTATACAAGCTAGTGTGGATGTTGATGCAGGCAATATTGTTGACTGGATCATTGTACGATCTTATCGGGTAGGGTTGGGCAAATAAAAAATTTCCACATGGCTAGTGAATGCACAGTGTTGGATGGGAAATGGTGTACATGTGGTTGTTTCTTATCTATCCATGTGCCAGGCAAACAATGAAGCTGTGTGTCCTCTACGTGAACGAGTAGAAGGTGGCTAGATTTTCCAAGCAGGTGCCAAAGCTTTGTGAACAGTGTTTCCGGATAGTGAATATGCCACTAGGATTCTACTTCACATGCACAGAATGTGAAACTTTGCAGGCACCAGTTCTTTGTTGAAGATGTGGTGAAATATTCAATGCCGCATCAGAGCTTTGTCTTTTGTGGCTGTCAAATTTTCAAATTGTGCTCATCAAATTATGTGGGTTTTATCCCACATGCATCGTGGGTTAAACCTACACATTTTTTATGAAGGAAGGTTGCAGAGCCTTTACCAAAGGCAAGCCTACCGAAAGTGGGGGTTCGTTGGGTTTGTGCCCTATCAGATTTGATGAATAGTCTAGTCTGGTGATGTATCCTGATACTGGATTATGTAGTACAACTTAAAATAATAATGCTTGCAGAATAATGAATAAACCCTGCGATTAAATACTAATAATATCTAAAATTGCAAAGCCGGGGCATCACTGCCTGGTTTAATTAAAAAAAATCTCTGCTTGAACACCCAATTGGGCAAAAAATTCAAAAAAATAATTCCAAAAAATACACAAAATTTCAAAGATAAAAATAATTTAGATCCAAAAATTAAATAATTAGATCAATTAAATAACCATACCTGAACTGCAAATCTGAGCCTCCGAGTTCTAATTTGCAAAAAAAATTTGCCTCACAATCGACTTTGGTGCAACATAGGAAAATTTATAGGCGATCTTCACTGAATCGATGCTCCAAACACAATGGTGAGGTTAGATCTAGCTCTAAATGCTCCCAATTTCTATGGATAATTCAGGTTGAGGTGATGAAGCATGAACAGTCTCGAATGACTATATGTAGAGAATCTCCCCGAGCTCTGATACCATGTAAGAATTTGGCATAGGCCAAAATTCACCCAAGACCAAGGAACTCAAACACAAGCACAATAATAGACCAATGAGAAAGTATGATCAGAAAGATGATATATTCATTCAATATGCCATATGAGAGTACACTAGGAGTGCCTATATATAAAGGCCTCTGGAGAGCTTCTAGAATGCATAGAAGTCAGCATCATGATAAGTCATACAACCAGGCACATGTCCACGAGATATGGTTTATCCTCCATTAAGCATGAAATTAAGTGCGATGATGAGAGGATAAGCCTACAATGGTGTAACATACAAATCAGTATTGTAGACAACATGTGCTAAATTAGGAGTGTGAATAACTATGTTGTCAACATGACAACTCTGTAAATGATGCAAACTTCAATGTTGTAGACACCATGTGCTGAAATAGAGTTGCATACTTCTATGTTGTGAACATGACAACTCATGAGAGTACACAAACTCCTAAGTGTCTCACCTAAGTAAATAATAAAATAATGCATTAACCTAAGTGAACTTAAGTAAGTGTAAATAGTAAATACTTATTTACTCCAATAGTATATGTTTAGTGCATAGGGACAATTAAATTATCCAATAGCATTTCAGAATTTTTAGACATATACACCTATCCTATAGTTTATGAGCTTATATGTGTTAGCCTTAATCTAAGTTGCCATATCCTAAATTTTTCCTGGTTTCCCTTGAAATCTGAAGTCTTCCATTACACAAGCCTTTATTGGTCTCATATCTTATGAATATCACTAACCCTTGCATTTAGAAACCAACCTTATGTTGTTTGTCATGATTCTCATGCCTTGAACCTCAATTTGAAGTACTTCAAAGAAGTTCAATCAAAAGTTTTTTAATACTAACTATTTTCTGTAGGTGACCCACTGAGCATAATGAGGATGTTTATTTGAACCTCTTTCAACCTCTTCAAACCTCGGTTCAAAGTGGCTCAAAGTAGTTCAATTGCTGAAGACTTTTGGGCAAGCATTAATGATATTTCAAGGACGACTAGTTCCTAATAAATTATTTGAAGTGACAAAAGTAATGATTAGGGGTCATGTCAGATTTAATTCTTGTTTGAGGCATGAGATCAGTCATCAGGATGATTCAAAAAGGCAAATTTTTTGCCTAGGAGTTGGATTATTTGTCAAAAAATTATAATTATTGCAAGGGCACCCTAGGAAAATGTTCATTTAATGAAGGTGTCTTATTACAGCTTCAAGCATACAAATCTAGCCGCAATGAAATAGCCATGAATGCCTCATAATGAGGTTGTACTTTCGCTAGTATGTCTTCTTTCCTTTAAAAGTATGATTTTCTTGTTTCATTGCTTTATTATGTGAAAGTGTGAATTGAAGGAGGAGCAACCATAATCAAAGGAAAAATGATTGGTTTTTTTAGAGCAAATCACAAGTGAGAACACAAGAAACCCCTTGTTCTTTCCTCTGTGTGTGTTTTGAAGAACAAAAGAGTGTTGGGTTTTTAATTTCCTTTGTTTAAAATGAAGTTTGTTCTACATTTCTTTGGGAAAATTTCTAGTTTGGAGTGTAGGAGGCCTATTATTATTGATACTAATTTAAAGGATATCAAGGTTGAGAAAATACAAGCAAATTTTCTTAAACAAGCATATGAAGTTAATGGTTGAATAGAGATTTTTACAAGTGATTTGGTTGAATTTGTGGCCTTTCCCCCTACCCTTTTGAGTCCTGAATTACTCCAATTGTGTATTGACCACTATGATGTAAGGACTAAGAGCATTTCAAATAAAAATGGAGAACTAGTGTTATCCATCTCTAGAGAGATCATTTTATCAGTCTTGCACTTGTCTGATTGCACTTTTCCACTTTCGGCCCTAGCCAATCTCTAGTTGAGTATCAAGAAACCCCAAATAAATATCCTAACATGTTGGCTAGGAAGTGGACAATAAAAAATTATAAAGGCAATTCAAGACTCCCAAAATAATCACCAAAGACCATATGAAACCTCATATCCATGACCTCATGATATTGCTACACAGGGTCAAGGGTTCTTCGGATGTCTTTCTCTTTGAAGAGTGGATGTAATATTATATAGAAATCATTCTAAAGGGAGAACAACTATTCGATTGAGTAGAATTGATAGTTAGTTCAATGAGAAATTAGCTAAAACATGCTAAGACGTCTAGAGAAGATTTCTACATGTCTTCTTACCTAACCTACTGCATTGCTTGTGTCAACAATATTACTTGTCTCCCCCATGAAACTTGGAGTGAAGATGTAACTATCTACCAATATTTTTATTTGCTCCAAAGAGATAGAGTATTGGAGGATTTTAGGAAAACACATGACGTGTTGATAGAAAGTGTGCACTTGAACCTCAAAAAGGCAACCATGCCCAGATTATCTCCAGAGGACCAAAAGCTAATTTGGATTTAACGAAGCTATTTTATTCAATTTCCTAAGTTTGCATACTTAAGAATAGGGGGATTTGAGGAAGAACCAGTAAAATTGGCTCATTATGCTTGAGAATGTTTCATCATAGCTAAAATTTGTAGGCAATTGTTTTTAGTACTTAAAGATAATCTACCCCAAGAAAACTGGGAGTCTATTTTCCTTATTAAACTCGATCATTTGCTTGTAGAAGCATAGTTAATGCCTTAGTCATTGGGAGCAACTTGCTCAATTTTAATCTTGGATCCTATCATGGAAGAAGAAATTTTGACAGCAAAGGATTTGCGGCTAAAGTACTTGGCCTTAAAGGTCAATCACCCATGGTTCCACATCTAGAAGATTTATGGCCAGATTGTCATAACGAAGAAGTGATAAAGAAAGACTATTCAAGACTAATAATCCCATAAATAAGTTCTCTCAAATTGAAGCTTCAGTTGGAAGGAGTAGTTGAAGATGGTTCAGATATTATTCAACTAGGATGGGAATAAGCAAATATGCTAAAGCAATTGGAGGTAGATTGGAACCAAGGGAAAGATGATGATATAAATTTGAGAACCATATCTATCCTTACATGGATAATTGGTTAAGAATAAGAAACATGAAGGTTTCCAATGAAAAAAAAACTAGCAAATCTCCAAAGAAGGTTTCTTTTTATGAGACATTCACCTCTGACATATCAATTTCCTCTCATGTTGAAAGTGGTACTTTGGCTCCTAATAAGCAAAAAAAAATACCATCCCCTAAGCAAAGCACAGCCCCTAACTAGGTCAAAGACTAAGTCTGAGGTACTAGTAGAACCAAAGATTCAAAAAGAGAAAATGATATCTCAGGATCAAGGTCTAGGAGAAGAACTCAGTTTCTCAGACACTCAGGATGGTGATGTGCAATTGGTAGAAACTCCTAGGTTAGACCAACATAAGTTTATGACTCCTCATAGAGGAAGTCAGGGGATGACTAATACTCCTTCTATACCATCATGGCTATCTAGTTTTGTCATCAAGAAGTGAACCCCACAGCTTATGACTATGCATGTTAAGGATATTGTCACCAAGTATGTGGCTCGTGGTTCTAAAAGTAAAAAGATGAAGAGTGATGCTCAACTGATCAAGGATCCAATGACCAAAAGGGCAATACAAGAAGTTTCCATATATAAATAGAAAGAGGAATCTGGGGAAATTGATGCCAAGGGCTTTAAGGTCATCACTATGGAATTAGGGGCTATTACTAGAGACACTGATAATCATTTCTTCAAATTCTCTGCTGACCATAAGCTAACTCAATCAAAAAGGGACAGTAACGAGAAAAAGGAATTAAAGGAACTAGTAATCACCATGGCAGCCTATATAGATTAACTAATGAATTTAGGCACCCTTCCCTTGGTCTAGATCCCACAGTCTTTCGATCCCAATTCCTCCGATAGCCAGCAGTTAGTTAAACAGATGCAAAGGGGTACACTACTCTCAGATGCAGTTTAGGAATGGGTGGAATCCATTATGAGGAAAGGCAATAAATTCATTTTAGATTTTACCACCACATTCACTAAAGGAGAAATGTTATTGGGTGAAATTCAAACCCTCGTGCTAGTTTGGGAAGCCAACCAGAATCATTGTCAAGCCATTATATTCCAAGCTCATGAAGTTGAGAGATACAGGGTATTGGAGTTTCTAAATGAAAATCCCATGAAGACCATGGACTCATGCATGCTTTTTATTCTTAAGAGCAATATGGGATGGAATGAGTCAACTTATAAAGGGGCCATTGAAGAAATGTGATTAGTAGAAGCTAAAATCACAGGAATGCACAAAGAACTCCTAAAGAACATGCAGGTTGTCAATCCTACCAAAATCCTAAAATTCAAAGATGGTAATATGGACTCTGAGGTCTTGATCAAGAACTTCAATGATGCAGTGTTTGAAATCAAAGAAGATGACACTCCTACCCCTGGAGACTTCACTACCCTAGCAAACAATGGATCGATGTTATATCTAAACAAGAATCTCATCTTGACGCAAAGCCGAAGAATCAAGGAGCTAAAAAGGAAAAAAGGATGCTTGCAAATAGAAGTTACTGAGTCTAAAGAATCTTCACTCCCATGCAATGTAGGAGTTCACGAAAGCCTTAAGGAGCTAGAAGCTGGTGAAGCAGACTATGGCGGATGGAGGGAATATCAACAATAGTGTTTAAAGTTAGGAGCAGTTATTTTCTATTTTATTTTCCAAGCTATTTTAAAAATTGTTTCTCATTTTTTCAACTATTTCTAACTGAAATGTTGGGCTTTAATGGAGGCCTTTTTGGATTTGTAATGAACTATAAATGTTGGAGCATTTAGCTAGTTAGGGGATAGATTTGAAGTAGCCAAAAATTATACTCTGATAAAATGAGTACTATTTTAAATTAATTATCTAGAAGTAGCAATAGATAGATAGTCATATGTTTCAGAATACTTTCTTAAAAGACTTGGTGCTAAAGAATTTTTTTTTGAATAAATATCTATCACATTTTGTCATGCTATAGAACTTAGTGTTTAAATTTTTTCAATCATAGTTACTTGTGAGTTGTGGTGATCAGTTTTGTATGACATCTATTGTTATTTCTTGTTGTCTTCTCTCATTTACCTTTTCCAAGTTTCAATTTAAATTCATGGTAGAGTTCAATCTCTTAATTAATCCTACTTATTTGTGAAAAGTCTATGAGCTTTTCATCCATTAAATCTTTGAATATGCAAGTTATTACCTCAATACCCAAGAGTATATGAGTGTTCCTTATGCACTTTATGACAAAAGTGTGTCTTTAGTTAATTTCAATCTTCGAATTTATTGATAAATCTTTGTAAAGGGAGTTGTACCTATGAAAATTTAGAGGGAAATGAATAACTCAACGTTTACCCAACTGTAATGAACTTTATTGGATTTTTCAAGCCTTGGGCATAGAATAAATTATTGTGGTAGTAGGAAAAGACAATTTGTTCATTAGCAATATGTATTTTATAAATCTAAAAAAAGTTAATTATCTGTTTCCAATTGGCTCTTGAGAAGAAAGGCAAGGAAAAAATTCAAATTTATTAAGAAAAATAGTAAAAATTAACCGTCAAACCATCATAAATTTCATTTAATGCACAACTAAACATCTATTGTTTTCTAGCTGGAATGTAGTGGTAGGCATAATTTCGTCGGGATTCTTCCAGATAAGTCTTCAACCTCGTTGGGATTGTGATGTTTTTTTCTTGGTACAGTGCATGTTTATCTATTTTCCATGCATTCTTGTGTTTTATGCACTTTCTTCCCTTTGGTACGATACAATTTGTTGTTTATGTTTTTGAAGCTAAAGCAAGAATTTTTTCTTTCAATTCTTTAAGAGAAGGAAAAAGTTTAGAAAGCATTTTCTTTAATAAAAACTAATGTTGATGGCTTTTTAAAGCTGAGATCTAGTAGAATTTGTAGGGGTCATCAGAGTCATCAAGCTAAAAATAGATTACTATCTCGACAATAGGGCTTTGGCAAAACTAGTATTCAAAATCTTTCCTTGCAAGATAATACTTTTACACTGATGTAAGTTTGAATAAAAAAATTGTTCAGGTTTTAAGTTTTATGTCATTATCTTTGTAAAAAAAAATTGCTATACATTTTGTTTATTATAAATTTATGAAAAAATGGGTTTGAAATAACCAAAGTTTCATTTAACAAGAATTAGATTTCTTTTAAGTCTAAACTTATTTTGATGTAATTTTTTTAATTTCTCATTTTTAGGTAATGTACTTTGATCACACAAATGATGTAGCTACAAAAGAGCCATTCTGTTATATGAGAAGTAGAAAGAGTGTTTAGGTTCTTCACCCTCTAATCTACCCTATAATTTAGGGTCATGTGATTTATTATGGCAATTTCAAGCAATACAATTGATTGTATTTTCTTTGTTGGACATGAACTCTCCACAACCATCCAAGGTATGACAACCAAAGTAGATAGCATGGTTTGTTGGAATAATTTTGATTTGTTTCTCTAAAAACTTTTAATAATAGGGTATAACTACATAATTTACATAGGGGCTTGATAAATATTAAAAGTTGTTCTTACGCATTTGTATCTTCATTTCATCACAAATCGAGAAATCCTGATACTATTTTTCAACTTTTTCATATTTTTAATTGTCAATATACCTCATGGAAGCATGAAGATGCCCGCTATTTATAGGTTCCAGTTTAATTGCCTAAAAAAAGTATGCCACATTGTACACTATAGTCTAAAATTTTCTTTTAGTAACCAAAATTAGCAATAGATATCGGTTGATCTGATAACCAATTGAGAATTAGCTAGATGTTAATAATAAACTCTAACATAATATGACTAGTACAAGTAGATCAACTAGTGGTGAAGATATTGTTGACATTAAGGCCAATTTGTCTATTAGTGACTTAACACTTATCACTTGGTTACATTTCTATCGAGCTCTATAGTTTCTACTAAGCTTATCATTTATCTAGTAGTGTTAACCAAGTATTTCAGTTGCTACTAAGCTAAGTAGTCAAAATGCAGTTCATGTCAAGCTTCACAATGTTTACCCAACATTTGAGACAGTTTACAATATAGCTTGAGCATAGAAAAGTCTACCAAGCTATCTAGTAGAAGTGATGAAGTTCTTAGTGTTAACTAAGCTCTATAGTTTTAACCAAGTTCTAAAATGTCTACCGAGCTTGCAGTGCTAATGAAGTGAATCCATTGTTGACTGAGTCATGCAATGTTAGCTGAGTTATTCAATATCTACCAATTTTCTCAGTGTTCATTGAGTCACATAGTGTTGACTGAGTTCATTCTACTCGAAGTGATCAGTATGGACCAAGCTTCAACTTTAACTGAATGCCAAAGTATGCCAAGTGTTGACAATATTTACCAAGTATCAGAACATCACCGGGTTTGTCTTATGAACTTGAGTTATAGCAATGGGTTGACTTTTTGAATTATGATGAAGTTGGTACTGTAGTCGACTCCAGTAAGTAGTTGATTGGATTGATATATATGTAATGTATTGTGTCATATCAAAATAAGAAACTAAGTATGAGTATGTGAAGAAGTAAGAGTAGATGTGTGCGAATTGAAAAAGGCTACAAATAGTAAATGGTAAAGTAGAGTCTTATCTATCACAGTTAGGTGATCATTGTAATTCAAGGAATCTCATTTAGGAAATCAAAGTTGCAGATCAAAGATCAGCCACTGATTCATTCTAATAGGTGCATTAGTCAAATCCTTTAACCGAGTGTACTTAATAGTCTTCTACTAAATCTCCTAATAGAGTGCATACTTCATTGTATGTTTATAAATCATTTAACGAGGTGGACCTAACAGTCCTTATTTCTCCTAAAAAGGAAAATCATTAGAAGTGGTCAATTATAAGCCTTAATAGGCTAACTTTATACTACAATACTAAAGCTTGTGGGTATCATCCCCACCCTAGTTGTACTTTCTAATTGGAAGGTTTCTAGGTCACCATACCTTGTGTCAAAGTGTTATGGATATTTTATTGCTTTCATTCTTTCATGCATGCAATTAGATCATAATAATATATGAAGGATTAATTGGTGAAGTGAGTTAAGATTTTATTGGTTCATAATTCTCCCCTCCCTTCTCAATAACCTAGTCTACCTTATATTTCCAACAAATATATTTCCCGCTAGTTAGACAAGTTATTGGACAAATTGAGCCAACATGATATACTCAATGTTAAACCTTTGTTTTTGTTATTCCCTCAACAAGTAACTATAAACAATAGTAATGCAACCAAAGATGTAGATATCCTATAATGATAGACTTTTGGAGACATTGTTCAAAAGATAAGACCCTCCAAAAGACCTAAAAATCTATTGCATTCAATTTACTTATGGGACTATAACTAGATATAATGGAATTAGTCAAGAGTATAATGAATAATAATGAGTAATGAAATCTATCTCTTTTAGTGTAGACCTAGCAATGACTCAAAAAACTTGGGTGTTCCTTGAATGTACAACCTTCTATCAATTTGTTTAGACTAGTGATAATGTCCATAAATGTGTTTTGTGTTGGGCTTATTTAGTACTGGAAAGAAAATTCCCTTTTCAATTTTTTCAAATTATGCCTTTGCATCTGCCTATGTCAAAAATTGTTAGCAACAACTCATTTCAATGGAGTTTCCCCCAAATTTGACACAAACCTCTTTATATAATGCATCTGAGTTTATCTCGAGAAGAAATAAGGGTGTTACATCAATGTAAGCATATTAGTATACTTGTTAATAGTGAATGAAAACATGCCTCCACATACTAATGAAATATGTATTCATCTTAGGAAGGACTGATTTAAAGCAAGAATGCCCCCCTATACAAAATCGTCATGTCCATATGCAAGTACCACAACTCTCCATCTATAATTTATCATTAGCTTTTCTATTTGTCCCCATTTGATTTGTATTAGTGGGAACCATACAAATGAAGTAAGGGTATTGATGCATGCAGAAGGTGGTTTCAATGTGCCAAAGGTTACAAATGAAACATGTCTTGCAAACCCTAAATGACAAACACATCTTTTTTAAAGATGTTCAATGCTACGCTTGTCATTAAAAGGCAAAGCAATTGTTATTTTATTTTATTTTATCCATTTACTAGTCACACTTGCCCATTTTGTATATTCTCAAATTATAAAAGATTATACTCATGGATCCATTTATATGAACAAATGAGAGTGGAGCATGTTTTGTTTCCAACTCAAGAAATCTACTGCATAAGTTTCAAATGAGCAGAGGAAAAGTTATTTCATGTCTATAATATACACAATACTTTATAGATACATTAAAAAATTTATAACGTAAACAATACTTTATAGATACACTAGAATATTTGGTGAAATTTAGTAAATGTGGATCCAAACAAGAAGATGAGAAATTGTATGTCACTCAGATGGGATGGGTATAAAAGATATCAAATGAAACCTATTGTATAGTAACACAATTTTTAAAATCACAATTATGCAAGTGGGGTTCTCTAGCTCTTAGAACATCTTTCCTATCAAGAATAAGTTGACAAGGGGTTGTCAATGAAAAACTCCATGATTCTTACATTATAATAGCGTAGTACTTTAAGGCTTTGGAAGAGGTACTAATTTATTTTAGAATGTATTATCTTTCAAATATGTTCTACATTTGACTACTAGATAATTTTCAGATGCTTCCTGTGTCAACATACTACGCATACAAAATAATTTAGCTTTAATTAGTTAATTATTTATTATAAAGGATAATTATTTTTTAAAAAATAAGATATATCTTTAATTTTTATTTAATTCTAATATGACTAAATTTTAATGGTTATAATTAAAAATTTAAACTTTAGTATTTTTTTAATCTATTTGTTTTTAATTCAATCTAATTATTCAATTTGAGATGTCAAAGTTCTCTTTGTATAAAACAATAATTTAATATAAAATATCTTATATTTATTTTAGTTATAATGAATTATTTATTGAATTTTATTGAAGAAGCATATAACAAATAAAGTACAAGTAATGTAATTTTGATCACATCTTCTCTTTTTTTTTTTGAAAATTTTGAAATTATTTTATATTTTTCTTCTTGAAAATTAAATATATTAAACCACTAATCTTGCAAGCTATAGAAGCTAGATTTGATTTCTTTAGTTCAACGAATTTAAAATTTCAATATTTCAAATAATTATAGTAAATAATTAAATTACATTAGCAAACAAATATTGGCCTCTACACAATCATACCATCCTCTAAGAAATTAATGTAATTCTAATATATTTTAATTATAAAAATCTCCAAATATGTTAATGGTGACTTTCACTTTGTGTTCTATCTATGAAGACATGAACTTTGGTGCTTGCACCCCTTGTTATCTCATATGATTTGTACTAAATACATTATTAAATATTTGTAGCTCATAAAATTATCTTCAAATAGTATCTTTTTTATTTCTCCAAATTTTTTACTATTTATTTTTTATTAGATAAATTTATTATTTTATTATATTTAATTTCCAAATTAATTGTATTGTATTTGTTTTTCAATTAAAAATTATTTTAAAACATTATACATACATACATATAAAATAAAATGTGCCCCATTTTTAATAGACGACCTTTTAAAAATATATTTTTCCTCACATTAACATTGCACTTTCATTTCTCGTTTATCATTTCTGGTAACATAGTTTACAACTTACAAAACAAAAAAATGGACTAGATCGCTGTTTCTTGCTTATTAGTTTTGTTTCGGTAATGTAGTTCAATAAAAATGCCTTCATTATCTGAAGTACGAGCTTCCAAAGTGAACTAATATTGCCCAGCGAGTCAACTACGAGGGACCGGCTTTTTTATGAGGCTTCCATCAAAATGAGATTTCGAACTATTTCAGCCTCAAGGGAAATCATTCACATTGATTCGGATTTCTAGCTGCTGCAGTAACAATTCAGACATGATCCCATTAACTCAAAACATGCCATAGTACAAACAATTCCTTTTACAAGTTCATCAGACACAAATTCCGGATATGGGCAAACTGCATTTTTTTCACAGTTCATTGTGTATGAAAGTATACCTAATCTACTTGCTATTGATCTGAACATTTCACACCCAAATCCAATATCTTCCCATTATTGATTACAACCTCATACAAGAATTCATGGAGTCGAAATAGAAGAGATAGAAGGAGAAAGAAGATGAGGAGGGGGATGTTTTCTTGTGACTCGAACATAACACAAAACAGTCACCAGCACCGTACCCAAAAGCCCCCCAGTTATAATGCCCCCCACTACAGCAGATTCTATCTTCATTCTGTGTCGCCGTGCTGCATTTCTTCTTTCAATGATCCCATGCTTCTCAACATGAACTGCCACATTCATTTTCTCAGATCTAACACTGTTTATACCATTGCCAGCAGCCAAGGGTGAAGAAGCAGGAGCTACATTAAGCAACAAACGATGCCTCATAATGCTTGGGAGATTTTGACAATAGACATTGGGCATTGAAGAGCATTCGTTGGGCAAGAGAGCATTTGCTTTGAGAAAATCAAGCATTAGCATAAAGATTGTGAAGCAACATGCCAAATTCGTCAATCTGCAAGCAATTCTAACTTGTTCCATCTTTTGGCTATTCCTCAGATCTAAACGTGGACAAGTGTATTAAGTAGACAGTAACAGGTGACAACGTGGACTACTGATAATTAACATGAATATAATTTGGGGACAACCTTTTTGGGTTCCCGCCAGAAGGTGATTTTTTTATGAGTTATTTTGGACGCGTCTCCAACAAATTAGGTCGTCTGAAGTTTCTCAGGAATCTCACAAGTTGGGAGTATACTATGCAAGACATTTAAAGTACAGCGAAGATGCATTCGTATGAAGGAACAAAGAGATGAGGCTGGTCTTGGAGTTGGGGAAACAATGTGGTCAGGTGGTGGTGGACTGATAAGAGACAACTTGGTTAGTATATAGACACGGTTGCTTCCTCTGTCCTGCATTTTCATTGGCATGCACGTCCATGGAGAATCTCTATGATCGTGGGACACCAGTCACTGTATGAAAAAATCTGATCTTTCTGACAAACCCTTAAACAAGTATTATTTCCCACTTCTTAGGTGAGTTTGGACAATTAAAATAGAAATATGTTTCAAAAGCACTAGTGGTACTCTATTATGATGCCCACAACCCAATAGCACAAGGGTCTCACATAATTCCTAAAGCTCCTCATATGCCAGCAGACTCTGCTATAATTCATAAGGCTCCATTAGGGAGTGGTTCTATATAATCTTCTAGTGCACCCTTAATAGTTAGTCTTCTACAAGATTATATGGAAGAAAAAAATCTAGAAGACTTTCTGAAAGGCTTTTCAAAGTTGGTTTCTTGCATAATCTTGCTTGGCACTAACTTGTTCTTGGGTGGAGGCAATGTTACAAAAGAGTATTGTTCTATTATAGGAGAAGTTTTGTCCACTAATACAACATTATGTATTTGTAAAACAGTTTCTAGGCTAAATTTCTCAATATGGATTTCATCATCCAAGTACCTTTCGAGATATTGAATACATGGAATGCATCTTCCATAAGGATTCACATGCCCAGATATATAAAAGTAGATGTGGTTTGTAATTCATACTAGGTTTTGTGGTTTTCTAGCTCATGTTCTATGTACAAAAGTAATAAGGATACATTCTTAGTTCTTTTTGAGTTTCATAAACTTAATATCAATTAGATGGATGTGAAATCAACTTTTCTAAATAGAGATTTGGAAGAAGGCGTATGTATTAAACAACAAAAATGATTCATTATAGTAGTGAATGGAGGTTATGTGCATAGGCTAAAGAAGGTTCTTAATGGTTTAAGCAAGCTCTGAGGGCTCTCTACTCAAGATTAAACAATATAACAAGAGTACATGGTTTGAAAAGAGTGGTAATGGACAATAACTTGTATATCAAGAATGAACAAGATAAGTTGATAATAGTCATGGTATATGTCGGTGATGTTATTTTTGGGGGTGAGAGTGATAATATGTTCTAAGATTTCACTTCTTCTATCCAAAAGGAGTTTGAGATGTCAATGGTAGATGACCTTTCTTTCTTTCTTGCTTTGTAAATTTTCTAGTCAGTTAAAGGAATTTCACAAAAAAAGTAATTAATGAAATGTTGAAGAAGTTCACAATGAAGGACTGTAATCTAGTAAGTATAACTATCAAACTACAAGTTTCAAACCGAATCTCTAATAGTTGCAAGGGTTGATATCATGCAAGTGATCAATTTAAAGATACTGTTTCAAGCAACTCCGAAGGAAACTAATGTTGATAAGGTCAAAAAAATATTGAAATATTTGAAGGGGACTATAAATTTCATATTTTGGTTTTCAAAAGGTGGATATCTCACTCTTATAGCATACATTAATGTAGATTAGGACAACAATCTTGATTAAGAAAAAGCATCAATGAAGGTGCTTTCTTTTTTGGCAGTTATCTTGAACCTTGACTAAGTGAAAAATATGCATCATTTTCCTCATCTACAACCAAATCCAATTATATTATAGTAAAGAAACATGTTATACACAATATAGTCAGATGGTGGTGGACTGATTGGTTAATCTATGGACATGGTTGCTTCATGTGTCTTGCATTTTCATTGGCATGCACGTCCATGGAGAATCTCTATGATCGCAAGACACCTATCATTCTATGAAAAAATATAATCTTTGTAACAAACTCTTAAAGAAATATTATTTCCCACTTCTCCTCAATGAAACTTAGGTGAGGTCAGAAAAATTGAACAGAGCCAACACTTGCACCTTTGAAGGGTTCAAGGATTAAACCAATAGTAAAATATATATAAAATGATGATATGTATGTATTTAGTGTGTTGAAATTTGTAAAGAACTGATTGTTTTTCTACTTTTTCATCACATTAGTTATATTTTTTAAGAACACATACAAGTTAGTCCAAATTCTAACAAAAAAAATATTGATATTGAAAATGAAACTGAAGTTTGGACATGTCAAAAAACAAATATTCCTTTAATATTGTCAATCTTAACTAAATTTATCGTTCAATTTTAAAATTTAGATTTCCCTCATTATAATTTATAATTCATATTTTATAGAATGTTGCATAGCAAATAGTCTAACTCGTATGTTATAAATTATTGCATATCAAGTAATCTTTCTAATCGATTAGCAAAATTCAAAGGCTACATCAGTCATAGATTTGTTAACATGGATTTGATGCACTTTTAAATTATCCAAATCCCTAATCATATTCTATTTGTCCCCATTCAAGGGAATGAGGGATTTTAACTCAAAGATTTGGTCCTCCATGATACTCAAGTTATCCAATGTTTGCACAAATTTAGATCAGCTAATTCCTACAAATTGTTATCGATATTGGTATTAAACCAATCCCAACGTTGGCTTTGACCTCTACAATGACTTCTAATCTATTGATTTTCTTTCTTGATGTGTTTGATTGGGTAATTAACCACATTATAATAGAATTTTATGGTTGTTAAGAATCCATAACTTATCAATCTTATTCTTAATTAGAGAATCATCATGAAGATTCTCAACAAAAAGTGGGGTTTTAAGAGTGGGGTAGGGAAATTTTGAGAAGGATTTCTAAGTCTTCTTAATACTTTTGAGGCTAAGGAATAGGGGATGGGGGATTTGGGGCCTAACAAGAATAATTTGTAGGTACTCTATTATGAGTCCAATCCAACCCAGTGAACCAAAATGATGCAATGCCCTTGCATGTACAATAATTATATTAATAACTAGGTATATATTTCATTTATTCTTTTCATAGAGGATTAGCCTAAATTTAATCTAGTGGGGTGAGAAACCAAAATAGATAGGGAGACCTAGGGCTTTCTACAAGATTACTAAGATCCATAATCAAGGTGTGTGTATTAGGGTCAACCTTTGTGGTCTAGGCAAGATGAAAATTATAAAGCCAAAGAATCAAATCTTGGGGAAGAGGAAGAACTTGTAAACTCATAGACCTATATACTATATTTTGCGGGTTTACAACCATTTAAATTGATTCTAAACTTCTTCAATACTTTCTCTCAACATATTATTCTCTTGATTCTTATTTTGGTTATAAAAATCATTTTTATCATTCTTTCTATCCTCTTTCCCCTTGATAAGTAGGGTATATTTTCCAAAACAAGTCAAATTGTGATATTGCTATCACAGTTCGACTGTGTATTTTTTAACTTAAACTAATTGACAGGTAGATTTTATATAAAGTGGTTGAAGGATATTTTTTTTTATACCTATCTAATGAAACCAATGTCTCTTCATTACAAGATTTTAGTTTTCCTTCACTTTTGAACCTATTTGTATAGCTTGAAATTTACCATTAGACAAGTTTCATTTCTTAATTTGTATTTTTGAAGGAATAACCAATGATATTCTATTATACTCTTTATATTCTTTCATTCTCTTAAAAAAATTCTTTTTTGAACATATCATAGTTTTTTAGGTTCTATCTTGAGTTTACATTTTTTAGGCATTTTAAGACCTTCATTATTCTAGTCTGATGTCTTGGTTGTTTTTTGGTAGTATCATCATGATTATGAGAACCATCTATTAGAAACAATAGTCCACCAAGATAATTGAGAGGGTGAGGTGAATCTGTTGTCCAATAATTAAAACATTTATCAACCTTAAATAATCTTAACCATTCAACCAAAGTAAATAGAAACCATAACAAGATCCACATACACAATTACACCAGATATGTTAACTAGGGAAACACTTGATCGGAGGGAAGACACCGGTGGGAATGATGCCCACAAGATGATGTACTAATATATATTCCTTGTTAGAGGATGGACCCTATTAGGAATCTATTACAACATTTATTGCATATGAGTCCCTGTTAGGAGACTTTGAATCCCTGTTAGGAGTTGTGGAAGATAGAAGGGCCCACTGTCCAAATAGCTTCTAGGGCAAGACCATTTAACTCACTATCCAACTGATCTCTCAACTATTCCTTGTAGAATGATTGTTTGTATAGTACTTTAACTTCTTTCCTCTATCTTATCAACTGGACCAATCATTGTTAGACTTTATGGACCAGGTCATGAACCTCTCATCCAAATATCAAACTTTGGATTATACAATAAAACCTTGGCAACAAAGTTTCCTTCACCTTCGCTCTGCGCTACTTATCTTTGCATTCCACTCTTCATGTTGCTTACAAGAATTCACTTCTTTCCCATCATGATAAAGGAAAATGTCCTTCCTTTACACCAAATCCATAAAACAATTCCCTTAGGCAGATATTACACTTTCTCAATTAATTATTATAGGACCTCATTAAGAACACGTTACACTTAGCAATAACAAATTAATCATTCACCTTGTAACTTGAATAACTTTCAATACATGTAACATTATGATGAGTGAGCTTAGCTACATCATCTCCAGAATGTCTTCTTCACATCTTTAATTTCAGTTTCTTAGAATAACAACTCTACTAAGAGATATAACAAGTTTACTAGAACATGCTTTTGTAAACTCTATCTCAGAATAGTCTTCACTAAATCTTGTATAACTTCTTCCAGACGTAATATCTTATGCTTTCGAGGTTAGCTGCATATACTAGACACTTAGTATTATCTCCCTTTAACCTTGCTAGTGAAAGTACTCAATTATCTGTCTGTACCAACTTGATATTTTCATTATTCTTTTGTCAGAAACCACAGAAAATTGCTATGTTGACATCAATGACAAACACGGTCATGAATGTAACATGTCATCATGACAATAATCTAATCATGTTCCTACAATACTGCCTCATAGAAATATCATCAGCATTCATGCTTCCAACACTATCTGCGTTAAGACATTGTGAAAAAATGCTATATTATATAATAATTAATTCATCATTGATTATACAAAATACACAAATACTTATAGTAAGAGGGGGGGTTGAATCACTATAAAAACAATATTTTCAATTTAAAACTTTAGCAATTATAAAAAATATTAAAGCAATGAACAAAGCATCCACATAATTAATCTAGAAAAAGTAACACAAGATGTACACACAATTTTATTAGAAGCCCATGAAAGAGAGAACCACAACAAAATATTACTTTTCATATGAAACTTCTTACAAATTCATAGGCACAAACCCTTTGGAGATACCAATTCCCTCATTTCAGGTACAACTTAAGAAGAGACTCCAATATCTTTCCACAAGAGGCATCAACTTATAGGAGACACCAATCCCCTCCACTAAGCCACAACTCACAAGAGACTCCTTGATCTTTTTTTATGAGAGACACAAACCTCTCAACCTCTACAGATAGAAGGCTCCAACCTTCGAAATACAAGAAAAATTTAGTGTTTTTGGTATGATTAGGATGATTATCAAAATTTTCACACAACATCAACAAAATATCCTTTAATTTTTGTTTCTCTAAAATATACAATAAAATGCAACCAATATTTGCAATATGATCTTCATTGAATTCTCTTAAATTTGAAAGATACATATTTAAAATAGTTCATTATTCTTTCTTCAAGAAGTCTAAATTTATTTCAACATATCCTCTAACGTATGTCTAATTTATTGTCACAAATATACTCTTTTTCTGTTGCAAGTCTTTTATTAAAGTAGGAATAATTCTCATTAAATTAATAATCAAATGATGTTCAAGTGACCTCTATCTATATTCCTTAAAATGTAACCTTTCATGAAAGGTTATGACCTCCCAATCAAGTAGGCCAATGCTTTTTATTTATTTAAAATTTTATTTTCTAACTATGTTAGCTATGGAGAAAGGTGAAAAAGAGTAGGCTGGCTAAACTTTAACCATTAAAAAATAGACCAACCGAAAGTTACATATAAAATATATCTTAGGAAAAATTAAACTTGTGGAATATTTTACCCAAAAAGTAACTCACAAAAACATAGATTACTAGAAATAAAATGTTATTTTTTCTTTTAAAAACTTTAACTTGAGTGCCAATGATTTTCCCTTTCACATCAATGACAAAAATCTTGCCACCTTTGACTCTAATGAGAATATCCCAAAAACCTCCTCTTTTTCATCATAGGCAACCCTCAACTAGATTAAACATATCCCCCTAATTGAACAACTCTCCCTAACCCAACTATTAGAATATTTGGAATAACTAAGAGGAGGGGTGAATCAGTTATCTCTAGGTCCAAATGTATAAATCAAACACTTAAAACTTTAAAAAAAATTAACCCAATAAATCGTTGATTAAAATTATTCACTATAATCCAACTTATTCACTCCATTATAACTTTATGTTCTATATGTGTCGAATTGTAGAAACTTATCACAGTCACTAATAAACTTAAACTTTAAAAATAGTAAGTGACATAAACACACAAAAAAACCACACAATGCTTGCCACCAAGATTTAACGTGGAAACCTCATTTGGAAAAAAAACACGAGTAACATGTTACCACTTTTTCACTCTTTTGAAGTGAGCTCTATTCAAAGCCAACCCTATTAAAGGTTACAAAACACACTGTTAGGTGTAACCTTGTTAAAGGACTTAATCACCTTGTTAGGGGTGGCTTTGTTAGAAGACATAAGAACATTCCATTAGAATTTCATCTTTATTAAAGGATTTACAAATGATTGTTAGGTCAACCTTATCAATGGGATTTTACAACTACCACAATGGTTAGAAAGTAATAGTGAGACTTTGATCTAATAAGATACAACTCACTTTGCAAATTCATATCAATGTTCAGCTCAACTCTTGTTCATTGAATGGACTCCACCATTCTCATCATCCCAAATCTTCTTGGCAACTCTTCAAGAAATCCTTCACCTTACAAACTTCACACTTTTCCTTACAAGTCTATTCACCACTTGTCTTCACAAGTTTCCAATCCAACAACCCTCTAAAATATACCAGATACCTCCTTCAATGGGTAGCCTTGATCTTTTTCCTCTTAATCACAATCATAGATCTTAGGGTTTACAGTCATATCCAAAACATTTAATCAATCTATCCATCTTCTTGTTCTTCTTTTCTTCTCAACACTACTAGAAATATCTCTTCAAATCTTAGCCTTTTATTGCTCAACTAATCCTTTCCTTGCATTAAATAATATAACTCATCAATTCTTATTGTCAACATGTTTTGCTTATTCCAATATTTCAACTATGTTGGCTACAAATCTTGATTCTTTCACAAACTATTATTTTGTCATCACTTGGTCATCACTATGTTCTTCTACTTGGTCTTCACTGGATCAACTCAGTCAATATTGAACTGTCTCCCTTGGTCATTACTATACAACTTGATCAATACTATCACTCAACAATCTTTGTCACTCAGCCAATACAGACACTCAACCAACACTATTTTGCTCGGTAATGCTTAAGTTCATTAATCTTCTACTTCAACTCCTTCATTGATTGTGCAACACTAATACTTAGTCAAGCTTATCATTGTTACTTATTTCAACTCTGAACTTCATCCAATTGTCTCCTATACTTCATGTATTAATTTGAACAATACATTATCTTGTCAAGTATGAACTTATCAAGTCCCCATTGTAATTTCATCTCACTTACACATCTCAACTCAACCTTTCATTAAGTCATCTCATGATCTCTTCTTTTCAAATCCTCTTCATCAATCAAAGGATATGGAACTCTACACTTTTAGTGAATGTCTCTTCAGTAGGTTTGACACTTGTCTTACCAACAGGTTTGACATTACTGACAATATCAAAAATATTCCAATCAAGCTCTCAAAAAGTGTAGCTCCAACACTAACTTTTCCTCCTTTGACATCAATACAAAGGGATATTCAAGGCTAACTAAACAATACAATGAATAGCTCTTGTTGAACACATGAGTCTTAAGAGAGCTTAATGAATGTATGAGAGTCACATCACTCCCAATTAATTTCTTTGAATGCTCAATAGTCACTTTTGGAAGAGAATTTGTAAAAATGTTGGAAAACTATTCCTTTGTAGGATCATATTTCATCTTGACTTCCTACTCCAGTTCTTGTTCCTTGAATAAATTTTAATTAATCAATAATATGCTTGGTTCTTAGGTGCATGCCTATATTTTTAAAAATATTGATGACATTTCTGTTATCATAAGGTATTGGAATGGGGTGCTCATACTCAACCTTAATACCTTGAACGTTGTTTATTTCACCCATAGAAGTTGTGTACAACATGTTTCTTTGCTACAATATAATTGTATTTGGTTGTAGAAATGGAAAATTATGCATATTCTTACTTGTTCAATGTAAAAGATAACTACAAAAAAAGAAAGCACCTTCATTTATGTTTTTTTTCTTAATCAATACTATCATCCTAGTATACATCTATGTATGCACTATAAGAGTGATATCTTCACCAATTGGAAACCAAAATATGAAATTCATATATCTTCCTTCAAATATTTTAATATTCTTTTGACCTCATTAACATGAATTGCCTTTGGAGCTTCTTGAAACCGTGCCTCTAAACTAGTTGCTTGCATGATGTCAGACCTTACAACTGTGAAAGATTTTATTTGTAACTAGTAAGAATAATTATACTTGTTATTACACCTAAAAATTATTCTTGTTAGGCTCCTAATCCCCCATCCCCTATTCCTTAGCCTCAAAAGTAACAAGATGACTCTGAAATCCTTCTCAAAATTTCCCTACCCTGCTCTTGGAACCCCACTTTTTGTTGATTATCTTCATGATTATTCTCTGATTAAGAACAAGATTGATAAGTTGTGGATTCTTTAAAACCATCAAAATTCTATTATAATGTGGTTAATTACCCAATCAAACACATCAAGAAAGAAAATCAACATATTATAATTCATTGTGGAGGTCAAAGCCAAAGCTGGGACTAGTCTAAAACCAATATAGATAACAATCTTTGAGAAGTAGTTGGTTTGAATTTGTACAAAAATTGGATTACTTGAGTGTCATGGAGGACCAAATCTATGAGTTAAAATCCCTCATTCCCTTGGATGGGGACAAATATAAGATGATTGGGAATTTGGAAAATTTTTAAGTACATCAAATCTATATTAACAAAAATTTGACTGATGTGGTCAAATTCAACAAGGATGTGATGGATAAAATGACATATTTCATCAAAATTATATAGGAATGGTTGGAGTACAAGAAGTTTAAATAGAGAAAGCATGAGGAGGATTGGTTGTTTACTATTTAATGAGAGAAATATGGACCTACTCCATATATGCTTACACCTTAGCCCAAAAATATTTTCTATCTATATAGTCTTGCAAGAACTCAAAAAGGAATGGAAGAGGGTTCATTGCACTTTTGTTTAGTTTTCTATGTGTTGTTTCTCAACTCTAGAACATTAACTTGAGTGGGAAGCATGATGGAACTAATTGGGACAAATGATACCATAAAATACCTCAATGAAGATCTAAATATTCTCATATATATCTTGATGCAACTGTTGTGTGTGGATATATTCTTCAATAATAACATAAACTCCATACATATTTGATCAACAAGAACTCCTTGGGAGATTTTTTTTTTAATGGTTGCAATAGTGTATATTGTTCCACCAGGTTCATAAAGATATCCCCTAAGTCAAGGGTAATGCAAGTTTCACATAGAGGCTTAGTTTTCTCAATCAAGTTTACACCATTTTTGGACTCATTAGATATATAATCAATAGAATTAAAGCATGCATTATTATTATTCTCAGCAACATTGGTAGAATGTGATGTCAATAGATCAATGAAAATTTATATATTTTAATTGGGAGACTTTGCATATTAATTTCCTTTATCCTTCACATCATCCATGGCTATAGCATTAGAATCAATAAGATCTTGTATTGTATGTTTCAATGGAAGCTATGTCAATAATGCAATAATCAAAAGAAGCTAGAAAATAATTAGAAGTTTTATAGTCCTATGTAAGAGACAAGAAGAAGATTTAACATATATTATTGTCAATCAATAAAAATATAATTTAGATGCAAAGGGGGCTACAATAAGAAATGCAACTACCACTTGTGAATATAAATAACTAAAAGAATTATTATTGTTGATTTTGATGAAGTTCTTGGTTTATTTTCTAAAGTTCTGAAAGTGGACATCTTTATTTCCATCAATTAGAGCCATTAGTGAAGAAAGTCCATATTGACTTACTTGATGCTTGAGAAGTGTATATAGACTTATGTAATCAAACAACATAACATATGATTAGAACTTGAGAAGTGTGAACTAGTCTTACGTAATGGGACAACATCACCTATAATTAGGTTAGTATAATAATATCTAGAGCACACCTAAATTTAGCTCAATCTTAATAAAGTAGTGAGATTCCAGTGATTGATTGGTTAATTATTAAGGTGATTACTCCATTACTTCAATAGAATTGAGTCTTGTAACATCTAGATTAATTGAAATGTGTCAATTCCTCTATTTAAATTGCATGAAATCAATGCCTAAATCTCTTAGCAGTTGTGCACTTGAGTAAATGTGGTGATAGATATGTTTTTCTTTGTGTTCATTGATTTTTTCATTCCTACACACACCTGTTTTTCTCTAGTCTCCTCTATATGAATAATTGATTATTTTTTAATTTAATCATATATAATATAAAATTCCAATTAATTTATTACCAAATAATAATTGTTAGTCATAGGATACTAAAATCTTAATTAGTAAACCCCAAAATTGATTGTTAATTTATCAATTATATTAACTTTGTAATAAAACAAATGTCATTTTTATATTTTTGTTTAAACTACATGTGCCTCCCATCGCTAACATGTGATGAACCAACTATAATATTTGGGCACAATATCCATGTTTAGATTTTTATAGAATTATTATATCAATTCCATCAATCTTTCAAATTCTATTTAATCAATCATTTTAATAGATTTTTAAATTATTCTTCTCCATTGGAATGATTGTACTTAAATCTAAATTGTTATTACAATTCCATCAACCTATCATTGTCTAGTTTTGATGGGCCAATTATGATAGCTAATTCTAGTATCTACTTTTAAGTTTTTATGTAATAAAGGTAAATGCTTAAAGTTTCTACAATCCATAAGATTTAGAAGAGTTTGTTCATGGATTTGATTGTGTGGTGATTTTTACACTAACCTTTAGGACCACACTTTGTAATCCACCATCAACAAGAAATATTATATTCATTCTAATTATAGATATATACTTTATACATCAGTTTTACATTATAATATAATGATTTTACGTAGCTCATCCACATAAAAATTTGATATGACTAGAATGGGCAATTGATTTACACATAAGAATCAGGAAAGCCATAAATCTTGTGCTAGGGGGGGGGGCGGGGGGGGAGACCCAGTATTTGAGCACCCTATCTTCATGCCTATCAAAATCTTACGTAGAAATTTCAAATCACTCCTAATTTTTTACAATAGCTTACTTGGAAAGTTGTCTTATTATAACTAAGGTTTCAAGTGTACATTATCACTTATGATGCCACATCAGCATAGTTTTTGTCAAGATGTCCAAACCAACCCAAATAAAAAATGAGACCAATAGTCATGCTAAAAGGGTACCCATACTTGCTAGTTGATGTGACATCACAGCATTAGTTCATTTTTACAGCTAATGGTACATTTCATTCAATTATGGGTAGTCATTATTGTACTAACAACTTTAAAGTCACAATTAATGATGCAATGTTATTTTAAAAAGTACATTAAATCAATAAATAAGAATATTAAATTAATAAGTATGAGTATCAAATCAACAACTCCTATCACATCTATTGAAACTGTAACGCCCCGCCAAGGGATCCAAAAGAATTAACCTAAAATTTCACTAAGTTTGCTAAACATTTTTTTTTTTTTTTTAAGTAAGAAGGTATAACATACACATCAAACACATAGTAGCGGAAGCAATATCATGTAATCATCAACAAACATACATCACAAGTTACATTCCTTAAGAATCCCAAGACGTTGAGTCACATTTAAATTTAATTAATTTTAAGTCTAACAACTCCCACATACATATGAAAGAATAATCAGAAAGTCCAATGTCCATAATATACATTTGTTCCGAATGCCTCCTGGCAAATTAATTCGGAATGCTCAATCATCCTTTGTACATGTCACAGGGTATGAAAGGCTTAAAAGAATATACATATGTAAAAATAGAAATACATCAACCTCCACGAATCCATGATACAAAGTACAGTAAAAATATATGAAACCATTCACCATACACGATACATCCATACATCCATAATGATAAACCATCTATCATAAATCACAACTAATCTAAGTGCGTGGTTCCTCCCAACCATCAATAACATCATTAGACCATCATGGGCCCTAGCCATCCCCCACGCGTAACATCCCAAGCCATCGAAGAGATCATCGGTAGTATAGTAATAGGGACATCACTCCTAAAACATACTACCTCATATGCATAAAGAAATCTAACCTACTAGAATAAAGCATAAGATGATCCTCCAAAGTAGAACACACCACCTAAACATTAAGAACAAGCATCCCAAGAAGCTCCAGCCATGGTAGCACCAAACGAATCTCAAATGGTAAGAGTAAAAGCACTACCACCCGACCGTGTGGAACCTAAATGGTCCACTCCCACCGCGCTGAGGAGATAGTCTCAAGTCCCAAACAAGGTATCAAAACACATAACACAAGTACTCTCTAAGTCTGGAAAATCCTCAAAGTACACTAACTCAAAGGTTTCAACATAGATAGACATCTAGACCCAGAGGCACCACAAAGACACGTAGGAAACCTGCTATGCAAGCAGGAAAGTGTCATCGCAAAAGTCACGTAGAAGTTACCCGAGCAATCCCTTAGGAATCCTGGGTCCCTACTGATCCTGCGGCCACTAGTATCCTCTCGTACTGACGAGGCATACTATGGAATTCAAGGTCATAACCAAGCGTTCTCTCTACCCCATCCTAGCTTGTACTAGCACTCAAGGCATGGGAGAGAACATACAATTATCTTATTAGGTTCGTTTAAGTCATTATTTAGGTGAGATGTTTTCACTTATTAAAACAAACAACTTACAATGAGTCATCCCTAGAGCCACTTCGGGTCTCCCATCCCTCATTGCAAGCCACTTCCCGACACTACACGTAGATAACCTACCCTAGGCTCACGAAAACACAAAACACAAAATATCACCTCAGCCCTATAGAAGCGACTGGAAAGCATAAAAAGATAAGCCACAATAATCACATCAGTTCTCCACAAGAAACTGGAAAGCATCAATTAATAATCATAATGATCACAAAAGTTCTCTATCAGCAACTGAAGGCATCAATGATAAGTCACAATACCTAATGGTTCTTCAACAAGCAACAAGAAAGTATTCCAATACTAAAACACAATACTGATCGATGACTCATAATGGTTATGTCAAACATGTCACAATCATGATGTCATCAAGAACAATTACTTAAAACACCTTAGTCCTCTCAAGAGGTTGGAACACAATAACAACTAGTAAACACATCCATCATAGAGCATAGCATCACATTACCAAGGTCAGGTATAAAGAGATCGAGAACAAATCATCATGTCATCACATTCGCATAACCTCCGAGCCTCTGGTAACAACCTAAACTGGTCAACGCTAAAACAACCCTCAACACCTTAAAGCATAACCAGTACATAGAGAACATCATAATCTCATAGTTGGGATTGAATAATAATATATTGTTGAATTAATGTAAGGTTTTAGTCTTCGTTTTCAATGTAAGTCTTCAAGTAGATGAGATTCATCGTTTACCCCCATAATTTACCCCATTCTTATATTCAATTATAAAGTCCACTTACCCCTTTGATTTAAGTCCATTTCCTTAAAGTATTCCAAGGATAATTATTTATTTAAAATAATCTTTATTGAATTTAAATAAAATAACTATCACTTTAAATTAAAAAAACCAAAATCATTAATAAGTCAATAATTATATAACTCCGTTAACTAATTAATCTAATTAAAATTATATTTAATTAATCTAATCAACAATTATATAACAAATCTTATTAATAAGCCAAATTCATCATTAATTAAATTTAATGGAACTAATTTTTATTTATTAATTTTTAACTAAATTAATCAATGAATATCAATTAAACATTTATATAATACCTCCTTTCTTTTTAATAATAATTAACAAATTATTATTAATTAAAAATTCATATTTAACATTGTTAATATGATAACAAATTATAATACATTAATATTAATATATTTTAAATAATATAAAATATTTATTAATATTAATTAATAAATATAAATATATTATTAAATAAAAACTGTTATTAAAACTTTATAAAATTAAGACTTCATAATATGTAAAGGACAAACTAATGCAAGCGATTTTAAATCGCTGCAGGCTATTTAAGCCGTCGGCCTCCATATAAGGAATCGTGCGGCCCCTGTTCCCAACGCAGGTACACTGCGTATGCAGTGTGCAAAAAAGGTACAGGTCGACTGCCGATAGTAAGGAGGTACGAGGGTAAGTTTAATATTGTTTTATTTTATTTTATATTTTTTTTTAATTTTATTTTGATTTAAACTTTTGAATCTACCTCCATAATAATTACTATTATTATTATTTTTGATTAAAATTTCTAACATATATATTATGCATTTTATAATTTAATTTATTCAAATTTTTATAAAAACAATAATTCCATTGCTATATATATATTTATATTTAAATTGATTTCATCTATATTTTGATGGAGAAAAATATTATCAATCATCCCAATTTAGAATTTTTTTTGATTAAATCCTATGTTCTTTAATTTAGAAAACAAGGGTTTTCTGATTTCTACGACTACAAAAGTTAATAAACAAGCATCTAATAATTCACAAGATTGAAATGTTTAAACTTTAATCATAGAGAATTCGGATTTACAATCCACAGACACGAAGAAGATAGGAAAGGATATTTGCATAATTAATCAGTAATCAAAACACAAGACCCTACCTGAGCCTGATGCTAATATGCAATCCCCGAAAACTGTGAGAGAATTCACTCCTCTTTGAGAACTTTTCTCTGAAAAATCTTTCCTAGAATTCTCCTTTTGAATTCGCTTCCAAAATTTGTCTCCCAAAATTCGTGTCCCCCAAAAATGAACCCCCCAAGTTGTGATAAGATGTTTTCTCCTCAAATCGGGGTACTAATTGTGCATTCACCCGAGAAGACTCTTTGCTCAACTGAGTTAACTCCAAATTAACCTTTATTATCTTTTCTTTTATTTTGCATTCATCTTTTCATGCACATTAAGTTGAATTATTAAATAACTTTATTTACAATTTCATTTGACTTCTATTTTAAATTAATTTATTACTTTAATCTCATGTGCACTTTATGAAATTAAAATAACATTATTATTTTCTATTATTTTTATCTTTTAATTAATTTCTAATATTTAAACTCATGCTTAGATCATGCGATCTAGAATCCTTAATAATTTAATATCTTTCAACTTTTAATTTATTTTAGAAACTTAATTGATAACATATTTAATTAATTTAAATAACAATAATATTTAGCATTTATTTAAAAAAATGAACTCTAAATATATTATTATTAAATTAAATAAATATTATCATGTTCTAAATTTATCTTTGAACTTTTATCTACAAATTTAATTCTTTTATTTAATTAATTTCTCAATTAATTAAATATTAAAGATATCATATTAATTCTCCATTAAATTAAATCATTAATTAATCTTTTTAATTAGACTTAATTAATAGAAAATACATCAAGGACTCATAAAGCAACATATGAAAACCCATCATAGAAGAACACATACTAAATCAAACAAAAGGGTTATACTCGCGAAATAACATCATTTGATTCATTCGGAGGGTACTTAACTCAGATACTTGCCCTAATTATCAATTAGGACAATTGGCTAAAGGGTTTAGGAATTGGACTTAAGAGTTTATCTCCCCTCTCTTACCATTGAGACAATGCGATAGGGTACGCTCATCCTGGCAATTCAGAGAAGTCAATACCCGGTACCTGCAACCTGCATAAAATCCACGCATGTACAAACACAATATTCTAAGCTAAACAGACAATGGCAGGAAGTGGTGCATCGTGTAGATCCCGACTAGCAGGTGACTACGACTCCCTTCCTTAACCATATCATAGACATCATACATAAAGAAAACAAACACACACACCATACACATGCAGTATGGGGTAAGTATCCATCATAAAGACATAAGATAATCCATCTAACTAAACATCATCAATAATCTAACAACATTGTATAATCATCATACATGCCTAAATATAGAGTACCAAGTAATCTCATCATATAATAAACTGAGTGTAAAACCACATCTGATAATCTCTAAAATAATAATACTAATCATCAAACATAAAATTGGCCTAAAAGAGTTTGGCAAGGATAACTGAAATGCGACTTAGGAATAGGCACTACAGAAACTACTCTATATTTCCCCTATCTCAACAAAATCATGAAACCCTTTACAATGCTTATTGTCAAAGCACAATTGGATGGCCTGATCTGCCGGTGCAGCTACCCGAGTTTGAATATTCGATGGGGCTTTTCAAAAACAAAAACCTAAAACAATCAAGACGACCATTCTTATTTCAATAGAAAGATCCGAACTAGTCTCCGGCTAAGGAGTCTTATACGAGTTTAATAATACTCATCCGTTCTAAGCATGTTAAAGAGAACAATTAAAGCAAAGTTGGGCTAAGGGATCTACAAGTTTGAGGAAGAGTGGAGCTGACATCTAAATGTTCATGTGTAAATGACATGTTCTAATCTATTATGGATGTTGCAGAGGAACACAGATCCTCCTCTGGTGGGATATGCCACCAGATTTGAAGCACATTTCTATTTTAATTCTCAGAAAACACCTAAACCTTCATCCCGGACAATTGGGAAATAATGCTTGTTTAAGGGTTCGCCAAAAAGATGGGATTCTTTCATGCAGGGACTGGTATCCCACGATCACAGAGATTCTCCACGACAATGAAAAAGCAGGACGCAGGAAGCAACCATGTCTATATATTAACCAAGTTGTCTCTTACCACTTCACCACCGTCTGACCACATTGCTTCCCGAGCTCCAAGACCAGCCACATCTCTTTGTTCCCTCCTACCAATACATCTTAGCTGTACTTCAATTACTTACATCCCAACCCCATTAAAATACCAACTTGGAAGATTCAAGAGAAATTTCAAACAACCTAATTTGTTGGAGACGCGTCCAAGAAAACCCATTAAAAAATCTCCCTTACCAGTTGTCCAAGCTGTCATCTGTCCACTCAATACACTTGACCAATCTTTTTGTTGAACATGGCAAGAAAGCTATATATAATACAAGGTATAACAAGTTATGTTGGAAGCTAAGTTGTTTGCTGAAATCCACAACTCCTAATTTCATCATTAGATCTGAGGAATACCCAAAAGATGGAACAAGTTAGAATTGCTTGCAGATTGACGAATTTGGCATGTTGCTTCACAATCTTTATGCTAATGCTTGATTTTCTCAAAGCAAATGCTCTCATGCCCATCGAATGTTCTTCAATGCCCAATGTCTATTGTCAAAATCTCCCATACATTATGAGGCATCGTTTGTTGCTTAATGTAGCTCCTGCTTCTTCACCCTTGGCTGCTGGCAATGGTATAAACAGTGTTAGATCTGAGAAAATGAATGTGGCGGTTCATGTTGAGAAGCATGAGATCATTGAAAGAAGAAATGCAGCACGGCGACACAGAATGAAGATAGAATCTGCTGTAGTGGGGGGCATCATAACTGGGGGGCTTTTGGGTACAGTGCTGGTGACTGTTTTGTGTTATGTTCGAGTCACAAGAAAACATCCCCCTCCTCATCTTCTTTCTCCTTCTATCTCTCCTATTTCAATCTCTCCTATCTCGACTCCATGAATTCTTCTAAGAGATCGTAATCAATGGTGGGAACATATACAATTTATAAGGTGTGAAATGCTCAGATTAATAGCAAGTAGATTAGGTATACTTTCATACACAATGAACTCTGAAAAAAGCTACAGTTTGCCCATATGCGGAATTTGTCTAGATGAATTTGTGTAGATGTATCTGTCAAGGAATTGTTTGTACATATGTTTTGTTTAAATGGAAGCATACAATAGTGATTGCACCAGCTAAAAGTCTGAATCTTTGTCAATGATTTCCAATATCTCATTTTGATGAAAACCTCACAAAAAGGCAGGCCCGTCGTAGTTGACTCGCTAAATTATATTCGTTCAGCTTAGAAGTTCGTGCTTAACAGTATTAATGCAATTTTTATTTCACATCATTAAACAAACATAAAAAAGTGAGCAAGAACAGGTCTTTGTTTTTAAAAGTTCTTGTAAATATGAATATGGTTAGTCAAATTATCTAGGGTAGGATCTAGTACAACCTCTGTTTGTAAACACCATAATCAATCAATACATAGTCATTTTAGTAATTAATGTATAATTTTTATTTTGTTAAAAAAATTATACAATGAATTGAATGATCGAATATAACATAATCTTAGTGTAAAGGATTTTTATTCTATTTTTCCTTCTTATAAAATTATTTCATCTTTCATTACATTCGACATGTTCTAATATTTTTTAGTTTCTAAAAATGAATCATAAATTAGTTAGAAGGTCATGATGGGGTTTCAATAGACCATCATCATCATTGTAGATGAAGGAAGTTTGTGATCAATAATAATCCCTTCAAGATGAGCATTTTAGATAGGGGCATTCATGTAGATCTTTTGATAAAGCTTTTAAGTTTTTAAATTCTAGATTAACTCAACTTCTTATCTAATTTTTCTCACATCTCTTCTTCCATTTAGCATACAAGCAATAACATTATATAGATGCCCTATTATATTTTTCTATAACAAATTATAAAATTATGGAACATGTGTTTTGTTAAAAATATAAACTATATTTAATCATAATTTCCAGCAAAATTGCCATGTAGAATTATGCCTCATGTAAGAGACACCTATCCCTGTATGTTATATTTTCCAGATATTGGGATCCATTAATTTTGGTGTATTAGCATGTAATGTTTGATATTACTTATATAATTTACCAATCTAGGTCTAGTTGTGAAGTCATGGTATGACAATGTTGTCTGGGTAGCATTCTTAGGGAACTCGTGAGGAACTAGGGATTAGTTTTAATATTGCCCTCAAATTTATTATAAATTATATTTAAAAAAACCATTTGAAACATAATTATTTTGTTTAAGGATTTGACTGTGTATTTTTTTTTAGCATCAATGTTTCATATCACACATGGTGATCCATCATCAAGATGAGAGAATCCAAAATTGGATTTTACTATTTTGTCCTTGCATTCTCTCATCTTGATGATGGGTCATGAAGTGTGATCCGAAATGTTGATGCTAAAAACCATACACAGTCAAATCCAAAAACAAAAATTGAATTTATGTTCATGTCATGTAATCATTTTACTTATAGCAATATTGTATTATAATGTTTAAGTTAAGGGACATGTATCAATTGTTGTGTTTGAAAAAAAAAAGTGTCATGATTCATTTATTTGTTGTCTTCTTAGATTCCTTAGCAAGGTCTTTATAACTGGTTTCAAAGCCCTAAATTTGTCAAATTGGGAACTCTAGGACTTGTTACCTAGCATGCATGTTACACTAGTATTTTTGAACATTGGGTCATTAATGTTTTTTGTTTTATGTAGTTTCATTTTAAATTGAAACATAATCTCTTAAGTTGTATTGCCTTGGTATGGATTTAGACAACGTTTCTTATCATTATTTCATGTTTCTTGATAGGATGCCTCCTCAAACTTCGAGTGGAGGAAGCAAAGGAAATAGTGTTAGAGAAAGGACCAGGTGGAGATGTTAGAAGGAAGGAGAAGTGAGAGGGGTGGTTGACTTAGTGTTTTATAAAATTTAGCCTTCACAATTTGGTTCACAAACCACTTAATAACACTATGAAAATTAACAAGCATACACATAAAGTAAATATTCAAAACACCATAAAACAAATAATTTTATCTTATTAATCCAAATAGGGTGAAAATCATGGTAGGAATGACACCCATTATAAGACTATAACTTATTAAAAGTATAACATATTACAATGGAGAATGCACATGCATTCAAACATGCTGCATATAGCTCAACAAGAGGGATACAAACCTAATGAAGGTCCACTATCTTACAAATCACTAAAATGATCATCTTAAATATTGAACTTACAAAAAAGGAATCTAACCATGCCGTATTATAGTTTCACACAAACACAAATCTCTAATCTAATACAGTTTTGTTTAACTATACTAACTAAATACTCTTTACTAACTAGAAGCTCAAATCTAACTTCCTTGCATTAAAACCTTTAGCTATGTGCAAGATTATGGTGTGCCAAAAAGTGGCAATGTGAAAAAAGTGGAGTTTGAAAACATCTAAAAGAATTTCAAAATCCGCTCTAACTTTTTCCACCCATCTTCATACCAAGGCTAAAAAGTTTGCACCAAGCCTTTTCAGGTATCTGATATGAAATCAAATACCTAAAACCTATGTCACAATTTTTTTTTAAAAACTGAGAGCGATTTTTACATTGCATTTTTGGGTTTGTTTGGTTGTGCTCCATTTCGGGTATCAGATTTTAGAACGGGTATCAGATACAGGTAATTTTTTTGTATTTGTTTATGATTTCAATGAATATTAATATAAATTAGTTATTTTAAATAGAATTCTTTTTAAAATAGAATTTGTTAAAAAATAGATTTTTTAATAGAAATTGTTGAAATTTAGGTATTTTAAAATAGAAATTAAATGTTTTGTAAATGAATAGGTATGGGTGACTCAAATGATGATACTGAGCCAAGAAATAATGTTCCTCATAATCCTCCACCAAACGATCTAGTAGCCCTCAAAATTGTCCAGCAAATGATCCCCTACCCCCTCAAAACCCCCCTCGAATTGAAGATTTGATATTTAAAAATATCATCAAACTAAGTGTTTTGAAAACCACATATAACATTATACCTACATTGGCTCCCATGTTATACATGTTAAACACCATAGTGGATAATATTGAAACACTTACCAATGAACAAAATGTTGCTCTTCACTGGCGTGAGCAAATGCATACCATGCTTGATGATGGTTTGGACTATGATGAGGTTGCGGCCCTAAGTATAACTAAGATGATATAGTTAGCCTTTTTGTGGACCTATAAATCAATAAACTAGTAGAACGCACAAAGCCCAAATTATCAATTAAATGGTGCACAAATGAGGCTATGTGTGTGAACTTTTGGGATCATTGGTGGATGTTTTTTGACAACCCTCAACACAGAAATTTAGAGATGCCATTCTATTTCATTAAAAAATTGTATGTCAAATTTGTGTTATACCTCAAGGTGAACTATTGGAGCATGAGGCCAAACATGGGTGTAGAAAGAGGATCTCCTCAAGATAGACCCTTTGCCTAGCAGAAGAAAGCTAGCACTTTTGTCCCCCCTACTAATGTCTCCCCCCCTCCTCAAGTATAGTATCCTAATATCATTGCAAAGGCTAGCTCTCAAACTATTAGAGTCATCCATAGATTGGGTAGCCTATTGATATCCCAAGCTAGGTTAGTGTTGCCTCCCCATGTTGATGATGTTGGCATGAGTTCATCATTGATGAGCTCATCACATGTTTATGTGCCCCATACTTGCATAACATGAAAGAATATTTGTTTGGGTCCCATAGGTGATCTTTCTAAGTATTAGTTTGTATTTGAGGAGGAGGATACACCAGATGCACGTACAGAGGCTACCCACCCTAACATGAGAGAGGAGGGGCATGCAAAGGCATGGAATCCTTCTGTGTCGGTATGTGTATACATTATTGTGTTACAGCATATGCGATTTAAAGTTAATATTTACAATAGATTAATTTTAACCCATACTAACGTATACATGTATGTGATCTTCATTCATGTTTACTTGATGACTGAGGAGGAGCTTAGACAAGTTGATAATGTCACGCTCTTGGCTATTTCATTTGGCCTTGAGACATCGATGGTACATTATGTTGTGTTCTCATTATTTTTCTATTTTATATTAGAGCATATATGGTTTATAATCTATCTTTTATCTCGCAGGTATCACCTATCAGTGGGGGGCAGAGTATGGGGGGTGAGGCACAAGGTAATTATGTTCTTTTAAATTGATTAAATATCAATGCATTCTTATAAAAAAATTGCGGTGATGAAATTTAATTACATTCTTTATTGTACATGATGTGGCTACTGGTGATGAATCTAGGAAGATTCGGAGTCGTAGACCCTCTAGCATTTCCATTTGTAGCAAGAGCCCTATCATATGTATAAGTATCACTTATTTATTATTTTCCTTATTTTCATAAACAAATTCAAAATTTATTTCCATGTTATTAACAACTAGTCTTTTGTATCTCATAGGAAACACCTAGTGCATAGGAGGTTGGACATCAAAGTTTTGTATATTTTCGCACACGGCCATCATATCTAAAGGAGGACTCAAAAGAGGTAAGTTCTAGTTTTAATTCTTGATTATATGTTATAAATTTAGTATTCTATGAATTATAATGTTATATTTTAAGTTTTAGATTCATCTAACAAACATACTTGAACATATGCAAGCCACAATCAATGAGGTTCAAGCATTGTGGAGGACATATCAGAGGACTCCTGACCGATGCAGGAGGTCGACGAGAGAGGTATTTATGATGAAATTTTAATACTATAAATCTTCATTAAAAAAAGGATCATTATGCATTTGAGTAATTCAATGTTAGATACATATAATCATATAAATTTAGTAGTCTAACTATGGGTTTTCGTTTTTTGTTTATGTAGGAGGCATCTGATCCACCTAGTGTAGCGAAGAGGCTACATTTTGATCATTCACTAGTAGTATAGGATAGTATAGTTGTCATAGGATTTATCATGAGACATTTTGAGATGGCATATGCCACATTATATACAAAAATATTGATATTATACACATTTCGATAGCCTAATCAGCCACATTTTGTACATGGATCTATGTATTTTGATATATATTTGTGTAATTTGTCTATGGATACATGAACTTTGATATATATTTGTATAATTTGTCTATGGATACATGTATTTTGATATATATTTTTTTCATTTATGTGCACAATGATATACATATTAATTTAGTATAATATTATTTAATTTAACGTGGATCATGTGTATTGTTCTTGTTTATGGAATATCATTCATTTTGATCATGTTTGTTATATTTTATTCAAATGCAATAATTTGTGAATAATACTTTAACAACCTTTATTATCAAATTTTGATGCAATGTTTAATTTGAAATGATATCATATATGTTTAATTTGAAATGATCTATGCAATCCCTTAAGATGTCACTATGGTTCACCCGCCTAAATGCACTTAGTGCACCTTGGAGACTCTTCGATATGGGGTGGCCGCAAACAATGGAGAATCTCTGTAGCCAAAACAAGGGTGTCACTAAGGTTCACTCACCCATTCAAAGCTAATGATGCTAACAATTCAATGCCAAGATCAATGATTTCAAAGTTACGCAGTGATGCACCTATGAACTAAGGCACACTATGAGTTTTAGCATTGAGTGAGATCATTGTACCGAATCCAAATCAAATGTGATCTCTCAAAAATGAGATAGGTTATTGTAGACCTTAGCATGACCATCTTATAGCATTTGACTTTTCACCAATAGCCCGCACTAGCTTTGAGTTATGACCCTTGAAATATCGACCTTGAAATGCACTTACAGCACCTTAGAGACTCTTTGGTATGAGGTGGCTATGAATGTTGGAGGCTCTTTGTGGCTAGAAAAATGGTGTCATCACCTGCCCATCTAGAGCTAACGACACTAATGATTTGATGCAAAGATCAACAGTTTCAAAGTTACGCAGTGATGCACCTATGAACTAAGGCACACTGTGAGTTTTGGCATTGAGTGAGATCATTGTACCAAATCCAAATAGAATGTGACCTCTAAAAATTGAGAAAGGTTATTATAGACCATGGCATGATCGTCCTATAGAATTTGAGGTTTTACTAGTATCCCTCATGAGCTCTAAGTTATGACCCTTTAAAGATTAACCTCGAAATGCACTTAGAGCACCTTGGAGACTCTTTGATATGGGGTGGTCGTGAACATTGGAGGCTCACCAAGGCTAGAACAAGGGTGTTACTAGAGTTCACCCACCCATCTAGAGCTAATGGAATTGATTATTCAATGCAGGGATAAATGCTTTCAAAGTTACGCAATGATGCACTTATGAACTGAGGCACACTATGAATTTTGGCATCAAGTGAGATCGTTGTGCTAAATCCAAATGGAATGTGATCTCTTTGAAATGAGATAGGTTATTTTAGGCCTTGACATGATCATCCTATATCATTTTATATTTCACCAATAGCCCCATGAGCTCTAAGTTGCAACCCTCAAAAGATCAACCTCGAAATGCACTTAAAGCACCTTGGATACTCTTCAGTACAGAGTGGCCATGAATATTGGAGGCTCTCTGTAGCTGAAACAAGAGTGTCACAAGGTTTCACCTACCCATCCAGAGCTAATGGCTCTAATGATTTGATGCCAAGATCAGTGGTTTCAAAGTTATGCAGTGATGCACCTATGAACTGAGGCACATTGTGAGTTTTGGCATCATGTAAGATCATTGTGTAAAATCCAAATGGAATGTGATCTCTCAAAAATGAGATAGGTTATTATAGGCCTCAACATGACTGTCTTATAGAATTTGATGTTTCATCAATATCCTTCAAAATCTGAGTTACAACCCTCAGAAGATCGACCTCAAAATACACTCAAAGCACCTTGGAGACACTTTGGTATGGTGTGGCCGCGAATGTTGGAGGCTCTTCATGACCAGAACAAGGGTGTTACTAGGGTTTACCCACCCATCTAAAGCTAATGATGCTAATGATTTGATGCCAAGATTTCAAAGTTATGCAGTGATGCGCCTATGAACTGAGGCACACTATGAGTTTTGGAATCCAGCAAGATCATTGTGTCGAATCCAAACAAAACGTGATCTCTACGAAATGAGATAGGTTATTGTAGGCCTTGACATGACCATCATGTAGCATTAAATCTTTCACCAATAGCCCCCATGAGCTTTGAGTTACGACCCTCAAAAGATCAACCTCAAAATGCACTAAGAGCACCTTGGAGACTCTTCAGTACAAAGTAACCACGAATGATGGACACTCTCTATGGCCAAGAAAAGGGTTTAATTACGATTAACCTGACCATCCAAAGCTAATGGAACTAAATATTCAGTACCAAGATTAGTGATTTCAAAGTTAAATAGTGATGCAATTATGAACTGAGGCACACTGCAAGTATTGGTATCGAGCGAGATCGTTGTGTCAAATCCAAATAGAATGTGATCTCTCAAAAATGAGATAGGTTATTATAGGCCTTGGCATGATTGTATTGTAGCATCCAAAATTTCACTAATATTCCCCATGAGCTCAAAGTTATGACCCTCGAAAGATCAACCTCAAAATGCACTTAAAACACCTTGGAGACTCTTTGGTACGGGGTGGTTGTGAATGATAAAGGCTCTCTGGGACTGGAACAAGGGTGTCACTAGGGTTATTATTAAGTAAAAACATTATTATGTACCTCCCTCAAGTTTTTGGCATTGGGCACAATGCAATTTTGGCATTAGTATGTATTAAAATCATCATTTTTTAGGTCCCTCCACGTAAATTACATTAAGTAAAAACATCTTTGTTTCTTACATTAAATCAACAAGTTTACATTTACAATATCTCAAGTGTTTCATCATTATAACATCAATACACAAATATCAAAAATTGCAGTATCAAAAATAGTAGTGTCAAAAACTGTAGTGTCAAAAATTGTAGTGTCAAAAATAGAATAGATTTTTCTTCATTCTACTCCTTATTTAGTTTTTTTATCTTGATGCATGGCTACTCTTCATGATGTACCTACATTCTAGTATCATAAAAAATAGTAGAAAATAATTGTATTAAACAAGATAATCATTGGTTCACCAAATCATTATGAACAAAAGAACATAAGAAGTAAATATACATAGTTGACTATTCCTGTAGAGTCCTCTCTCTGTCCTAGGGTCTCCAATAGGGCTTTATGATCAGCATTAGTAATCGTAAAAAGTTATTTTACTTTTGGTCTTTCTTGATGCTTCAACAACTTCACATTTTTTTCTATAATAAGATTTGAATATATGAGAATCATTTTGTGCTTTTGATAGTATGATATGCACAAATTCCATTCCTTTTGAGCATATATGTCTACAACCATGTTCCAACAACAACAACTAAACTAGTAGGATATGTGAATCCATCATCATCTCTGATCAGTTATGCAAGCTTTTGTTTACCTCTTACACAATGTGCTAACCAATAATCTAATTTTTCATCATTCTCCTATGATGCAATCAATGCAAAGACATGTCCTGGCTAAAGAAGATCTAATAGATGGTTATGCTAAAGTGAACTTTCCATGTCATCATTTTGGATAGAGGGTACGATATATAATGGAGTAAGATAATGTGGATCTCATGTGTCCACCCACTCACTTGACTCACAATGATCCCAATCACACTAAAAACAACTAGGACAAAAGAAACCTAGTTTTCGTGTCCAAATGGTCCATGTACTAGAATCAGAGCTCTAGAATGAATTTTTTTTGATGATTTTCTAATAGTAGCACAATCTAGTCTATCACCTATGGACCCTTCCTCAACCAACCAAAAGAACCTATGTACTATTGAATCAAGAGTCCCCCTAAGATAATGTTGAACTATACCAATCCAAAATGCTACGAGCATCAAGAAGCTTTGCTTCTAAAATCTTCAATTGCTCCTTAACTAGAGCTCTTTTTACATTGCCCCTGCTCCATCATGTTCCCCTTTCCCATGGTCAAACTTTAAAAAACTCCAAATATGAGGCACCCCCCTCTCTACGTGCATCCTACACAACTAATAAAACATGGGAGCATTCTTGAATTGATATGTGCAATTATCAGACCAAATGATATGTCTATCCATAGCAATGTCATGCTCCTGTAAGAAATCAAATAATTCTTGAAACAATGTTGCACAAACTCACGAGAGTGAGATCTATCATTACTAATCTAAAAATGGTACTCTCTAATAATATTTTTATTATCTTCTACACTATCAGTGTCATGTCTATATGTTATGTGGAAAAAAATAGCAATCTGAATGGAGTTGTAATACTGAGATTGTGTCTCATTTTGGGGCTGCAATATGTAGTTCTCTACAAAGTCAACAACTGATATAATAGTGCCAACGGGAAAATTCTCCTTACACATTATAATTTTTTTATCCAACCACTAAGACCTATGATTATGCCTTGCATACTTGTAGAAAAGATATCTTGAAATATGAAATAAAACTAGCCACATTGATTTCTTTTACAACCAATTCACATCTAGGGCCATCACCTCCACTCTTCAATGTGTATTTAACTATTTCATATACCATTTCTTTTTACTATTGTCCTTCCAACATCTTTTTCGCACACCTCATGGAAACATGTGTCGAACTTGAATAAGCCACCACATTCTAAACACTTCTGATTTAAGCAAGCATTTCTATAAAAGAAACAACCATAAACTCTACAACATTAAAATTGATCTAGCAAGTCTCTTGATGATTTTGGAAGCCCACTAGCACCATAATTCTCCAACATTTCTCTACTATGCAAAATAGAACGGATGGAGTGTAATAGTTCATGGTGCATAGAAAGCTCCACATGATATTTTCATCAACATGTATTTTGAATTTTAAGTTGCACACAATAAAATTGCTTCAAAGATTCAAAAGCCCTTTATGTTATATGCAATCTTGGATGAATCTCTCTAAAATCTTTGAACAACATAGTTTGACTTACCTGAAAATAATTTTTAGGATGTGGCATGAAGTCTCTGATGCCAATTCTCAACTTGAACATGTATTTAGCATTGGGTGATATTCTTGAGCTAGAGTGTCAAAACTGTGTAATTTCTTGCTTCACATCATCAGATAGCTTCTTATCAAAATGTGGAAGTCTCCCACCAAAAGTGCATGTTTCATTTTGAAGAGGATCATCAATTATCTCTCGTCTACTAAGTACTCTTCTCAAAGTAGTATGATTTAGGTTCAAATCAATACAATTTTGTCTCATATATCTACCTCTTCTCAAATGATGACTTACCAAAGAGGTTGTAACAACCCTTCGAGCAGCTCTCTTATCCTTCTGCCTACTATTTTTTGCAATGTTATTGAGAGCACTAAAAAGATTCTTCACAATAATGACATTTCTTTTCGATTTTTTATTGACATGAATCTTCAATTTGGAAAGCATAGGTCTCATCTTTTGCATCTTTAATAAGTGCATAAAAAGTTAACATTGCTCCACCACTGTCTTGTTGTCAAAAAATATCTTATATAGTCTTGAAGCCCATAACCGAATGGTTTTTTGTGATTTTTTTCTTCCAAATTGGTAATAATTATTTAATCAATTTCAATTATCCATTTTGGTTTTCTAGGCCCTTCATATCAATTATAATTAGGAGACATGTAACATTCCTGTGCATTTTCATTTTCAACATTGTGAATCATGACATTTACATTATGAATGGGTAAATTTTCATTCTCCAAATTTTCTATCCTAACATTATCATTATCAATTGGTACATTTTCATTCCTCAACTATACATATTCATTATCTGACTCTATGATTTTACCTTTGATCAATACATCATCAACTTGATTCATGTGTAACATACCTTGTCTCTTCCCTTGGTGACTTACCTTGTCCCTTTCCCTATATGTTGCAATGTCTTCATTCGATACCTTCCTTTTGCATTTAGCCTTTTAAAAACTATTATTCCCCATTAAAACAACAATATCAAACACCTAATTATACATTATAGAAATTTTTTCGATCGTATGGGCCTCAAGCAATCAATTTTATCCAAACCCATGAAAATGGCCCCAAAATTTCTTGGATTTTCTAGTGTTTCTCTTATGTAGTGAAATAAAGGCAATGACGAATGACAATAAACTTTTCTAATGGGTTGAATGGGTCGAAAGGGGTCATAGGATAACCTATGGCCCCTTTCGATGCATTTCATGATAACATATGTCCCTAAGGATCCTAAGACCCATAAGGACCTATTTGGTTTATTCAAATAGGTCAAAAGGGGTCATAGGATAACCTATGACCCCTTTCAACGCATTTCATGACAACATATGTCCCTAGGGGTCCTAGGACCCCTAGGGACCTATTTGATTCCTTTGAATGGGTTGAAAGGGGTCATAGGATAACCTATGACACCTTTTGATGCATTTCATGAAAACATGTCCCTATGGGTCTTAGGACCCCTAGGGACCTATTTGGTTTGTTCGAATGGTTCAAAAGGTTTCATAGGATAAACTATGACCCCTTTTGACACATTTCATGACAACATATGTCCCTTGGGATCCTAGGACCCCTAGGGACCTATTTTCTTTGTTTGAATGGGTTGAAAGGGGTCGTAAGATAACCTATGACCCCTTTTGACACATTTCATGACAGCATATGTCCCTAGGGACCCCTAGGGACCTACTTGGTTTGTTCAAATGGATCAAAAGGGGTCATAGGATAACTTATGACACCTTCTGATGCATTTCATGACAACATATGTCCCAAGGGGTCCTAGGACCCCTACGGACCTATTTGGTTTGTTTGATTGGGTCGAAAGGGGTCCTAAGATAACCTATGAGCCCCTTTCAATGCATTTTGTGACAACATTTGTCCCTTGGGGTCCTAGGACCCCTAGGGACCTATTTACTTTGTTTGAATGGGTTGAAAAGGTTCAGATTGGTGCTACCACCAATCTGAACCTTAAAGAGACTGTGAAAATTTAGATTGGTGCTACCACCTTTTCTCAAAAGGTTCTTTACTTGAATCTCCTGAATACTTGTTTTCACTATCAATCTATGATTCATAAGATTAAGGATTGTCCTCTTCTTGAGCACAATCACTCTCCAATGTAGGAATCCAAGCTAACTCTAACAATTAAAAAAGATGAGTGGACAATGGTTGTCAAGAAAGGTAAGGGTGTTGCTAAGCCAAACCCTGTTTCTCAAGAACCTAGCTAACTTAGTTCCAGTGCAAGTCCTCTTGTGCCCTTGGCACCAGAGGCTCCTCTGGGTTAGTGGCTGCTACTTGTTTCAAACCCTGCATTGTAGGGGATAGCTAAGTTAGAGGTATGAGCTACCTAGGTTTGAGCACCTCAAGAAACCTCTATGATTTCTTCTTTGTCTCCCCGTCACTCACACAGCCCTAAAGGCAATAAGGGAAGAGCCATCACTTTGGGTGACTCTTCATTTGAACACTTTGCATTCCTGCATAATAGTTTTTCCTCACTTGAGGACGAGGCGAATATGCAACCTAGTTTATGATGAATTTTCTCTCATGTAATGTGTGAGGGATAATAGACCTCCCTAGAAAGTATTATCTTCATGATACCAAGTGTAGGCTTAGCAATATTGATGTTCTATGTTTGCAAGAAGTTAAATTCTTTGGGTTCCTTCTCAACTTAGCTTTCCATGTGATATGGTTGAATGGTTTTAGTTTTGCTTCTCACCATCAAGCTGGTTGAGGTGGTCTAGTCACTCTCCTCTCCCCTTAGCTTTCTCCTTTTGTTATTTCTCATGGTTCTAACCCCATGCAGAGAGTAGTTTGGATTTTTTTGTCTTTTCAAAACCATTATTTTGGCATTGTCAATATCTATGCTTCTAATGATGTGATTGAGAACTCACACTTGTAGAGGTGGCTAGTTGATTCTTTTCCACCTACCACCTAGTTATTCTATGGGGATTTTAATATGGTTGAGCCAATTGTTGATAAAGTCGGCCTTCTACCTTTTCAATTGTTAGCTCGTGAGCGAGAAGCCTAGTTCTACATGCAAAAAAAATTGGGTCTTTTTGATCACAATGCTCATCATCGCCAGACTGATGGTGTCTGGTATACATGGTCCAACTTTTGAGAGGGAGTTGACAGGTTTCTTAAAAGGTTGGACCGTGCTATGATTTCTACTCAATCCTTTTTTTCTTTTTCTTACACAACTCTGCTACCTATCAATCTGCTCCCTGATGTGACTCTTTTGGACCACTTTCCCATCCACTTCTCCATTACCTAGCATTCTACCCCTCCTTGTAATTGTAAAACTCAATTTTACCTTAATACTTTTGTGTTATCCCATCCACCCATCGCCACCCATATTTTACAAACTTGGAACCTTGAACCTAGGCCCCACTCATCCTCTAGATGGATCTATTTGTGGAATGATGCCATCACCCATACTGCAAGGTTTCTTCACATTTAAGGGAGGCAATTGGCTATGTACTGCAAGAGATCCTATGAGGCCACTATAAAAGATCTCCATATGGCGACTGAAGCTCTTACCATGAATCTGTTTGATACAGATCTCTAGGTTTAGCTTGCCAACCTTCACCATCAGAAACAAGTTACAGACAATAATGCTACCTAGGGAGCTCAACTCAAAGCCTGCCTTGACTAGCTGGAGGTTGGTGATCAAGCTTCCAATGAATTTTTTAATGCATTGAGGGAACACCACTCTATGGTAGGGATCAATCACATTTGGGAGGGTCATCATACCCTCTATGAGCTTCCTGATATTATTCAAGCCTTTGTTTTCCACTATGAAAAAAAATTCACAGCTCAGGGTCCCTCACTGGCCAAGGACCAAGCCTTGTAGGCTTGTTTACTTGTCATGCCTAAAAAGCTTGCTCTAGAACAATATGCATTCTATGAGTAGAAGCTCACTCTAGTGGACCTTAAGGAAATTGTCTTCTCTATGGTAGATTATAAGGCCCGTGGTTGTGATGGCTCCCCTTGTGAATTTTACAAAGCATTTTGGGATGAGATTGGTCCAGCCCTGCATATGGTTTATATCGAGGCATACAATTCTTATTCCCTAGGTGATCTTATTAAAAAAGTTAATATTAAGTTCATACCTAAGGTAGGCAACCCTGAAGACATCTATAATTGGAGGCCCATCACATTGTTGATGTTTCCTATGATATCATTGACAAGGCTCTCTTGCTCAAAATCTGTCATCTTCTTCCTCAAATCATTTTCCCTAAACAAATATCAAGTCCCATTATATCTTGGATAATATAATTGTTGTGTGGGAAGGGATGGAATGGGCTTGTCATTCCAAACAACAAGCCATCTTTCTCAAAATTGATTTTGCTAAAGCTTATGATATGATTGAATGGCCTTTCATTCTAGCCATGCTTCAGGCTCTTGGGTTTGGCCCTACATTTTGTAGTCAATCCAAATGCTCTTTAGACATGTCATTGCTTGCATCTCCATTAATGGTCATCAATCGTAAGAATTTGGGCTTTATCATTTAATTCACCAAGGTTGCCCGCTGGTGCCCTCATTATATGTCTTGGCAGTAGAAGGTTTTAGGTATTTACTTGCAAATGTCATCTCCCAAAGAAGGGTCTGAGCTATTTCCCTTCAAGATTCCCCTGACCAACTTGTGAATGGTCATTTTGAAGATGAATCTTTCCTCATTCTCATTTAGGATGAAGAGAATGTTGCCTTCACTTTGCAATGTCTTGACACATTCTATCTTGCTTCAGGGCCAACCATACAATGGCACAAAACCCTTTGTTACAAATAGTCATACATTCCTCATCCTGCTTGGCTTGAGCAATACCAATGGAAATGGGTTCAACATGGGGAATTTTTTCATTTTCTAGGTATCCCCTTTGCATTCCAAGCCTTAGCTGTTGAGCTCTGGAATGTAGTTCCTCCCATAATAGAGAAGAAGTTGGAGTATTGGATCACCAAACCTCTCTCACTTGTAGGAAAATTCTAGATTTGTTCCAAAGTTCTAGCCACCACCCATGTTTATTATTCTTCTTGTTGGGCTTCATCAAAGGCCTTGTATCTTCCTTTGGCCATCAGATGCTTCTCACCAGGGCTTTCATAGAGTTTCCCGGGATTTCAACTATCTTCCCAAGGAGTATGGTGGTCTTGGCTTGTTGTCTACCTGGAATCAAGGTACTGCTTTATGTGCCAAATGCGTGATTCAAGCTCTTTTCAGCAATGATCCTAGAAGATTTTTCTACGGCATTGTATTTCTTTAGGCTTTCTAGTTCACCAACTAGCTTGGAAGGGGATTGGGTTTCAAACCTATTCAAATTCAGGGTACTTTTGTTTCCAAGAGTATTTGGAAAGCGTGTGAAGCAGTTTAGCCCTAGCTTTAATGGGTTGGCAATGCTTTCAGAGATGGACTTTCCTTGAACCAACACAATTTCTGGTGGTCACCTTTATTTACTATACAAGGTGTTCCCCTAGCTAAGGTGCATGGGACTAGTGCTCTACATTTTTTTAAACATGATGTAAGGACCCCTAAGGATCTTTTCTCCAAAATTACTATGAGCTTACAATCATGGAAAGACATGCGAGTGAAATTTTGGCTCACTCGTCCAGATCAGCAAACTTTTGATCTTCTAGTTTCTACAATGCCTTCACATTTGTTACACAAAGTGGGCATTCAATCTTCTCGCCCTTAGTGGAAAGATTGGAAGTGGTATCCAAACACTCCGGTAACCAACTATAAACCTAGGTTGGGTTGCCGATGGTTGGTTCCTCACCTACCCATGGTTGATGTTCTCAACTAACGTTGGCATTTGCAATCTTAGCATTCCACTTGGAGTCATAGGTTCTCCACTATGTGGCATGCCATTACTAATGCCAAAATTGCACACTTCACCTAGTGTATTCTTTTCCAAGGCCTTTGGGCTCCTAGTTGTCACAGCTGGGAGTTCCTGACCCCTATTGCCCTTTGTGATCAACCAGAGTCCTTTTTGCACATTTTTTGGTTCTATAGACAGGCTCAATGTTATCGACGATGGATCCATGATCTCATTTGCCCCTTCCACCCAGAACCTTTTTCTTAGCATATGGTTCTTCTGGGTGATAATACCTTGATTCCCTTCAAATACACCCAAATATGGCATGCTTTCAAATTGGAGATCTTATTTACCATTTGGAAATATCGTAATGCAATCATTTATGCTCACAACACACTTAACATGAATGTGGCTATGTACTCCAAAGCATGAATTTATAATAATGTCATGTTGTAGATTCAAGTACAAATGGATAAACTGGCTCTAGAGGTGGCACACTTATAGGAGCTTTAGGCTCACTGGGGAAATGCCCCCTTGTACAATTGCTTGTGTTCTTTTGGATTTGGTCTCTGGAAACTATACCCCTCTTTGTGGTCATTGTCTAGGATGTAGCAGTTTCGCTTGCCACTTGTGCACACCTTGCTCTTAATAGCACTGCTCTCCTAGTGGTGGTACTTTTGGTCAGTGCCATGTTTCTAGAGGTTTTGGTCATCGGTACCGCTCGGCCTTGCCTCCCTGAAGGTTTGGTTTGGGATGGTCCCTAATGGCTCCTCCTAATGCTCCTACTACTGGTTGGCCCTCTACTCACCCAGACCCCAAGTGGGTGTTTCCCCAGCTAGATTCAGCCATTTCTCCTCCTAGGCCTGAGGGAGAGAAAGATGAAGATAATGTTGCTACTACAGATGATGGTTGGGCTACCCTTAAGCCATCTACTCTCCCCACTTTTGGGTGGGGCTCTGATGATAAGGATCCTCCTTTCTTGGCTAGAGTTGCACTAGCAGCTTGAGGATTTCTTTCTTTTTTGTTGTTTTCTACAGTTTTTCTATGAATAGCTTATTTTTGGCTAGTCGCTATATGAACTTGCAGGGTGATCCTATATCCCTAGGCCCCTTTTTTGTGAATATGTAACTTTATTGTATTTTTTTAATATAAGGAAGGGACTATTCATCAAAAAAAAATCATATAATAATATAGAATAATCATATATAATAATAATAGTCAATAATAATAATGATTATTCATTGCCCACACTTCCCAAATTTTGATTTCCCTCCAAAATTTGGGCAATCAATTTTAAAAAAAAAAAATTGGCCGCCAATTTTTGAGTACTCGATCTAGTATCGAGTACCCGATTAGGCTTGGTATTTACCAAACCTCTTTGGTCAACTCAAAAAATGTCTTTGAGACAAGTTTCACTGACATTTACACTTCAAGTAGCCTTCTGACAATATTTTTTTTATCGAAATTGAATAAGACAAAAAGGATTTTTTGATAACACTCTCAAGATTCCATCAACATAATTGTTGTCAAATTCTGAGTTCGATAAGTATTTATTAGTTAATCTTTGATGAAGATGTATGTAAACTATTGATTGACATACTAATTGAAAAATAGCTATAACTTTCAAATGGTATAACATTTTTGAAATCCAAAATTTGCGTCACATTCTATGCTTCGCCTAGTATAAGAAAAACAATTAAAATTTAATTTTGTAAAGTTTTCAATTAGTTAAGAATCTACATTCAATTTCCTACATATTTTTCTTTTACAAATTTTTGATATAAATCCCATAACTACTTTAAAATTATGTGTCAACTTAACATAACCCTAATTTGTTGGTTTTTCACTACCACTTAAGTCCATAGTTTGGTTGACCATGATCTTGCACATACCCCTTCACCCAATACCTTCTTAAAATCCTCACATCCAACTACTACTTTTGAAAACCCTAAACATTGAAATAATTGATTATATGGGTGTGTAACAAAAATTCCAATTGCATCTTGTTGACCGAAATTACCAAATACATGATTCAAATCAAAATAACCGTGCATTAATATCAATACATATTGGCATCACAATTAGATGAAAGGGTTTGGTACCAAAATAAATTTTCCAAGTGTGTAAAGAGGTTTACCCACTCTATTGGTTGTCCTAATTATTTAACTCAAGAACTAATATTCAAATCCATCCAACTTTCATACCCAGTAACACCATATTTTCAAAATTTGTGATGAGCATTTACATACCTCAATAATGTTTCCCTTATGTACATGATCACTAATATTCACAAACCAATCCTCATTAAACCAAATATTGAATATTGATAGACCACCCAATTACTCACTTCATAAATAGCCAATTTCTTGTTTTGAGCTTCAATATAATCTCCTAATGAATTATACACATAAATTTAGAGAGTGTATATCCTCTAGTTATCATCAATGAAAATACACATGAATATATGTAGTGTCTCTTTCTATATTTGTATTTGGATACCCCATGTAAGAGGTAGAGGAAGGAATTGGGGATGAGATAGGGGACAAGACAACCATTAGAATCCCCTATTAAACTCTTATCAAAATAATTATCAAGATGAATTTAGTAAGTTCATTGTCAAGATGATAGTAAGGAAGAATAGTTTGTATGTTATAATATTGGATCTAGGATTTCCAAGATACTTCATATCTTTTTAAAAAATTAATAGAAAATAGATGTTGATTAGGGTAGGATTAAAAGAGGGATAGAATTTTGAGAAAGGACTCCATAGTTTAGGAGAATTCCTTACTTTCTAGCCATATCAGAGACCTCCTTAGATCACAACCCTTTAATTTTGATAGATCCTAGAGTGGATTCGTTGCTAAAACATGGCTAATCAATATTACTAATGGTCTTCAATGCACTCTTATAGAAATAACACTAAGGAAACATGTGATATCATCCATCTAAGGGGTTTGTCTCTATATGGTGACACATAGAGCATTATACACTCCATATTGATATTTCCTCCATTTCTTGGGAGCTTCATTTGGAGAGATTTCAATCTTGATTTTTATTTGACCATTCGAGACAAAGTAGGGAAAAGGTCAATGGGCCCTTTGTCTACTGGTGAAGTTGAATGGCTCACAAAGAGCCCACCAGGGATCAAGTCCTGTTGAGTGCAAAGCTCAAACACCATAAGGGATGAGATTGGGATTGTGCCCTGAGTGACTTTGATGGTGTGGATGCCCCTCAGTCCTTGGCTCTAAGCCTCAAAGATTTTAGGCATGAATGGGTGCATATCAGGTTCCTAAATTATTTTAGTAGTGGCCTTTGCTTGTTGGTATCTCACAAGCTTCGTGCGTCGCTAGGTTGCCTTGCAAGTCTGAACCCTCCATATATATATATAACTTGGCATAATCAAAGCATACAATTATGATTGTACCAACTAAAAGTCTGAATCATTGTTAGTGATTTCCAATAAATCAATCTAATATCTCATTTTGATGAAAACCTTACACAAGGGCATGTCCATTGTAGTTCACTTGCTAGATTATATTCATTCAACTTAGAAGTTTATGCTTGATAGTATAAATGAATTTTTATTTCACTACATTAAATAAACATGAAAAAGTGAGCAAGAATGAGTCTTTGTTTTTAAAATTTCTTGTAAATATGAATATGGTTAGTCAAAATATCTAGGGTAGGACCTAGTACAACCTCTATGTTTTTAGACAGTACATTGCCATTTTATTCATTAATTTATGATTTTTCATTTTGTTAAAAAATTATACAATAAATTGAACCATCAAATATAATCTTAGTGTAAATGATTTTTTATTTTTATTTTCAATCTTATAAAAAAATTTCATGTTTCATTACATTCAAGATTTTCTGATACTTTTAGTTTCTAAAAATGAATCATTAATTAGTTAGGTGGTCATGATGGGGATCTAATAGACCATCATCATCATTGTAGATGAAGGAAGCTTGTGATCAATAATAATCCCTTCAAGACAAGCATTTTAGATAGGGGCAATCATCTAGATCTTTTCATGAAGCTTTTAAGTTTTTAAGTTCTAGATTAACTCAAACTTCTTAACTTCTTTCCCTTGCATCTCTTCTTCCATTTAGCATAAAAGAAATTATATTATATAGATAGTATTTTTTTTCTATAACAAATTATAAAATTATGGAACATATGCTTTTTTTTAAATATCAACTATATTTAATCATAATTTTTAGCAGAACTGTAATGTAGAACTATTCGTCATGTAACAGACACTTATCGCCATATGTTATATTTTTGGGATACTTTGATTGATAAATTTTGGTGTATTAGCATGTAATATTTGATATTACTTATGAAATTTATCAATCTAGGTCTATTTGTGAAGTCATATTATGACAATGTTGCTTCGGGTAGCAATGTTAGGGAACCCATAAGTAGTGCCATGATTCATTTATTTGTTGTCTTCCTAGATTCCTTAGTAGGGTCTTTATAAATGGTAACGAATCCCTAAGTTTACCAAACTAGGAACTCTAGGACTCATTACTTAGAATGCTTCTTGTACATTAGTATTTTTAATTAATTTTATTTGTTTTATGCAATTTTGTTAAATTAAAACTTAATCTCTTATGCTTTATTGCCTTGGTATGGATTTAGACAACATTTATTATCATTATTTCATGTTGCTTAATAGGATGCCTCCTCAAACTTGGAGTGGAGGAAGCAAACGAAATAGGGCTAGAGAAAGGGCATGGGGGAGATGTTAGAAGGAAGGATAAGTGAGAGGGGTGGGTGACTCGGTGTTCTATAAAATTTAACCTTGACAATCTAATTCACAAACCAATTAATATACACTATAGAAATTAACAAGCATGTACACAAAGTAAATATCCACAACACCATAAAAAAATATTTTTAACATACAAATCCATATAGGGTGAAAATCATGGTAGCAATGAGACCCATAATAAGACTATACATTATTAAAAGTATAACTTATTACAATGTAGAATGCATGTATGCATCCAAACATACTGCATATAGCTCAGCAAGAGAGATACAACCCTAAGGAAGGTGCATTGCCTTAAAAATCATGACAATGATCATTTTAAATATTGAACTTCCAAAAAATGGATCTAACTGCACCATATTATAGTTTTGCATAAACACAAATCTCTAATCTGATACACTTTTTTTTGACTCTACTAACTAACTACTCTTTATTGACTAGAAGCTCAAATATAACTTCCTTGCATTAAAACCTTCACCTAACACCATCTTAAACTCCTCACATCCAACTACTATTTTTGAAAATCCTAAACATTAAAAAAATTGATTAAATAAATGTGTGTAACCAAAATTCCAATTGCATCTTGTTGACCAAAAATGCCAAATACATGATTGAAATCAAAATAGCCATGCATAAATATAAATATATATTGGCATCACAATTAGATGGAAGGATTTGGTACCAAAAAAATTTTACCTTGTGTAAAGAGATTTATCCACTCTATTGGTTGTACTAGTTTTTTAACTCAAGAACTAAAATTTAAATTCATCCAACTTTCACACCTCGTAACACCATACTTCCAAAAAAATTGATGAGCATCTACATACCTCAACAATGCTTCCCATAGGTACATGATCAGTAATATTCACAAACTAATCTTTACTAAACCAAATATTGAATATGGACAGAAAACCCAATTTCTCATTTCATAAATAGCCAATTCTTGTTTTGAGTTTCAGTATTATCTCCTAATGAATTATACAGATGAATGTAGAGATTATATATCCTCTAGTTATCATTAATGAAAATACACATGAATATATGTTATATCTTGATCTATATTTCTAATATAATACCCCATGTAAGAGGTAGGGGAAGGCATTGGGGATGAGGTAGGGGATAAGGCAACCAATAGATTCCCTTTTTAATCTCTTATCGAGAGAATTATCAAGAGGAATAATAGGGTCATTACCAAGATGATAGTAAGGAAGAATAGTTTGTATATTAGAATATTGGATATGAGATTTCCTAGATGCTTCATATCTTATAACAAATTTAATAGAAAATAGATGTTGATTATGGTAGGATTAAAAGAGGGATAGAATTTTGAGGAAGGGCTCCATAATTTAGGAGAATTCCTTACTTTCTAGCCATATCACAGACCTCCTTAGATCTCAACCCTTTACTTTTGATAGATCCTAGAGTGGATTTGTTACTAAGACATAGCTTGTTAATCTTGATAGTGGGTTTCAATGCACTCTTATGGAAATAACACTAAGGAAAGGTGTGATATCATTCATGTCTCAGGGATTTTTTCTCTATATGGTGGCACATGGAGATTCATACACTCTATATTGATATTTCCTAAATTTCTTGGGAGCTTCATATGGAGAGTATGGAATCTTGATTTTTATTTGACCATTCAAGACAAAGTAGGGAAAAGAAATTGCATAACTTGGCATAATTGATTGTTTATAAAGTAGTAAAAGTGTTGTTTCTACAAGCTCAAGTCATACATGGGGTATAACAATAATAATCTTGTGCTTGTGAAATATTTTCTTTACGACATGTACCATATTAAGTTGGAGGCACTTCAGTTTAATGATGGTTTAGCACTCATTTAAGGCAAACTTGTCATTTATTTACATTTCTACTCTTTTTTCTCATTTCTCCTAGGAAAAATTAGGGTGGAACCTAATAGATCCTCCTTGGGATTCCTATTTCATGGCATAAAACTTGAGGTGAGATCTATCCAATTTGATCCTCTCTTTCCTTTCTCTAATCGCTTGGAATCTATTTTTCACACTGAAACTAACTTTTATCAATAATGATGGTTTAGCACTCATTTAATGATGGTTGGAGGCACTTTAGTTTAATGATGGTTTAGCACTCATTTAAGGCAAAGCTGTCATTTATTTACATTTCTACTCTTTTTTCTCATTTCTCCTAGGCAGAATTAGGGTGGAACCTAATAGATCCTCCTTGGGATTCCTATTTCATGGCATAAAACTTGAGGTGAGATCTATCTAATTTGATCCTCTCTTTCCTTTCTCTAATCACTTGGAATCTATTTTTCACACTGAAACTAACTTTTATCAATAATGGATGTAGTGCATCCCTACTTGGGACTTATTTTGAGCCCACTTCTCCAATATCGAGTGTGGGTTAATCTGAGGTGCAAAATTTGAAGTACAGTTAGCTTGTGGAAGAAAGTTTATTCTAATCCCTTTATAAGTGTTGGAAATTTAAGAGGAGTAACTGAGAGGGGAGGGGTGAATTAGATACTACAAAAACAAATCCTTGTCCCTTAGATGTCAATACAATCTTTTAATTATCATACAATAGTGAACAGCTCAATTAACACTAGAATATAATAGATGCTTGGTTAACAAAGCAATCTTAAGATGTATTAAATGTTTTATCCTTTAGTTACTTAGTTTTAGAAATATAAAGCATAAGTAACTAACATGAATACGGGTGACATCAAGATGTAACATGGAAACCCAATTTGGGAAAAACCCACCTTCCAACTAGTCACAATAATTTTCACTCTTCTAAAGTGAGCCCTGTTAAGAGCCAACCCTATTAAAGGTTACAAAACATACTATTAATTATGACCTTGTTAGATGGTTTAGTTCACCCTATTATGAGGGGCCTAGTTATAGCTCTTCAAACACTTCAATCTAGAAATGTTACCTTGTTAGAGGATTCACAAAATGATTGTTAAATCAACTATGTTAAGAGATTCCTTTACTGCTATAATGGTTAGAAAGAAATGCCAATTTTACCTAATTCAAGAAGCAACTTTCTTTTTTGATTCAAATCTATGTTCAAGCTTGACCTTTGGATCCTTCCTGATCAGATGTTTCTTTGCAACTTAACTTTCACACTTTCCTACTATTCCTTTCCTTCGCACACATATCCATCTATTTCATGTTTTTCTTAATACCCATCTCATCCTCACAACTTGACCTTTCTTATATATCATAAGCTAGGAAAAGTCAGCTTGAAAACCCTTCCAAACATTAATAAACATCCATATAGTCGGCCTCAATTAATAAAACATTTTACACTTTCAATCTGATGTAACTCGGTCAACAGTTGGAATTGAACACTCAGTTGACACTATGATTTCTTAATTTCCCAATTAATCGGCCAATACTAAACTCTTTTGATGCCCAACCACTCTATCAATACTACAAACAAGAATCCTTTCACTAAGAAACTTCTTGGTTAATACTAGAAAGTCTTTATTCCTTGGTTACTTGACCAATACTAAGATATACAATGTTCATACTGCAAACTCTATATTGCATGATTAATACTGACATTTGTGTAAAAATCAATGACAATATACAATTAAATAATTGATTCCCAAAAACTCCCTCTTTGGCATTGATGGCAACACAACTTGTAAATGTAAACTGATAAAAGTATGAGCAAGTATATAATATCCTTAGTTTCATTCTAATTCTCATCCATACTAGCTCCCTCTAAGATTTTACTTGGATTTGTCTCTGTTGCTTTCCTATCACTACCCTTCCCTCTTAACTATAGACTCCATCATTGAGACTTTCCCTCAATCTCATTAGTATCAAGCTTATATTTCACTCTTCCATGTTGACACTATAATCTCCCTCTTTGATATCAATTGCCAGAGGATACAGACATGTGAAATTACAATGTACCTTATGTACTTATTCATATGCAATATGCTCTATATTTCACTACATCAACTTGATTGGTCTTTAATAGAGCTTGGTTGATGCCTCACTATCTTTTGCTAGAGAAATAAAGTATTTTCTTATTAATTATATTATATTGATTTAATTTTTAAGTCACTTATTATCTCTAGTTTACATAAGCTAAACTTTGGGCATATAACAATTAATTTTTTTATTAATTATTATCATGAAACCTAGGTTTTACCTATTATGGTTTTGATCTCCTTTTATAAGGATTGATCTCTTTGTAATTATGCATTCACTTTTGATAATAGCAATCTCTCTTTTTGCCCATCAAGAATGTCTTATCTATGGATATGGGAATTCCAGCCTCCATAGCTTTTGCTTCTCTCTTTCTGTGATAGGTGTTTTCATGAAAGTGATTTTTGAGAGTTGTGGGATTGATCTTTCATCAACTTCAACATGCTATCAGAGCTCCACATATTCATGCCCATGTTTTTTTTATGAGAATTTTGGCTTGGCCTTCAGCTATGTGCCTTTTTTTAGAGGGCTTTGACTCTTCAAAATGATATATTTTTGGATCTAAGGGCTCACCGTTGAGCTCAAAGCACCCAAAAACCCTTGTTTTCATATAAAATTTGTCCAATTTGGACACAATTAGAATCTGAGGTGAAAAAACATTGCTCCCAGATTGGACAAACTTCCTGAGGTGGTGATTTTATGATTTTTTGGCATGAAAGTCAAGTTTTTTTGCTAAAAAATCAAGATTTTTCAACATGAAAATTAAACATTTTCAACACAAAAATAAAGATTTTTTAACACAAAAATCAAGATTTTTCAATGCAAAAATTGAGATTTTTTGGCACAAAAATTGACATGTCTTCTGGTATAGAACTGACACAATTCTCAGTGCAATTTTGGTATGGATCAGCACACATACTAAGGTGATTTTAGTATAGAACTTGCACACTTCTCAAAATAGATAATGGTATAAACTAGCATGCTTTCTCAGGTAATTTTTGGTGCATGTGGGCATGCTTTCTAAGGTGGTGATTTTTCACCCTTCCAGCTCTTTTTTTACCTGCATGTGGTTTTTTCATCATAACTTGCTCATCCAGACTCTATCTTTCACAAACAAGATATCATCAAAAAGCTGATTCTGAGCCAATTCTAGTGGTGTAGATTATTTTTAGTTGTAGTTTTTTGTATGGTTATTTATGCTGTCAAGGTTAGGAGTACTATTTTGCACTCTATGAGACATATCTTGAGACATTCTATTTTCTAGATTCTACTCTAGGTACATCCCATTTAGTTTTTTGTTTTTTGTACTATTGTGGATATCTTGGTTGTTTTAGGTCTAAGGATTGATTTTATTGCTTCAAATGATTCATCATGGGTTGTACTATTTTTTGTATGAGTCTTATGCCTTTTTTATTCTTGTTGACATCCTTTTGTAGCATTTTTGCATATGCACTCAGATAAAGTGTCACTCTATTGCATTTTGGGGTCTTGCACATCTTTGTGTTTTTTTATACTCACACTACATTATAAATTTCTTTGGGGGTTTCATGTTGGCCATATTTTTTTATCTTACTTTGTCAAGTAAGTGTTCCTTCCATGACACTAGCCTCATGATGTATTGATGACATGTGTCATTATAGGTGTTTGTACTTCTTTTGCTTTCTTGATGTTCCTAGTTCTTCTTTCTACAAGAGAAATTGAACAAGAGATATTGCATTCAATTTTCATATTTATGTCTTACCTCTTAGCATTATGGGGGGTTATGTTAATTCTCGATGCAGGAGCATCCTAGGCTTACTGCAATCCTACATGTTTAGAGGGATTTTGATTAAGTATTGAGAAGCATTGAGCTTGGATTTTGGTGGAGTTATGCACCAAAATATCTTTGGTTAAAGGCACAAGTCCTAATTCTTAATAAGTTGGGAGATATGTCAATTCTCCTGGAGTATCAATTTATGATAGTTTGTACGACAGGTTTTTGTGTGTGATTTTCAAGATGGATGTGAACTTATCCTTGGTAAATCAGACTTTGCATCTTTAAGGGGTTGTATTGGACCAAAATTGATACCTTTAGTTTGAAGCATGAGTTCTAATTCAATCAGAGCTGTGAGATGTCGTGATTTTTCTTGAATATCAATTTTTAGACATTTAATTATTGTTGTAGGCCGACTTGTGGCTCTTCAAGTATTTAATGTTAGGTTTATTTAGTTTTTAGCATTCTAGGCTGACTTGTAGCTTAGATTGGTATAAGTAAGGGTCTTGTGGAGTCTTTTAGTCATTCAGTTGGGATGGAAGAACGGATAGATGTGAATTTGAAGAGCTAGAGTTGCGCCTTAGGAACTAGAGGATATCTTGGTGGACCTAAGGGTACAAGTGTGGATTATTCTTGGTGTTCTTATCCATTTGTGTATCTAGACTAGTTGAGATTGGCTTTATCTTGTATTTTTTCTTCTTCTTGTTGTGTTTCTACTATGTGCTTATATTTTTTGGGGGCTAGGACATCTCCTTTAGGGATACTCCTGCCTTTCACTACATCAGTTCGATTAGCTTTCTTGGTTCGATGGAGTGAGCTATGTATTTAGTATTTGATCTTATGTACTAAGTAATTGTAGTGGCTAGATACCTATGCATTTCAATGAGATGGATCATTTACCATATAAACATTGTTTCATTCCTATTTTTGGAGGCCATGAAGATACCTTCCATCTTTGATTGATCAAATCTTTAGACTTAGTCTTATCTACCTAGTCAAGTTCTATATTGATGCAGGAGTATCTTAGGATTGTTTGCAATCATGTATGTTTGGAGAGATATTGGATTAAAGTTATGGAGTTGGGAAGATACTGGTGTTTGGTAGACACCATGGAGCTCAACATACTCTATGGATCTCAGCATGGTCTTGGAGCTCGACACGGTTTGTGGAGCTTGACATGGTCTGGGAGCTCAGTATGGTTTGTAGAACTCAGCATGCTCTAGGAGCTTGGAAATTCTTGGGAATTTTCTAATGCTTGGCTTAGTCTTCCTGATGCTCGACTTGATCTTGGTTCCTATTGGTGTGAAGTTGTCTATGAGCTAACTTTTGGCATTTAATTTATGGGTATTTAATTTATATTGTAATTATCTTCTGGCTAAACATATATTTAATGTAAGAGATTTAATTTACTTTGTAATGAACTAGGCCTTGTGGCTTAGTTGGGTATAAGTAAGGGGGTCTTTAAGGGTCTTTAGGCATTATTGTGATCATCTAGCTTGGAGAAGAGGATGAAGGGTAGATGCAAATTTTGAAGAGCTAGTAGTTGCAGCTTGAGAACTAGAGGATTACTTGGTGGACTTGAGGCTACAAGTGTGGTTCTTCTTACTGTTCTTATCCAATTGTGGACCTAGACTAGCTGGGATTGAGATTGTAAGCTGGATCTTATGGGATCTTATAGAATTGATATTGTAATTGTTGTTTGTATATGGCCCTAACCCAAAAGGCCTTACAGGCAAGCATATGAAATTTAATCAATTATTTATAAATAAAGAGTTGGGACTTGGTATCATATCTTGCTTATTTTTTTGCTTTGTGGTGTTGTTTCCATTGTGTGGTTATTTTTTGGGGGTTAGGACATCTCCTTTAGGGATTCTCCTACCCTACATTGTGTCATATACAGTGGAGGTTCTTCATATCAATAGTTTGGTAGTGTTTTCATCTTCATCATTTAGTGGTGTTCTTCATGATCATCTTTTATTCCTATCTTCTAGGGAATTCTCTAGTTTGGAGGCTTCTTCAATCCTTCACTAGTTCTTTCAGCATTATTTCAATCTCTTTTTGGAGTGAGGTTTTTCCTATGTGGTTTACTCTATATCTCCTCTTTTCATACATTTGGTTATGCTTGGGTACCTCATCAAGCTTTTTTTTCGGGACCCAAATTTACTTTTAGTAGTTGTTTCTAGGTTTTTAGCTACTCCCTGAGTTTATCTTAAGGGGGGTGTTAGAGTAATAAAGTATTTTCTTATTAATTAAATTATATTGATTTAATTATTAAGTCACTTATTATCTCTAGTTTATTTAAGCTAAACTTTGTGCATATAATAATTAATTCTTTTATTTATTATTATCATGCAACCTAGGTTTTACCTATTATGGTTTTGATCTCCTTTTATAAGGATTGATCTCTTTATAATAATTCATTCACTTTTGATAATATAAATCTCTCTTTTTCCTCATCAAGAATGTATCATATGTGGATTTGGGGATTCTGGCCTCCATAGCTTTTGATTCTCTCTTTCTATGATAGGTGTTTACATGTAGGTGATTCTTGGGAGATGTGGGGTTGATCTTTCATCAACTTCAACATCTTTTGCATTAGTGAGCATCAAAGAGGGGAATAACCCCTATCCTACCTCTTAGATACATGATTGCATCCTTAGGTAAAAGTTTGGTGAATATATTTTCTATCTTCTCCTTGGTGTTCACATATTCAAATCTCACCTCTTTGTCTTGAACCAATTCCCTTAGGAAATGATATTTCATTGCAATGTTTGTTGTCTTTGAGTGCATTATTGGATTTTTGGATATATTGATTGCTATCATGTTGTCACAATAGATAACCACTAATTTCTTGATTTATTCCTCATTCTTGACATCAATTGCTTGATCCACCTTATGTTGGAACAATTTACTATTGTAGCAACATACTCTACTTCTATTGTGGATTGAGAAATGGAATTTTTTTTCTTACTTGTCCAAGACACTAGCCTCTTTCCAAGAAAGAATGCCCCTCCACTAGTACTTTTTCTATCACAATGATTCTTGCACAATCTACATTAGTGAAGGCTCTTAATTCAAGATTTCCTCCTTTCCTGTACCACAACCCATAGCCTTCAGTTCCTTTTAGATAACTCAATATTCTTTTGACTGCCATCATGTGATTTTCTTTAAGATTAGCAAAAACTCTTGCAACTATGCTAACTACCAATGCAATATCAGGTCTTGTGTAAACCACATACTAAAGTTTCCCAATCATTGATATATAAGTCCTTTGGTTTACCTCCTTTAAATAATCATTCTTTGAGAGCTTATGTCTAGTATGCATAGGTGTTCCAACTGGCTTAGAATATTCCATTCCAAATACTTTCAATATTTCCCTAATATATTTGATTGAGTGATAAATATCTCATCCTTCATCTAATTGACTTGAAGACCCACAAAAAAATGATCTCTCCAAACATATACATTTCAAATTATTTCCTCATTTCCTTAGAGAATGATTTACATAAGTTATTATGTCCTATAAATAAGATATCATCTACAAATATTTTTTCAACTGATATCTTGTCCTGAGGTCATTTTTTGATATATAAATTGTTATTATCACTTATCTTCTCAAAACTAATTTTTACTAGATATCCATGAAGTCTCCCATACCATGCTCTTGGAGCTTGCTTTAATCCATATAGGGCTTTATGAATTTTACATACCATGTCTCTTTGTCTTGGATATATGAAACCTTTTGTTGAAATCTAATTGGAAAAGAGGGAGATTGTTGAAGAAGACTATGTGTTTCAATCATTGTTTTGTCACTGATGTCAAAATTGTTGTTTGCTAGTAAGATAATTGCTTATAACATTCAAATACTATCACTTAGTTGATTTATGAGGACAATTTCATCAACAAGATGCAACAAAAGCACCTAGAGGAAAGGTTGAGTTATGATTATGAAATGAAGTGCAAGGATCAGTTAAGACAGTGATGACATGATGAATTGATGATCTACTTAAGGTTACAAAATGGCTAGCTACACTTAGAAAGTTTAGAAGAATAAGTTAAACAAATTTTGTCTACCAAGCTTGACCGAGTGGATAGTAGGTGCCGAGCAGAAAGTCAGTTGGAGCTAAGTGAAAAAAAATTCTATTGGATGTTGAGCAAGATAGTTGATGGTAAGTAAATTTTAGTTGATGTTGAGCACCAATAAATTTTAGTTGATGCCAAATGATTTTATAGGTTATGTTGAGCAACACAGTATGTGCCAAGCATTAGAAGGTTGATAATGCCAAGCTGCTACATTATGATAAAGATCAAAGATTCACCAAATCTAAGCTGACAAATCAATTTTCTTAGAACTTGTGAACCAGGAGGAAGATAAGATTGATGAGCTGGTGGCAGAGAATTTGATGTAAACAATTTTTAGGCAAATTCAAATGGATTTTAGGACAAGTTTTTGTAGAAGTTGATGAAATCCAACTTCACATCTCACCAAGGTCACCTACATGCAAATAACTTGTCGAAGGGAAACCAAATAAGGAAGAGGTGGAGCTTGAAAAAACTAAATGAACTGAGAGAGAAGATATTGCAAAAAAAGAAAAATGTATTGCTGTATAATATGCCTTGAAAATGAGTTATTAGTTGAGAAATACAATGAGAGAGCCTAAATATAAAGGCCTCAAGGAGACTTTTAGAACAAGCTAGAAGATGCTAGGAGATTAGAATGACAACTAAGCATATGTCCATAAAAGGTGGGATATCCTCGATCAAGGTGAGGAGATAAGTATGACTTAGATAGGAATAAACTCCTTTGTTGTCAACATCTCCTAGACTACAACTATTAAATAAATGCATTAACCTAAGTAAACTTAAGTAAAAGCATAAATAATAATTATTTACTCTAACACCCCCCTTTGAGTGCAACTTAGGGGAATGCACTTAAGCTCACAAAAGCTAAGATGAATTGTAAAATGGGTCCTTGCAACAAGGCCATGTTAGGTACCAATGTACAAATGAAAAGAAATGCAACCTCTAAAAATGGGGAAAGAGAGAAAACCACATGGGAAAAACCCTTCTCCAAAAAGAGTTGAGAAAATCTAGTGAAGGACTGAAGAAGCCTCCAACTAGAGGAATGTCCCAAAAAATAGGAACAAAGAGAAGATCATGAAGAGTATCACTGAAGCATGAAGAAGCCACAAACTCTATCAAAAAGAAACTATTGATTTGGAGATCCTCCATAAAAATAGAAGGCACGAACTGAGAGTGTCTATATGGTAGATGATCCATCTCATCAAAATGCATAGGTAGCCAACCATTGCAATCACCTAGTATATAGGATCAAATACTAAATACATAGCTCACACTATTGAACCATAAAACCAAGGAAGCATTTGAACAACAGAATAACCCCACCTAATGTAGATGAGGTGAGGTGATAGGAAACTAAAAAAGTGGGCCAAAATCCTCTATAGAAAGAACCAAGAATAGCAAGAGAGAGGAAGAGGTACAAACAACTATAAAGGCACATGTCATCGACTCATTCATTGGGCTAATGTCATGGAGGGTGAACTGCCTCACAATAGGTGTTGCATAATCATGCGCTAGGCCTGGCTTAGGAATAATCTATTCAAGCTAAGGACTACTTTTCCCCTACCATGAGGTACATTTAGATTGTCAACCCAAGGACGTATACTTGAAATGGTTGGCATAGTATGTGCACTAGGTACCTTGATGAGTCATTATGCTTATGTTGCAGGAAAGTAAAAATGCAAAAGAAGGAAACTACCCTACTACTATGGAAAGGAAACTATTGAATCTATGAATGTTGAAAACACAATGACAAGATAACAGAGATTCCATCTTGACTCATCCACTAAACTGTTCTCGCAGATGCTGCAGGAATGTTCATGAAGTGTGATGCTACAAGAAGGAATTAACTAGCTATGTCTTACTTAAAATACTGCTAATGCTAGTAAAATGAATCTATTCTATCCTAATCTAATCCACCTTCCAAGTGGGCCCCCTTGGTTGTCTTCTCTAATCTACCAACGCAGGATAGAAGCTAAAGAGAACTAATTCATTCCATTAATCAGTCATTACATGATTCAGAATTGTAAAACACAACTACAACAAACTATGAATCAGTGTTCTCTCTTACTCGATAAAACTTATCAAAAACCAAAAACTAAAAAAAAAAACTTTACACACAGGAGTCGATCTCGACATATATAGGGAATCTACTCTTTATTACATAACAGAAAAGTAACTATCTAAGTTAAGTCTGCAGGAGAGAATATAGGAGAATAATTGAAAGTGGAAAGGAAGGATAACGGAATTGAGGAGGGAGCAATGAAGTCTCAGCATTTTCTTGTTACAATGTAAATGCAGAGAAGGTAATGGCTCATAAAAACTCCTCATTCGCTACCTTGTTTCCTGGAGTGGTTATAACTTCCTTTTCGTGGTTGTTCCTTAATGCTCGTTTCTCCTTGAATGTTGTTGGCAACCAACTTCTGGATTCTTTCGCTCATCCTTTAATCCTTATCATCAAGTTAGTTATGATATAAGACATATTTGCAAATGAACATCCATCAAACTAAATTCAAGCATAAGAATGCACATTTGGATATTTATATGAAATATTACATATTAGATATAATTCAGGTAAAAGATGAAATAGTTTTTCTACCCCATAAATCATCAAAGGTTTATCAAACGTAGGCTTATAAGTGTTAAAACAAAGATAAATGGAGTACCACAAAGTATCTTAAACATAACAAAATAAAGGCATTTTCTAGACTCATCATCTGCCCCCTGCTAAACTAATGCTTGTCCTGAAGCATTACACTTCTTTGTCAAAGATCTAAGCTCCCCAACTTTTGTCTTTCCCTTTCTGCTGCTCTTGAAGGTGTAATAGAATCCTCTAGTCCTTTCCCATACTTCTCGCCTATGGTCTTCCTGCAACTTATCAAGTTTGTCAACATCAATATCATACAAGGGCCATAAAAGCATTGGAGGTTGCATGGTTAAAGGACACCATACCTCTGGCCTTAAGTTGCTTTCCCAATTCTAAATATTTTGGAACTCTATATAGTGCTGCTTCCAAATTAATAGGACTGTGCGGCTCTGATTTCTTGAGAGAATTAGGTAACCGTGCCCATCTACCTCTTACTCCGATCATAGCTCTCTAGAATGAAAAGTAGGGCGAGTTTTCATATTCGGCATACACTTTGGCTCTAGCAGCAAATACCTTCTTTCTAAATTCTAGATTACTCTTCCCATAGGTTAATGTAAACCAGTCTCGAAGCATTTCTTCTAGTTGTTTACTTTCTGCCCTCAAGGGTAAAGGTTTTGTTCTCTGCTCATCTCTGTAATTAACCAGTTGTTTGTCATAATTCGCCTCATTAGACATCCATGACATTAAAGCTTTCAAATGCACATCTCCTATATAGAGCAAAAGATTCCACTCAGTTTCTGCAGAAATGACAAAATTATGAATATACAACTCACACAATAGATTTTTTTGCCATGGTGATAAGGTTTGATACAGCCCAAAAACTCTTGTGCAGTTTTGAATTTTGCATTTACATTTTTGTGGGTTAACATCAACTGAAACAAAAGATATTGTTCTTCCAAACAAAAAGCGTATACTCGAGGAGGTGGTCTGCAAGCAAGAGCTTGATCAGCTAATTTAAGTGCATGTTCCATGCGTTGTTTCTGTCTTTCTAGCTGTTCTTTCAATTCTTCACTCTCCTCATTTTGTGATGTTATGATCTTGCTCATTCTTTTCTTCTCCTCTTTTTATAGTGCTTCAACAAATAAATGATGTCCATATAATTGGAAAAGGAGTTTTTGCAAGGTGACGGCACTGTTATCCTCTTCATAATCCTTTTTCTTTTTCTATTCCCGCCATAGATGTTAGGCCAAACTATTGATCCATGTTGACTTATATGGGACTAAGCTAGTATTCGAATCATGACATTTAGGAACTACTTCATTCTCATGGCTTGAAACACCTAGTAAATCCATTAAAGTTTTGTTAATTTCTTGCTCACATGTTGTAGGAGGATTACTAGAAGCTTCTATCATCTCAGTGTGAAGGGGAGAATAGTTAAAAATTATCTGCACAAGAGACTCTAGAGCAGGTGTTTTAGACAATATAGGATTTTTAAAAATTGCCTTCTCATTCTAGGGCTTCTCCCCAAAGGAGTCTCTTCTTGTACTACTATCTTTTGCCTACTTTTCTATTTCGGTATCACTGTTGCAGGATTAGTTGCTGCAGGAACCTTCTTTGTTTTCTTCTGTTGCTTAATTGCAAGACTAGGTTTTTATTGAGCAACAATTTCTTCTGGTGACTTTCGTTTCCTTTTAGCTTGACTAGTAGTGGGTTTAGGGATGTCCTGTTCAGTTGGAGGCACATTCTCTTGAGTGGAAGAAAATTTCGGTTCAATCCCTTATGCATTTTCTGTTTTAGCTCCCTCAATATTTTGTTCTGCAGGCTCACTACTGGGAACTACGTTTTCCTCACCCTGTCGTTCACTAGGGTCAACTTGGGGTTGTAGGATTTTAAATTTCAAAAATTCATCCCATGTCAAAGGGGATACATCCCTAAGAGACCTTTCTATTAACAGTTTAATCAAGGCATGGTGAGTGACAGAATTATCTTTCCCTTTTTGAGTCTCTTCCACACTAATATAGAGCATATTATATAGAAAATTTGGAAGATTCACGGCAATATTGTGCCTTATACAACTAAGCAACTTAAAATGGTGTGCATGTAAGTGAGAAAATCTGCCTTCACAAGTAAAATACCTAATGACATGCATTGCTAGGTCAGGGTATGGAGGCGGCTAAGACAATCTCTTGCACCCCTGCTTTGTAACATCCAACGGAGGGTCATGTGGGGTAGTGAACTGGGCCCTTGCTGACCTAGTGTCATGTGAGCTCGGATAATGCTCTCCAACAAGAGGTAACCCTGTTACTTCTGCAATTCGTTCTTCTATTGCAATTAGTGTCAAACCCCACACAGAAGCTTCACCTTCATCAAATGTCCTGGTGAATTCTACAGCTGCTTCTTCATCATATGCCGTTAGATTCAAACAATAACCTAACCACCCACATGCATTGAATCTTCTTACTGCTTCTATGTCAAAGAGCAACAAAATGTGCTCAATCGGCTCTTTTCTTTGTAAACCTCCTCACATTTCTTGATACTTCTTCTACTACTCTGTTTCCCTCTCCCTTTCTGAATGCAAACTTCAAAACTCTGCGTTATTTCTCAGATGCTTCACCGCTTCTTTTTGGGAACATTAATTGCCATAACCAATTGTTATGTGCCATAATTAAACTTTAGGTAAAAGTAAATCATGAATTTGTGTGAAAATCATTTGAAAACATGGTTCAAATGCCAAAAAAAAATTAAATAGGTCACATCATGGCTTAGCACAAAAAATTTGGCACGAACAAGAAAAAATTCATTCAGAAAGTGGGAGTACAATACTTGACATGGCATACTTATGGCAAAAAGTTCTCATTAATAAAGAGTAATGCCAAGACTTTAGAAAATCATCACAGTTAATCAGGCATGTCATTGGATAGTACGACACTCCCCTGCCCCCTGCTAATTTTATGACAAGTGCCCTCACTTATCAGACTGGTATGGGTGAGGGACTGGAATATGTTGTAATTATAGAGACTATGCAGTATTATATATAATTAACAAAATCTACAAACTTATAAATGAATAATAGTTTGAAAACATTTATACCTACCAAGTGGATTGTCACATGCTCCAAAAAAAAGGTGGTGGAAATAATGTAAATGGCAGCATCCATCAACATGTGCAGATTTGATTGAAAACAGAAAAACTTAAGTATGTAGAAAGTGAGTGGATGGAAGATTAAGAAATAGAGTGGGGTGGGTGGATGGAAGATTAAGATATGAATGGAAAGAAATATCATGAAAAGAAAATTGACTTTATGCGAACATAAAGTTATTAGTATGGACATGCAAATTAGAATTAATGTTGAAGAGGAGCAGGCGAAAGGTTATCACCTTCTGCTGCAGGAAGAGATACTTGAGTTGTTGGATCCAGTTGTTCAACTGTTGCATGAATTCAACTTTTGTTTGAGGCTGTTTGTAAAGCTTAAGTCGATGATCGTTGATCAGTATTTTGAAAGGCACATCATCAATTGTGGTTATTTGAATTGTTCCATTGTCAAAGACATGGATGATTTGATATGGTCCTAACCATCGCATCTGTAGCTTCCCTGGCATATCCTTAAAGTGAAAATCATACAATAATGCCCAGTCACCAACTTTGAACTGTTTGTTGAGGATATGAGAATCATTCCAATGTTTTCTCTATTTTTGCACCAGTTCAGTGTGTTCCAAAGCGATCTTGCGCATTTCATCCAAAGAATTAAGATGCAAGAGGCGTTCTCTTTGTGTTGTAGGAAGATCAATATCTAAGGTCAAAGCTGTTCTTAAAGTCTTGTGTTCAAATTCAATTGGAAGCATTGCCACTTTCCCATACAAAAGCTCAAATGGTGTGAATCTGATAGTGGTTTTCCAAGTTGTTCTATAAGCCCAAATAGCTTCTTGTAACCGGCTGGTCCAATTGCGACAATGCAAATGGACTATTTTAGTTAGAATATTTTTCAGCTCATAGTTGGTAACTTCTGCTTGTCCATTGGCTTGTGGATGATAAGGACTAGATCTGTGATGCTTGATGTTATATTGTTTCATCAATTCTGAAATCAGGTTGGAAGTAAACTGTGTGCCTTGATCAGTAACCAATTCTTTAAGAACTCCATAGCGTGTAAAAATCTCTTCATACAGGAATTCAGCAACTTTTTCATCACGAGCATGCTTCATAGCCTTAACCTCAACCCATTTGGTTAGGTAGTCAGTCCAAACCAGAATATAAGACTTTCCATTGGATGGAGGATCAATAGGACCGATAAAGTCCATTCTCCATTTGTCAAATGGTGTTAACACCACTTGAGGATTTAGAGGCATTTCATCTATTTTGGTTGGGCGACCCATTCTTTGGCATTGGTCACACTTCCTCGTATAATTGATTGCATCTTTATGAAGGGTAGGCCAATAGTAACTAGTGGCTAAGATTTTGAAAGCTATTCTTTTGGCTGCAAAATGTCCTCTGCAAGGCTCATTATGAAATGCATGCAAAATATCATATGTCTCATCTTCTCTTACACATCTGCGCATAACTTGATTAGGTCCAGTATAGAACAGAAAATTGTTTATACATGAGAAATGGAAGCTTTTCTGTATGAGTAGCTTTCTCTCCTTATAAGAAAAATGCGCTGGTGTCTTATTAGCTGCAATGTAGTTAGCAATATCTGCATACCATGGAACTTTAACAGTAATATGAAACAAATGTTCATCTGGAAATGCATCATCTACTAGAGTAGTGTCAGTATCATGATGATTGATTCTTGACAAATAATCAGCTACGACATTTGTTTTTCTAGGCTTATCCACTATGGTTATGTCAAATTCTTGTAGCAATAGTAACCATTTTGCTAACCTACCAATTATAGTAGGTTTGTTCATGAGATATTTGATTGTTGCATGATCAGTATGAACATAGATAGGATAACCTGTGATGTAATGCCGAAATTTATTTAGAGCATAGACTACTGCTAACAATTATTTTTCAGTCACTGTGTAATTCAGTTCTGGACCATGAAGACTCTTACTGATATAATCAATGGCATTCTCAAGATTTGAGTGTTTTTGTGCTAAAACTACACCTATGGCATAATCAAAAGCATCTGTATATATGTGAAAAGGTAGGTTCCAATCAGAGCCTTGTAAAATTGGGGCTATGTTCAAAAGTTTCTTAAGCTGTAGGAAAGCTTTATCACACTCAGGTGTCCAATTGAATTTAGCTTCTTTTGTGAGCAACTTGTACAAGGGACTAGCTATTTTACTGAAGTCTTTTATAAAATGCCTATAATATCTAGCATGTCCCAGAAAAGATCTGATATCTTTTAATTTAGTGGGTATGGGTAATGTTTGAATTACCTCAATTTTAGCTGGGTCTTCTTGTATACCTGCAGTAGATATGAAATGACCGAGTACCACACCCTCTTGCATGAGCATGAAACACTTTTCACTATTTAGTGTCAAATTATGTTCTTGACATCTTAGCAAAAAAAATTCAAGATTTATCATTGCTTCTTTAAAAGTGACTCCAAATGTTGTAAAGTCATCCATATAAATTTCCATACAATCATGTGATATATCAGAAAAAACACTAATTACAGCCCATTGAAACATTGCAGGAGCATTACAAAGACCAAATGGTAAAACAGAGTATGCAAAAGTACCCCATGGACAGGTAAATGTAGTTTTGTCTTGGTCTTCAAGAGCAATACTGATTTGATTATAACCACTGTATCCATCTAAAAAGGAGAAGTACTTCTTTCCAGCTAGTGTATCCAAAACTTGATCTATGAAGGGTAAAGAAAAATGATCCTTTTTAGTAGCCTTATTCAACTCCCTATAATCTACAAAAATTCTCCATTTTCCTCCTTTCTTAGGTACTATAACCAGTGGTGATACCCATTTACTATCAGATATAGGATAGATAAAGCTAGCATCAAGCAGTTTCTGCAATTCTGTTTTGACTATTTCTCTGAGACTTGGATTTATCCTCCTCTGAGGTTGAAAAAGTGGTAGACAACCTTCACTAATGTATATCATATGGGTACATAGTGTAGGGCTTAATCCTTTCATATCACCATAATCCCAAGCAAAAGTCTTCTCATGCTTCTGAAGCAATTCTTTTAATTGTTCCATCTGTACAGATGTCAATTGGGGGTTAACATGCAGTTTATGGCCTTTACTCAGTTCAACAGGAATAGTGGATTCCACCATAGCAATTTCAGAGATTGGGCTTCCTTCTAATTCACAGGGAAGTAGTGAACAAAGATTTTCAGGTTCCTTAAGTAAAGTACAACTTGTATCACACTCCTCATATGTAATCAATTCTAATACAAAGCTTTCAGGCACATCTTTTCCTACCACACAAGTGTTGGTAAGGATGCTCTGGATTACTAAATCTTCTTCTTGCAACTTTAGAAAAGATTTCCTATGTAACATCATAAGTTGTACTATGGAATTTATCTCTTCTTCTTCATCTCCTAAATCTAGCTAAAAAGATGTACTCAAATCTAGTAATGGTTGTGTAGGAGGATATAGATCAAATTGCTTGGTTGCTTGGCCATTTGATATGGTCATATTCCCTGATCTACAATTTATGTTTGCATTAGCTATGGCCAAACATGGTCTACCTAGAATGACAGGATAGCCAGATAGGTTTACTTTAGGGGACAAAATCATGAAGTCCATAGGATATTCTAGGGAATCTAAGGTCACAACAATATTTTCTATCATTCCATCAGGAATGATAGTGAAACTATTTGCAAGCTGCAGAATAGTTGGTGTGGCCCTTAATCCTTCTGTTTGTAACTTCTTCATGGTTTCTTTAGTCATCACATTTATAGAAGCTCCCAAATCTATTAAGGCATTTTTAACAAATTGACCATTTATGCTGACACTTACTATTGGACTCCCTGGGACAGAATATTTTTGTGAAATCACTCTTCCTAACATGATATCAGCTAAGTGTCCAACAACATGAACTGTGGTAGGATCCTTCTTCTTCCTTCCAAGTTTCTTTAGACAAGCTTCCCTTATAGATTTTCCATAAGCAGGAATGTCCTTAATAGCTTGAAACAAAGGTATTTGGACATGCATATTCTTCAACTGATTAACAATGTCAAAGGGTTGTTCCTTGCTTTGTTTAGGTTCCTTTTGTATTAGTTGGTCTGGAAAAGGAGGCTCTACTGCTGGTTGAACTAGTATTGGTATGGTAACATTAGTAGGGTCAACAGGTGCATCAACCAAAGGTTTTGATGCTGTAGGAGAGTCTGACACTTCAGTTATAAGAGGTGGCTTTGGTGCTGGTAAGGTCGTTCCAGATATCAAATGTATTTCTGCGACATCTAGGGCATAAGCAGGGTACTGTTGGGTATCAGCACTATACATGGGTTGTTGTGGTTTTCTATTTGGATTTGGCTAAGGCTGTGCAGGTAGCTATGTTTGCTTTTGAGATCCACTATTTGCGGTGGTGGCATTAATGCAGGTTGTTGAGCTAGAGGGGGTAATTGTGGAGCACCAGTATTTTGGTTAGGCCATTGTTGAGATCCCTTCCATGTGTTTGGAGATTGCCAATTCCCTTGGGGTGGTTGACATTGTTTCTGCTGGTTCTGGGGCCATTGGTTATTCTGCTGGTTAGGCCAAGGTTGTGGGAAATTTTGAGACCATTAAGACTATTGTGGGTTATTTTTCCCAGCATTATTCCAATTGGGTTGGTGTTGTGGAGGACCTTGGGTATTGCAATTTTTCCATTGATTACCATATGAATTTGAATTTTGCAAGGGGTCTTGAGGCATACCTTGACATTGAGCCCATGGTCGGCATTGAGCAACAAAAAATACTTGCTCATCATCCCCATCTATCTTTACATATTCAGTTGGAAGATGGTGGTTCTCCATGCTTGCAACCAATTTATAGTGGCAATCCTTCTTTTGCTTTCGACAATGAGGAAAGTACTCAGCTAGTTGTAACTCAGCCTCTGCTTGCTTCTTCTTTGTAGTCATTGTATACAACTGTGTAGCGACATCATTACTAATGTCTTGTTTGAAATCTGACAACAAATTGGATATTTCAAGGTTTGAAATGCCTTGACTAATTCTTTTTGTAACCGTAGAACGGGGTTCTCGACCTTTCTTCATGGTTGACCTTGAGTAGTTCTGACATATCTTTTTAAGTTCATCCCATTGAGCTTGATATACATCTCCACCGGCCATCAGGTCCAATGCTTCCAAACAGTCTTCATTCACTCCTCTTAGAAAGACTAGTTTTTGGGAATCTTCAGATAATGTGTGCTGAGGATTCTTTTATAGTGTATATAAAAATCAAGAAACATAGTCTTCTAATGTCTCTTCCTCCTTCTATGATATCCTAAAGATATCATCTCCTCTTGTACCAGATGCTTTGCAATATTCTTTATATTTTTCCAAAAACAAGGCTTGCATTTCATCCCAATTCTCAGCTGCATTGGCTCCTAAGCCCATGAACAATAGTAAAGTTGATTCTTTCAATGTGGCTGGAAATAATTTAAGCTTATGGGCATCGGTGTTGTAGTCAAAACTACGAAAAAGGGTGTCAAACTCAAACAAAAAGGTATCAGGGTCTTCAGTTGCAAGGCCATACAACTTTGGAAGAGCAGTGGGAGGTATATTCTTGAGATTGGCATTAGTTATGAGACTTGGAAGTGGAAATGGAAAAGTGGGTTGTGCCATGACTGGTGGGACTGGATTATGAGGTTACTGCTGAAAAGGAATGTTAGGCACTGGATGATTAACAACTAGTGGATTCAAGGTAGTGTTATCAAGAAGACTGGTCAATATTTCAGTGAAAGGTTGGAGACCAGATATATCTAGGGATTTAGCTCTTGATGATGATACTGTGGGGAATATAGGACTTACATCTTCAAAGGGAAACTCAACTTTTTCTTCAACTTCTTCATTCAAATTAACAGATCCTTGTGGAAGAAATCTGCCATATTCATCTCGTCATCTTCCTCTTCGATGCATGCAACTAAAATTTTCACACTGGTAAAAAGAACTTAATATAAAAACTATGACTCAAAAATGCTCCTAGCTTGACACCATCTCCGGCAACAACGCCAAAAATGAACCGCCTCAGAATAGGTGTTCCATAGTCATGCACTAGGCTTGGCTTAGGAATAATCTATTCAAGCTAAGCACTACTTTTCCCTACCATGAGGTGCATTTAGATTGTCAACCCAAGGACGTATACTTGAAATGGTTGGCACAGTATGTGCACTAGGTACCTTGATGAGTCATTATGCTTATGCTAATAAAAAGTGAAAATGCAAAGGAAGGAAACTACACTACTACTGTGGAAAGGAAACCATTGAATCTATGAATGTTGAAAACACAATGACAAGATAACAAAGATTCCATCTTGACTCATCCACTAGACTATTCTCGTAGATGCTATAGGAATGTTCATGAAGTGTGATGCTACAGGAAGGAATTAACTAGCTACGTCTTACTTAAAATACTGCTAATGCTAGTAAAATGAATCTATTCTATCCTGATCTAATCCACCTTCCAAGTGGGCCCCCTTGGTTGGCTTCTCTAATATACCAATGTAGGATAGAAGCTAAAGAGAACTAATTCATTTCATTAATCAGTCATTCCATGATTCAGAATTGTAAAACACAACTGCAACAAACTGTGAATCAGTGTTCTCTCTTACTCAATAAAACTTATCAAAAACCAAAAACTAAAAAAAAAACTTCACACACAAGAGTCAATCCCAACATATATAGGGAATCTACTCTTTATTACATAACAGAAAAGTAACTATCCTAAGTTAAGTCCACAAGAGAGGATATAGGAGAAAAATTGAAAGCGGAAAGGAAGGATAACAGAATTGAGGACGGAGCAATGAAGTCTCAGCATCTACTTGTTACAACATAAATGCAGAGAAGATAATGGCTCATAAAAGCTCCTCCTTATTCGCTGCCATGTTTCTTGGAGTGGTTATAACTTCCTTTTCGTGGTTTTTCTTTGATGATCGTTTCTCCTTGAATATTGCCGGCAACCAACTTCTGGATTCTTCCGCTCATCCTTTAATCCTTATCATCAAGTTAGTTATGATATAAGACATATTTTCAAATAAACATCCATCAAACTAAATTCAAGCATAAGAATGCACATTTGGATATTTATATGAAATACTACATATTAGATATAATTTAGGCAAAAGATGACATAGTTTTTCTACGCCATAAATTATCAAAGGTTTATCAAACATAGGTTTATAAGTGTTAAAACAAAGATAAACAGAGTATCACAAAGTATCTTAAACATAACAAAATAAAGGCATTTTCTAGACTCATCAGAAGGGACACTTACTTGACAAAGGAAGAGGGCATAAAAATAGCAACAAATAACCCCCCCATAGTGCTTCATAAAATAGTGCTAGTACAACTATCTCAAAACAAAATTCATGGACATGAAATGCAAGAGTGGCATTTTATCTCAGTGTGTTTGCATAAAGATTCTTGCAAATGATATCAACAATGATCAGAAAGGGAAAAAAGCTAATACAAAAGATAGTATAGCCCAAAAAAAAAAGATCCCATGCCCAGAAAATGATCCGCAAACTTAGAACACTCAAGATATCCACCATAGAGCACAAATTCCAAAAATATGATAGAAAGAGCATGGGGTAGAATCCAAAGGAAAAGATAGCATTTCTAAAAAGTAGATAGAACTAGCTTTCCAAAAAGATAACATTTTCAAAAAATGGATATGGAACGCAAAAGATATGCTTTCCAGAGTGAAAAAAAAAAACTTCAAAATTTGACTACAAGAACAAGCCATAAAACTACATCAAAACTCAAAAATACCTACACCAATGTCTTTGTCTTGGAACCAGCTTTTTGATGCTTCTTTTGGATCAGAAAAATACCTCTGTATGCTCAAGTTGTGGCCAAAAAACCACAAGTATGTCAAAAAGGACCCTGGAGTGCTCGCAGGAAGGTGATGATGATGCAATGATGATGTCATGATGATGTTAGAAAATCACATGATTAAAATTGATGGCCATGGGACCGTCACAGCAAAAAAGATCCATGTGACAATTGTTGACATGGTAAGGGGCCACGTGGTAGTGCCAATGTGGCATCTGTGCCATGTAGCACTCATAGATAGGTCCAACTATCACTATCATGACAGATGTGCAGAGAGGCAATAGCAGGGTGGTCACTGCTAGTGGCAGTGTCCATAGGGTAGAAGACATTGACTATGATGTTTGTTGGGAGGCCTGTCGGTGGCAGTCAGGCTGCGGTGTCACCGTGGTGGTGTGATCAGTTGCAGGGGCTCCCAGGCCATGCGCTCATTGCATGGTGAGAGTGCCATGGTGGTGCAGTGGCAGCACGGTGGCACTACTACTGAAAAGGATTTTTTTTGTATGTACAGCTACCAGAACAAAAAAAAATCCTCCTGGAGTGACTTTCTCCAAAATTGAAAAATTTTATATGGATTTTGATTATAATGGGCCTTCTGAACTCAATGGCAATGTCCATTTAGTCCCAAAGTGCTCTGAAAAAATGCTCTTCCCCTAGATTGAAGAAAAATCACAAACAAACTGGGTTTGTGTCTCTAAATCATGGCTTCAAAAATCCTTCAACCTAGAAGTAGTAGGGAGGCTCTAATATCATGTAGAAGTTGATGAAATCCAACTTCACAGCTCACCAAGATCACCTACATGCCAATAACCTATCAAAGGGAAACCAAAGAAGGAAGAGGTGGAGCTTGGAAAAACTAAATTGACTGAGAGAAGATATTACAAAAAAAGAAAGATATATTGCTATATAATATGCCTTGAAAATGAGTTATTGGTTAAGAAATACAATGAGAGGGCCCGAATATAAAGGCCTCAAGGAGACTTCTAGAACAAGCTAGAAGATGCTAGGAGATAAGAATGACAACTAAGCATATGTCAAAAAAAGGTGGGATATCCTTAATCAAGGTGAGGAGATAAGTATGACTTAGATAGGAACAAACTCCCATGTTGTCAAAAACTCCTAGACTACAACTATTAAATTAATGCATTAACCTAAGGAAACTTAAGTAAAAGTGTAAATAATAATTATTTACTCTAACAGTTTTTAGGATAGACAAGATATGGGGTAGATACATTGTATCCTATCTAATCCATCCAAAACATTTATTTGAATGATGGATAATGAGTGGGAAAAATATTATAATTTCCTTTATATAGGAATGTTTGGTCATGATGTAATGAGGTTAGAGAGGTTGGTGCCATTTGCAAGAACCTAAGGAGGAGAAGGAATTAAGGGTTTTGCTTCATCAAGTGAGCCAAAAGAAGAGTCTGCAATGGCATGTTAAGAAAGTAGGCTTAAGGAGATGAATGCTTGAAGGGTGAACAAGTTGTTAAAGCTGCAAAGTATGAAATCCAGGTAGAATTAAGGACTGAATAGAGATTTGTAATTTGCAAGTGAAGTTGTAAGTTGTATTAGATCAAAGCTCTATTGTTACTCTTTAAGAATTGTATTAGTCTAGAGTAAATCCTTTAGATTAAGGTTGACTTAATAGTCATTGGAAAATCCTTTAATAGTGTGGCATTCCAAGTGAATGGCCTAAAGTCCTCTAACAAGGCTCGCTTTTAATAGGGTGATTGAAATCCCTTAACCAGGTCACATTTAACAGTGTGTATTGTAACCTTTAACAAGGTTGGCCTTTCATAAAGCATCACTTTAGAAAAGTGAAAAAGGAGTAGCATGTTACTGGTGGTTTTTTTCAAATTGAGTTTACACGTAAATCATTGTGTCAAGTGTGCTAATGAATGTGTTGTGTTTCATATTTTACAATTCTGCAAATTGATTTGATAGTAACATACAAGTTTTAGTAAATACACAATGAATGCATGCATGGTTATGAATGTTTTATGGGTTCATTGAATTGTGAAAAAGTTTTATTTATACATCTAGACCTTGAATAACTAATTCACCCCCATCCCCCCTAGTTATTGTAATGTAATTTCAACAATTTGTATCAAAGACATCTGCTTAAAAGAACTAGTTTTAAGGTACTGGAAACACAAAGATGAAGATGTCTAAAAGAGCAGTACCCAAGCTCAATAGAGATAAATTTCCTGCATGGAAAAGTTTGATGAAGCTACACCTAGTGGGACTTGGAGATCATGCAAAATCTACCATCACAGTGGAACATGTTGATTCAGCAGGAGCCCTAACTGTTAAAGATATGAAGAAGAAAAAGGAACACAATCAGGTGTTGTTGGAGATTGCCTCTACCCTAAGCTATGCTGAATTTGATGATATCAAAGGCTATAACACAGCAAAGAAGATGTGGGATGCCTTGAACACCATCTATGGAGGAGACAAAAATGTTCAAAGAGCCAAATTTGAGAGCCTCAGAGGTAAGTTTGATGATATGAGAATGGAAGAAAGTGAAAATATTGCTCAATATGTTGCTAGGATAAAAGAAGTTGTTACTGTAATAAGAGGATCTTCTGGTCATTTAGATGATGATATTGTGTCGAGTAAAGTCTTCATAACATTACTACCTATTTATGTTATTAGATTTTTTGCAATCCAAGAGTTGAGATGTATTCCAGGAAATGATCTAACCCTTGAAGTTTTGCTAGGTAGACTCACTACTTTTGAGCTATCTAACTTTGACAATTACAAACTAGAGAATCTTGATTCTAATTTTAAAGCTAAGTTTTTATTGAAGGATACTGATGAGGTGAAGCAGAAGAAGAAGAAAAGAAAGATAAACTATGCATCCAATGATAGTGATACAAATGAGGAAGATACTAAGCAATTGGAAGCACTACTGGCAAGGAGATTTCGCAGAGATAAAGGCAAGTTCAAAGGTACGTTACCCATCATTTGTTTCAATTGCAATGAAGTTGGTCATATTGCTACAAGATGTACACAAAAGAAGAACTACAGAGAAGGAAACAAGTACAAAAATAGAAGAAAAGATGTCAGCATAGATTACAAAGACAAAGGTAAGAAGTCATGCTACATTGCTGATGAACATGACTCTGATGAAGATAATGATGAAGTGGTGTATGTTGCAATGAAGGATGAATCTGATGAAGATGAGGCAACTACACTTCTGACTTGTGTGAACAAGAATGATAGATGGATCATTGACAGTGGATGCTCACATCACATGACTAGAGACAAAAGTAAGTTCATTACCTTAACTTATTATGATGGAAATAGTGTAAGATTTGGTAATGATGCACCGTGTTTGATAAAAGGAAAAGGCTCTATCAAACTCACAGACAAGATTCCATGTGACAATGCTTACTATGTTGAAGCACTAAATTATAACTTGTTAAGTCTGTTACAATTGAATAATTTGGGATGCAAGGTTGAATTTAAAAACAAAACTACCAATATATATGACACAAATGGCAAATTTATTGGAAAAGGTGATCAAACTAGAAGTAATATATTTTTTCTGGATATAGAGGATGCTACTTGTCTTGTTGCAAAATTTGATGATGTATGGTTTTGGCAGAAGAGATTATGTCATGTTAATTTTGATAACTTGGTTAGTATTAGTGACATGAAAAGAGTTAGAGGAATATCTAAATTGAAGAAACCTTATAATATAGTCTACAAAATATGTCAGATGGACAAAATGTCAAAATCAAGCTTTAAGAGTAAAGCTTATACCTCTAAAGAGATACTAGAGATTTCTCATATTGACTTATGTGGACCAATTCAAGTGCAAAGCTATAGATGAGATAAGTACATAATGTTATTTGTTGATGATTACTCTAAGATGATGATAGTCATGTTTTTGAAATAGAAATATGATGCTTTTCAAATGTTTAACTGGTATTTGGCAAGAGTTGAGAAATAAATATGTAAGAGTAAATTTTTTGAGATTAGACAGAGGAGGAGAATTCACTTCAAATGAGTTTGAGATGTCCTACAATGACAAAGGAATCCAAAGATAGACATCTTCCCCTAAGACCCCTCCTCAAAATGGAATTGTTGAAAAAGAAATAGGTCTATAATGGACTATACCAAAACACTTATGATGGAGAAGAATGTTGCTTTGAAATATTGAAAAGAAGCTATAAGTACTATTGTGTATACCTTGAACTATGTGCAAGTCAAGAAACATACTCATTCAACACATTTTGAACTATGGTATGAATATCCACCTAATGTAGAATACTTTAAGTTATTTGGAAGTAAGTGTTATGTTCTTAAAGATGTTAGGAAAGGAAATTTTGATGCAAAAAGTGAAGAAGGTATATTCCTTGGATCCTCCACAAGAAACAAAGCTTATAAGTGTTCAAATACTAACACTAACAAAATTGTGGAAAGTAAAAATGTGAATTTTGATAAATCTATAGAAGTACATGAGGCTAAGCCTATGAAAGAACTAGAAGAATACAAATCATTTGTATACTTTTATGAAGGAATGCCTACTAAAGAAGATGTTGAAAATCAAGTAAAAAATCAAGAACAAGTTTTAGTAACTATCGAGTCACATCCCATGAAAGCCAAGTCGCATTCAGGAACTGAGTTACATTTAGATGCTAAGTTTCAGAATGATGAAAATGCACATTCTAATTCTGAGATTAGTGCACATGAAAGAAATGTTGAGATACTTGATAGAGATGTACACAGTGACTTTGAAGCTAAAAGACAAAGTGTAGAAAGAAGAGTTGAGCTAAGATTGTAAAACTATGTCAAAACACATCATCCTGCTAATCAAATCATTGGAAACAAAGATGCTAGGCCAATGAGAAGAAGTAGATTGAGAAGTAAATCATGTCTGTTAAGCATGAAGGAGCCCAAAATAGTGAAAGAAGCATGGGAAGATTATGACTAGTACAAGGCCATGGAAGAAGACATTTAGCAGATAGAGAAGAACAAAACATGGAGTCTAATTCCTAGACTAGAAGACAAGAATGTGATTGGCACCAAGTGGGTATATAAAAACAAGCTAGATGAGAATGGTGAAGTGACAAGAAACAAAGCAAGATTAATTTGCAAGGGATATGCACAAGAAGAAGAAATTGACTATGAGGAGACATTTTCTCTTGTTGCAAGAATGGAAGGAGTAAGAACTCTACTTGCTTATGCTACTTAGAAAGGTTTCAAAGTTTATTAGATGGATGTTAAATCTACATTTTTGAATGGCATACTAGAAGAGGAAGTCTACATAGAATAGCCAAAAGGATTTGTTGATGATAACAATAAAAACATGGTATGTAGACTACACAAAGCCCTATATGGATTGAAGCAAGCACCAAGAGCATGGTATGAGAGACTTCATACTTACCTTATGAAGATTGGATTTGAAAGGACTGATGATAATAGCAATCCATACATAAAGACAAAAAAAGACAAAGTTATTTTGCTATTTGAAATATTTGTTGATGATATCATATTTAGAGGGAAAGATACCTTATGTAAGGACTCTGCAAATTAGATGAAGCAAGAATTTGAAATGTCTATGTTTGGAGAAATCAATTTTTTTGTGGGATTGCAAGTATATTAGATGAAGTATGGTATATACATCATGCATTCAAAGTACGTGAAGGAGATATTAAAGACATTTGGAATAGAGGACTCCAAACCAATAAGTAAACCTATGGTGATAGGACACAAGTTGTCAAAGAATGATGATTTAGCTGAGGTGAATCAAACATTGTATAGGTCTATGATTGAAAAATTACAATATGTAGTACATAGCAAACCTGATATTGCATTATATATAGGGATAGTTGCAAAATTCTCTGCTAATCCTAGGGAGAATCACTTAAAGGCTATGAAAATGATAATGAGATACTTGGAAGGAACATAAGAGTTTGGTCTATACTACAAGAAGAATGAAAGGTTTGACTTGAGAGCCTACACTAATGTTGACTTGGCTAGAAACATTAATGACAGAAAGAGCACCAGTGGAGGAGCATGTTTCTTAGGCAAGAGACTTGTTACATGGACAAGCAAGAAATAGAGTTATACTTCACAATCTACTACTAAAGTAGAATATGTTGTAGCTATTGTAAATTGCACAAATATTTTATGGATCAAATAGCTACTCAAGGGAATGAAGGAAGAAATCACAAAACTAGTGATACTTTATTGTGATAATACAAGTGCTATCAATATATCAAAGAACCCGATGATGCACACAAAGACAAAGCACATTGCAATCAAGTATCATTATGTAAGAGAATTAGTTCAAGATAAGGAGGTGAGGATGAAATATGTTAACTCAAAGGAGAAAATTGCTGATATATTCACAAAGCCATTACCTAAGGATGTTCATGAGTATCTAAGAGGTAAACTAGGGGTGATACCCCTATCAAAATCTATGTAAGAAATAGAAGGAACACCCTACATCAAAAAAGCTAATGTTTATCTAATACAAACTGATGCAATGGATCTTACTTTAGGAACTAAATAAAGTAATCATAGAGCTAAAACTTCAAATTAGTCACAAGCAAGGTGACAGAGGGAGAAAATGAGGAATCTACAAACCTTAGATCTACATATTTTAAGGATGACAAGTTTTTGGTATAGGTCTTTGACATTGTTGTCAAAGAGGGAGAAAATACATTAAACTGATCATCATCAAAAGAAGAGTTTTACTGATAAAGTGCAAGAGATAAATTGGAGAAAGTCCTAAACTGATATGTTGATCAGAGAGGGAGAAAGATATCAAGAGAGCTAGAAAGAAAGAGGGAATCCTGATCTACCTAGTAAGAGGGAGATACAAGAAGAAACTCAGAGGGACTTTTAAGAAAGAGAATTTTTTGTAACCTAATTAAAAGATGGAACTTGTTGATAGGGAGGAATACAAGTTCTTTCTTTGATATTGCCTTACTATCTTAATCTAGTCAGATTGGTTGAACAAGATATTCATCCTTTGATTAACTTGGTTGATCAATTTGGTTTTCCATTAATGTCAAAGAGGGAGATTGTTGAAATCTAATTGAAAAAGAGGGAGATTGTTGAACAAGACTATGTGTTTCAATTATTGTTTTGTCACTAATGTCAAACTTGCTATTTGTTGGTGAGATAATTGCTTATAAGATTCAATTACTATCACTTAGTTGATTGATAAGGAGGATTTGATCAACAAGATGTAACAAAAGCACCTAGAGGAAAGGTTGAGTTATGATTATGAAATGAAGTGCAAGGATCAGTTAAGATAGTGATGACATGATGAATTGATGATCTATGTAAGGTTACAAAATGGTTGGCTACTCTTAGAAAGTTTAGAAGAATAAGTTAAACAAAGTTTGTCTGCCAAGCTTGAACAAGTGGACAGTAGGTGTTGAGAAAAGTTAATGCAAGCTAAGAAAAAAGTCAATTGGAGCCGAGTGAAAGAAAATTACTGTGGATGTCGAGCAAGAAAATTGATGCCAAGTAAATTTAGTTGATGTCGAGCACCAATAAATTTCAGTTGATGCTAAATGATTTTACAGTTAATGTTGAGCAATGCAGTATGTGTTGAGCATTAGATGGTTGATAATGTCAAGCTATTGCATTATGATAAAGATCAAAGATTCACTGAATCTAAGCCAACAAGTTTGTTTACATGGAACTTGCAAACTAGGAGGAAGATAAGATTGATGAGCTAGTGGCATAGAATTTGATGTAAACCATTTTTAGGTGAATTCAAATGGATTCTAGGAGAATTTTCTAGAATAAACAAGATATGGGGTAGATACATTGTATCCTATCTAATCCATCCAAAACCCTAATTTGAATGATGGATAATGAGTGGGAAAAATATTCTAATTTCCTTTATATAGGAATGTTCAATCATGAAGCAATGATGTTAGAGAGGTTGGTGTCATTTGTGAGAATTGGAGGAGAAGGAATTAAGGGTTTTGCTTCATCAAGTGACCCAAGAGAAGAGTCTGTAATCGCATGTTAAGCAAGAAGGCTTAAGGAGATGAATGCTTGAAGGGTGAACAAGTTGTTAGAGCTGAAAAGTATGAAAGAAAAGTAGAATTAAGGACTGAATAGAAATCTATAATCTACAAATCAAGTTGTAAGTTGTATCAAATCAAAGCTCTATTATTACTCTTTAACAATTGTGTCAGTCTAGAGTAAATCCTTTGGATTAAGGTTGACTTAACAGTCATTGGAAAATCCTTTAGCAGGGTGTCATTTCAAGTGATTGGCCTAAAGTCCTCTAACAAGGCTCACTTTTAATAGGGTGATTGAAATCCCTTAATTGAGACACATTTAACACTGTGCATTGTAACTTTTAACAAGGTTGGCCTTTCACAGGGCATCACTTCAGAAGAGTGAAAAAGGAGTAGCATGTTACTAGTGGTTTTTCCCAAATTGGGTTTCCATGTAAATCATTGTGTCAAGTGTGCTAATGTATGTGTTGTGTTTCATGCTTTACATTTCTACAAATTGATTTGACAATAACATATAAGTTTTAGTAAATACACAATGAATGCATGCATGGGTATGAATATTTTATGGGTTCATTGAATTGTGAAAAAGTTTTATTTATACATCTGAACCTTGAATAACTAATTATGTTGGAATTATAGATGGAGTAACTGAGAGGGGGGGTGAACCAGTTACCACAAAAATAAAGCCACAGATCCCTTAGATGTCAAACAAGTTACTTACTACTGTCACTCAGCAAACATTCACAAAAATGTTGTAACTTAGTAGATTAACTATTACTAATTTTAAGCATTAAAAATTATGCAAAAGTAAATAACATGAACACAAGAGGCACCAGATTTAACATGGAAACCCAATATGGAAAAAACCATCAAGTAACTAGCTACCAATTTTCACTCTTTTGAAGTGAGCCCTGTTAGGAGCCAACCTTGTTAAAGGTTACAAAACACATTGTTAGGTGTGACCCTTTTAGAGGATTTAATCACCCTGCTAAGAGTGGCCTTGCTAGAGGTCTCTAGAACAATTTGACTAAATTGTCCACCTTGTTAGAGGATTTATAAAATGGCTATTAAACCAACTCTATTAAGAAATTTAGGAAATATTGTTACAATGGTGAGAAAGTAACAATAAGTGATCTGAATGAGATGCAACTAAACTATTCTAATATAGATCTCTACTCTGCTTCAATAGATCCTCGCTGATCAAATACAACTCTGTTTCTCCTCAAGGATATCTAATCCTTTTTCAAAATTCGCTTGCACTGCCTCTTCACACAATCAGCTCATTGCATACTCGTTCCTTACAATTAGAGTTTACAACTTGACCTTTTATTTATACATTAAAAATTGTCAAGTTGGCTCAAATTACAAGTTACATTTACCAATAAACCATACATCAGTCGGCTACAAATATTACATTAAACAAATAAACCTTATTTTCCAAAAAAAAAAAAATCCTTCATTTTCTAATCCTGCTCGGTAAACATTGCTCCAGAAATAATTTCTTGAGTTAACCATCTCAACTCAGTTAATACTACAAGTTTTGTGAAATCCTTTGGCTACCGAGTGAACTCGGTAAGAACTGAATCTCCTTCGATGACCATGGGAGCTCGGTAAGAACTATTCTCTGCCATAATTTCCTTTGATAACCGAGTAAGCTTTGTAGACACTAAATTTCCTTTGCTAACCTTGAAAGCTCAGTGACAACTATCTGCATAAGGTAAAGTCTAAGAATGCTCAGTAGATGCTATATTTTCTGTTGCTGACCAACTGAGCTCAATAGACTCTAATCGATAACTGATATAACATTTGTGTAACATCAAAGACAACACATAATTGAACAATTGTATCCAACATAATTCACTCCCCCTCTTAGTTATTCTAAAGTAATTCCAACTCCTTCAAGTTTCTTAATGTAGACTTCTTCCTCTAAGACTCCATTCAAGAAAGTTGATTTGACATTTATCTGATATATTTTGAATCCTTTTTGTGTTGTATATGCTAGAAGTGTTCTAACTCCTTCAAGTCTTGCAACAGGAAAAAATGTTTCCCCATAATCAATACCTTCTTCTTGATCATAACCTTTGAAGACAAGCCTTTCCTTTTTTCTTGTCACTTCAACTTTCTCATTCATTTTATTTCTAAATATCCATTTTGTACCAATCACATTTTTATCCTTGGGTCTAAGAACAAGAGACCAGGTTTTATTCTTTTCTATTTGCTCAATCTCTTCATTCATTGCTTCTATCCAATTTGCATCTTTTACAGATCTAGGTTCAACTTCACTAAGTAAATATGTACCTTTTAGTTTTTTTCCTTATTACTATGTCTTTTGTCTCTCCTCCAATTATTTAATCAAGTGCATGATGTCTTCTGACATATTTTGCAAGCCTTGGATCTTTCTTTCTTTTCTCAGAACTTGGTTCACTTGGTTCTTCAAGATCTTCATCTTGATCCTTGAGTTCCTCTAGTTGAACTTGATGTAACTCGGGTAGTACTTCTTGTAACTTGGTTTGCACTACCTTGGGCTACACCTTTGTTTGTGACTCGAGATGAACTACCAATGAATTTCTAGGTGCACTTAGTTGTTGATTGGCTTCAACCTTTTGAGTTAAGGTTCTAGGTTCTTCATAGTATACAATCCTTCAATAATCTTTAGGTCCTTTTCTACTTTGTTCTTCACTTCTTTCTAGCAAACTCATCAATTTTCACATGTGCACTTTCTATAAATTTGTGAGTAGAAATTTTTAGACATTTGTATGCCTTGCTTTTATTGCAGTATCCTAGGAATGTTCCTTCATCACTTTTTGTATCAAGATTTCCTTTCCTTACATCCTTAAAGATATAACATTTTCTTCCAAAAACTCTAAGATAGCAAACATTAGGCTTATATCCATATATTTTTTTACCTTTCTTCAATTGAACATAGTTTAGTGTGTGAATTGTTGTGCTGATTGCTTCTCTCCAGTACTTTGGTACAACATTCTTCTCTGGTAATAATGTTCTTACACATTCCATGATGAATCTATTCTGTATTTTTATTATTCCATTTTTTTCTGGAGTTCTGGGTGTTGATACATGTCTTTTTATTTCTCTTTCATTACAAAACTCATTGAATTCATTTGAGATAAATTCTCTTCCTCTATTTGATCTTAGGAATTTCATATTTTTTCATGTTTCTTTCTCAACTCTAGCCAAATACCATTTAAACTTTTGAAAAGCATCAGACTTATCTTTTAAAAATATTATAGTCATCATTCTAGAATAATCATCAACAAATAGAATGAAGTATATTTCTCCACATTAGCTTTCTACACCAATTGGGTCATAAAGATCTATGTGAACTAGTTCAAAAAATTCTTTAGAGTTATAGAACTTACTCCTAAATCATCTTTTACTCATTTTTCCAATCTAACATTGTTTGCACATTCCTACCTCAAGTTTGGTTAGATAAGGTATGCCTCTTACTCGGTTATTCTTTCTTATGTTGACCAAGTTATTAAAGTTAACATGACACATTTTTTTATGCCGTAGCCAACTTTCTTCAACTTGAGTTAATAAACAAGAGCTTTCATTGAGATCTAGATAAAACAAATTACCTTTTGTCTTATTACTAGTTCTAGCTAGTTTTCCTTTAGCATCCAACAGTTTGGCTTTGTCATTCATGAATTCAACTTTGTATCCTATATTGTTCAGCTAAGCTACACTAAGTAGATTATGTCTTAATCCTTCAATCCAATAGGCATTCTCACATTTGATTCCATTAGTTAATGCTATAATATTGGAATTTACAAGTGGGGAGATTTAACTCTGAGAGGGGGGCTGAATCAGAAGTAACAAACTTTACCCTCTAAAACTTTTAACTGAGATCAATCACATGCATCTAATATCTCTAATAAACATGAAAGTAAAGACATGTATGAAAATAGATAACACAAGATTTTGGTCACCCAAAAACCCTCCAAAATGAGAAGGTAAAACTGGGGAAGGGATGACAACCAAAAATTATCACTATAGCAATATGTAACTAGTTAAGATTACAAAGTTTGACCACTATCAATGGTCTTCTCTATGAAAGGCTTGCACTGTTAAAGGCTTTTTACCCTATTAAAAGCAACCTAATTAGAGGATTTACAAACACTCACTTGAAATGTTACCCTGTTAAAGGATTTAAAACCCTATTAAGAATTGACAACATAGTTGTTAAGCCAACCTATCATCATAGGATTTTCATTCTCCTAATACAATGGTTAGAAAGTATAGTAGAATGTCTTTACCTAATAACTTACAATCTTCAATTGTTGATTCCAAATCCTTGTTCTGTCCAATTTGATCTAATCTTTCTTGATCTAATATAACTCTGTTCAAAGTGTTGATACTCTATTCCTGACCAACTTGATTCTGCAATGTTGTTCTTCCTCTAAGTCCTTACACCCCTTTTGCTTCCTTCAAAAATTCACTGGCAATATTTCATGCATTACCACATGACTTCTTAGTCTTCCTCTCAATTATCTCTCACTAAATTATGAGATATCGACCTCCTTATAAAGGCTTTTGAGACTTAGGGTTAGGTATGAATCTACGATCGATATTCATCCATCTTTTCCTACTCAAATCTTTACAGTTTTCATATTAGTTGCATGCATTCTCCATTTTTTGATTGGTTGCATGCTAATTACATAGGGAATGTAATAGATTTAATCTTATCTCGAATCTTATCTTTTAGATCCTTCAAGATTCATCGTGAGTCAGCTCAAAAATAGTTTATATTTGAGTTTGTGAAGGCACAAACGCATATGTTGATTATGTGTTACTTGGCACTTACTAATTACTAATGCTCGGCACATATAGGATTTTGTCTTGCTCAGCTTCTATAGTAAATCTTTCTCACTCAGCATCTATACTTTTCTTGGCACCTATTATCACTCAGCATCACTTGTCACTCGGCACTTGAAACTTGCTCGACACCTGAAGTTCACTTGGCACCTATTGAATTTTTGGCTTGGCACATACTGTAGCTCAGCATCTATATTATACGCAACATCAACTTAAAATTTACTTAAGTGTGTTGACACTAAATTTTCAAAACCAATCTAAGACCAACAATCTCCCCCTTTGACATTGTTGGGACTCAAAATTGAGGCCCTGATTTTGAGTACCGTTGAGTGAATCAAGTCCTTAAACACTTTTTAATGCATGTGTACCCAACTATCCATTCAAGGCCTAAGAATTGTTTAATTTTTCTAACACCTTTCATTTAGTGTGTCTATGTGTTTCATGATGATAAATTTCCATTTTGAGCCATTTTGTGAAGTCTTGTTTTGAGCATTTGTCAAATCTGCATTTTTGCTTAAGAGTCAAATAGTGATAGGAGGTTGTGTTTGCAACTAAATATCTCACACTCAATAACATTTCATGACTCACCATTTTGGGAGTATTTAGTGTCCATAACAAAGAGCCTATGTTTTAGATTTTGAGTTGTTTCAAATTTGTTTGACTAGGTTTTGAATCCCTCAAAGTTGGTTGTTTATCAATATCATGCTGATATGAATTATTTTGAATTTCGGGAAGCCCTGTTTGACTTGTTATAACTTTGACCCAGTTGACCAAAATGGGAAAATTCCTTTTGTGTTGCATTTTAGATGTCATAGACTTATTATGTTTCAATTTTGAGCTTATGAAAAATCCATTTGATTAGTTTCGAAACATGATTCCAAATGCAACTTGTAACTTTTTACTAGTGTCAAGAAGTGCAAATATTTGTGTTACTCAACACTTACTGATTACTAATGCTCAGCACATATAGGATTATATCTTTCTTACCTCCTATAGTAACTCTATCTTGCTCAACTTCTATACTTTTCTCAGCATCTATTATCACTTGTCACTCGGCACTTGAAACTTGCTCGACACCTATTGAATTTTTAGCTTGACACATACTATAGCTCGGCATCTATATTATACTCAGCATCAACTTAGAATTTACTTAGTGTGTTGAAACTCAATTGTTAAAACCAATCTGAGACCAACAATCTCCCCCTTTGACATGAGTGTCAAAAACACTTAACTAAGCATTATGAATCTAATCTCTAATGAGTATAATATACAACTTATTCGGCATATGTACAAAACTTCAAAAACTTGTTCAAATTTTTGTAGAAGACTATATACCTCAAAAACTTGTAACTCCCCCTGAGCTAATGTGCCATTACTATATCCAAAATTCCTTATGTTGAATTTGACTCATGCTGATTATTCTAATACTCTTTATCTTTGCCTTGTCATTCCTTTTCTTGTCTGCTCTATGTTTGTTTTGTGTCTGCTTCCCCTTTCACACATCTCCCATTACAGGTTTTGTACCCTTTTGGCTTTTGTTTCCTTATTAATTTTATTATCCCCCCCTTTGGGTTATTATCTATCTCTCGCTTTGGGTTATTATCTCCCCCAATTTATTAAACTCCAATTCAATTTATTAAATCTCCCCCTTTTTGACACTTATGTTAAAGGATTCTATGAATGAATTGAATATTTAGCCAAAAAATATTTATTTACCTCCATAGTAATATTTAGAGTAGCATCCCAATTTTCTAATGCAATTTCCAATGCTTTAAGTTGGATGGATGTCTCTATTGTAAGGTGTACCAGGCCTTCCAATGTAGAAAGATTGGGATCTTTCTTCAAAACATTCTTTTCATAGGCGATCTCCTTATGCAAAAATTCCATGTGAGGGGTTATGGAAGATTGAATCTGTATTAATTTGGCCTTGGTGTTAGCCTCATCTATTGTAAGTACAGCTAATTCCTTTTGAGTGTGAAGCATTGTAGCAAAATGATTCTCACTTTGAGCTGGATCCTTTGGTAGCTACGTGCTAGATACCTTGAGGTTCCTTTCTAAGCTCAATATCCTCTGGCTTGTTTCTTGTGTGAAGTATGAAGAATCACTCAATTTGGAGTATAATGAGAATATTTTCTCAAGTACTAATTTCACTTTTTCAACCTTTTTAGCCAATTCAACTTGCGAGAGTGTTATTTCACCAGATATTTTCTCATTTACCTTCATCTAGAACTTTTTCTCAGACCATTCAAGGAATTTAGCATTGGTGTCTAGGTCTTCTTTTTGTACTTGGTCCACTATGTTGGATAGTTGATCCATGATGGGCTTTGTCTCATCAAGTACTTGCAAGCTAAAAGCATCTAGAAAGATATCTTTGATTTCTATCAATGCTTTCCTTTGCCTATACTCATTCCTGAGTATCTCTTTCTTTTTCTTCTTCTCTAGTGCCTCTTGCACTTCATTGATCTTCTCTAAGTTCATTGTTTTATAGTCATATCTTGGTATGACTATCTCCTCATCAAGTGCAGGGTCTCCATAGTGAAGTACCCTTGCTACCTTGGTAGAGTTCGAGCCTGGTGTTGATATTTGTAGTGTTACTACATCAGTGCTTGACCACTGTGTAGTTCCAATAGGAGTCCCTATAGTAGGCAAATTGACTAATGTTTGGATTGCCTCTTGTTCCTTCTCCTTAGGGCTCTCCTCTTTGTCTTCTTTAGTTCCTCTTGGATCAATTATTGTAATCAGAGGAGGTGCACCTTGACTTTGTGTTGTAAGAGCAGAGGTATCCTAATGTCATGTTTGCTCCTTTTCTTGCTCCTCAGTAGTCGAAGTTATTGTAATTGTGGAATCAAGCTTAGCAAATGCATCTTGTGTTGGTTTCTCTTGTGGTTGTCCACTTCTAGCTATTGGAGTTTTTGGAGGTGGTTCTTGTAGTTCACCTCCTTCTTGATTATCTCAACTACTACCTTCTGAAGTTCTACACTCACCAAGACTGGATTGGTACATAATTGTGCTTGTAAAGTAGTCTGGTGAAGGATCTTTTTGAGATCCTCTATAGTCAATGGGTTAATATTTTGACCAAAGGTGTCAAGAACATCCTTCACAATAATTGTCTCTACAGATGTAGGTGTTGCATGTGGAGGACTAGGTGGTTGCAGTTGTGTGTCTTGCACACTCTGTTCCTGTTGTTGCTCTTTAGCTATTGCCATATCACCTTTTTGTGTATCCTTCTCTATTGCAACTTCTTCCTTTTCTTTCTCTCCTTCTTCCTCCTTTCCATTTTCTTCTTCTTCCACATCATTATTTCTTCCCTCAAAGGGATATTCTTGTCCTTCTTTCATTGTACTCAGCCCATAAATCAATTTCAACATTTGTGTGAACTTTTTCACAACATCTTCAATCTTATTTTGTAAAATGTTGAAGGCTCTATATTTGGGTGCAAATTTTCTCCCATGTTTCTTGCTTGCCTTGCTTATTTGACCTTTTGTGAGGTTAGGCATCATACGAGCCTAAGATGACTCTCTTATTTCTCTCTCCATGTTTATGCAATAATGCCATTTATTCTCTACAATGGATTATAGCTCCTTAGGCATCAAATTATCCAGTTCAAGTGGAGTATTCTTGAACTTGGCCATCATAGTGTAGACTAATTCTTCCACTATGTTTTGCTCCTCTCTATTTAACTTATTGAAATCAATAGTTTTCAATCTAGACAAGTTTGCATTATCCCTAATATTGTCACAAATATTTTATGTCAGATTTAGTGGTGTGACTTACCACTCTAAATTGTTCATTATCATCATACTTTATCCTCTCCACATATAACTCTGGAGGTGCCACATATTTTCTCCTCTTTTTCTCTACTGGCCCTCCTTGTTTTGTAGCTTTCTTTTTTTCCTATTCCTTGGCTACCTTTGTTGTAGCCCTTGTATCTACCCTTGTGGTAGGCTTTGCTAGACTTGGCTTGGTTGTCTTCTTCTTGCCTTTAGGCTGTGTAGCAAGTTTCTTTTGTGGTTTTCTCTTCTTGGGTTTTGCCTTAGGTTCTTCCTCTTCCTACTTGGCACCTTCTTCTTCTTTAGCATCCTTACCAATGCCTTGAGTTAATCCTAGTGGTTCTTGTTCTTCTTCTTCTTCTTCTTCTTCATCATCATTTTCCTCTTCCTCTACCTCTATTGTGCCTTCTCCAAATGTGGCCTTGAGCTTCTTCACTAATTTGTCCTTTTTCTTCATTGTAGAAGTAGTGTTTAGCTTCATATCTACTTTGGATCTCACCACATCATATGTGCTAAAATGTGGTGCACTCTTATCTACTTCCTCTACTAACAATGTTGTTATTGTTGCAGATGCTTCATCAATGTTTATCTCATATCCAAGAGGTCTAAGCCATCTTGCCCTTGGTATGGCTACTTGGATGTAGGTATAATCAATGTCAACAAGAAAACAAATATCATTTGTGTGCTTCTCCACAAGTGAGATTGGAATCTTAAGTCTACTTCATTGTATTCTTGAAATCTTCAAAATAACTAGTCATTAATGTCTCAAAATTTAACCTCATTTGTTTAATATATTCATTCACTTGGGCTACAATGGACCTATTTGTTTTCTAGCTAACTTTTCCAAAAGATGGAAATTTATTTTGTTCATAGAAAAATATAAAAATCAAAATTGCACCAAATTTACATTGGGTTCCCTTTGTTCTTCTTATAGCTCCTAAGTTCTCATTGATCTATTGTAGTTGCAATTTTGCTAGATCATATGTATGATCTTTTTTAACTAGTTTATAACCAACATCTACTGCAATACATGGAACACTTTTGAGTCTGCTAGATTGATAAAATTTGTGAGATATGACTCTGACAAAAAAATCAACAAGAGGATCCTTAATAGTATCTATGGTCATGCCTCTCTTGTTCCATTTGGCTCCTGTATTCTTCTCAATAGCTTCCTTGGAGTCACTCCTTAGGGTTTTAGGCCGATCTAGGGTTGGATACCCTGTTACCCTATGAACAATCCTTTTTTATATCTTGATTGGGCCATCTTCTAACCACAAACTACCATCATGAATACTACTCAACACAATTCTGATCCATTTGGTCTTGAAGATAGTAGTGAACTCTAGGGCACGGGTTAAGCCCTTCCTCTCAACGATTTGAAACTCTTCCTTCAAGACTCCATTTTCACACAATCTATCATATGATTCCCTAATCTCCATATCTCCTATAGCACCTATCTTTTAGTTATAGCATCTCCTAATATCTAGCACCATTACTACCTTAGGAGGGATTATGGATAGGGCTTGGCTTGGGTCATTATTGTAGGCCACTTCAGGGATAGGTCAAAAATTAGGTTGCTTAACTTCATTTGAAACTAACTAAACTTTAAATGACTCTTTCTCTTGAGGTTTCCTAGAACTGGAGGCCATTTGTGCAATCTAGGGTTTCAACACAGAAATTTTGAAACTGTGTAGCTTGGCACTAGTATAAATACCTTGAAATCAATGAAACTATGTTGAATCTATGTAGAAATTGGCTTGAAAATCATTCTCCTCTCTTCTCTTCTTTTTCTCTTTGTTTGCAATGATGAAAAATGATTCAAAATGCAATCATACACCCTTATTTCATAGCATTTAATGTTTAGTGCATTTACAGCTATCCACTTGGCTCCTTAAGCAATTCTTCTGAACTCGGCTTCCATTGTTTTTCCACCACTCAACATATACTGGAGTTTCCCTTACTCAACTTCAACTAGAATTTTTGTAGACACTTAAAATTGTCCCAAACACTATATTAATTTATTTAATATTTTCCTTGACATTATAATTAATTATATTTGTCATATTCTTCTACCTATTTAATTAAATTAATGTAATTAAGTAGGTTAATTTTCCTAAGGTATTTAAATTTAATTTAAATACCTCCAGCCTTAATGTATTAAATTTATTTAATACACGATCCTTTGTAATTCCCTTTTTTAAATAAATTCTATTTATTTAAATCCATCCATCTCATTAATTCCTCTAAACCTATGATTAAATTAAATCTTATTTAATTTAATCTTAAACCTAGCCTAAAACCTAGTCTACACCCATCACTTTCATCCTCCTAAGCCTATCCACCCTTTAATCCCACTTAGTTACCTTAATCATCTTGCTAAATCCCTCCTTAAGCCTAAGTGTGTGCTCATGCATGTGTGAGACCACTCCCTCTTGCAAGCTTTGTCCCCCACTCTTCTCTCCAAATTTTTTCACACATGTGTGAGCAAACTTTGAATGTTGACCACTTGTGTAGCTTGCTTATGTGCCTCTTTGTAGCACTATGTGGATGCCACATAGATGCCACCTCACCTAGAGCCTCTCTCAAGCCTATAAATAGAGCCCTTGTCTCAAGCATTTTCATCTCCTCCACATGCATTGTTATCATGTTAGTTTAAGTTTTGAGCTTCCATAGTGTTATCATGCTAATTTGAGTTTTATAGTTTTCATAGTGATTTCATGTTGCATACTAACCCTTGGTAGCTGATTTTAGATTGCATTTGCATTGTTACATTTAGCTTATTCTTGCATTTAGATCTTCATTCCACTTACATATTAGCTTAGCTTGCACATTAGCTTAGTTTTGTTTATTGAATTCCATTTTCACATCCTTGAATGCTCTCAAACATGGCTTTCTCCATAGCCATTGTTTGAGGTGTTCTTCATCTCATATAGTATAGTTTCATAGTTTCATCAATCACACTTGCACCTTCACATCAAGAGATTCAAATATAGTTGTGTTTGAGGAGAGTACACCAAACATCCCTCCAATCCAACACACCAACAAGGCCTTGTTGGAAATAATCCAGACTAACAAGGTTACTGAGAGGGGAGGGGTGAATCAGTAACCCTAAAACTTTATATTAATTCTGCATAATAACATATTCACCATTCAGCCATCTAATCTATTGTATGCATAAAATATAAACATTTATAACACATGGGTGAACCCACAATAATGGGTTCCACTTTAGTGGGACGAACAAAATGAAAAAAATTGCAAAATGAGAAATTGAGTTTACCATATGTTCGTACGAACACACTTATTGTGTTCGTGCAAACTTTTTTTTAAATTATGTTCAAGCGAACATATTTCGTATGTTTGCGCAAACATATGTGATAAATATGTTTGCACAAACATGATTTTCATGTTCGCGCGAACGTATGTTCGTGCGAACATGGTAAACATGTTCGCGCGAATGCCATGTTCGCACGAACATGCAAAATCACAAAAAAAAAACCTTTTTTTCATTTTATTTTATTTTTTTCTCTTTTGACTACCATAATTGCAGGAGAATGATCTCCTACTATAAAATAAAAAATGTCAAAATGTGCTGCTTGAAGCAAGCTTTCCAACAACTATAATTTTAATACATAATTTAATCATTAAGACTTTTAAATATGAGTTTAACTCATTATAGGTTCATTACTGATTGAACATCAACTGACTTTTACACCTCGGAAAAATTAGTAAATTAGGTCAAAAAAATTTTGAAAAATATGGAGGCACTGGCTTATTGAGATACCTTTCTGTTCAAAAAAAAAAAATGGTTTATGATAAATTGACTTCAAATTATCTGTGTCAAAAGGAACATATGTCTGAATTACGGTTCATGCCACTTCAAAACTTCATAAACTAGACAATATTCAACAAAAATAAATCAAACCAAATGCAGACACTGGATATTGATGTTACAAATCCAACACTAAAAGAATTATTTCATTATCATTTCTAGAAAAAAAGTTGTGTGTCAAATAGACTGTCAATCTTTAAAATATTGAATTTTATTATGTACCACTTTTCGGAGGAGAATAAAAAAATTGACATAAATAAAAAAAAATTTAGATTAAAAAATATAGTCACAAAGTAGGAACAAATTATTAAAAATCACTAGTTTATGTCATCTTGAAATTATTTATAGTTTTGGAGATATAGTCACTTGAACGTGACGCTTGTTGCAAAAATATTGATTTCAGTGTCAAAATTGGTCAAAAAGTGGAACCCATTATTGTGGGATCACCCACATGAACACACTGATTTGGTGACCTAGAAACCTTCCAATTAGAAAGTAAAATTGGGGTGGGGATGGTGCCCAATAAACTTCAATACTGCAGTATAAAGTTGGCCTGTTAAGGCTTACAATGATCACTTCTGATGATCTGCCCTGTTAGGAGCAAGTAGGATTGCTAGATCCACCTTGTTAGAGGATTTACAAACATGCAATGAAGTATGCACTCTGTTAGGAGATTTACAAAAGACTGCTAAGTCTACCCTGTTAAAGGATTTACAAACTAATTCACCTGTTAGAATGAAGCAGTGGATCTGGTTACAACTGATTGCTGATAAGATCTTTTATGCTCTGATCACCTGATGTGATAGATATAACTTTTCTGCACCAATGTTGACCTTGTTGTATTACTCTATTCTGCCGTTGATTTTCTTTCTCTCTTCTCAAAAATATTGCAAAATAAAATCCTATTCGATTTCCTATCTTTTTTACAAATGATATAATACATCACATATATACCATTCCAATATTTACTTAACAATGTCGGCCAAACACAAGTGAACAAAACATTACTGAGTCGGCCAAATGGTAGAAAACTCAAGTTCCTCAAACTAGCTCAATGACCTTCTAATACTCGGCATCCACTACAATACACCACATCGTCATGCACTCGGAAGAGTAGAGGCACGGTTCATACTGACCATTGTAAGTAGCTTGAAACTTGGTAACCATTGGTGACTCGGTGAATATTGTGTCACTCGGTAAAAATTGAATCCTTCATTTACCTTGTTTACTCGGTAAGCACTAAGTTCTTCATTTACCTTGATCACTTGGTAAACACTAAGTTCTTCATTTACCTTGATCACTCGATAAACACTGCGAAGCTCGGTGACCACTAACTGCTTGGAGAACACTTTTCTGCTCGGTAACCATTATGAACTTGGCAAACACTGCTGAACCACCCATATGCTTGGTTTCAAAAGGAATGCTCGGTATCAGCTTGGTAAGCATTCAGAATCAAATAAGTGTTGTAACTAATGACAAATATATCATAATTATAACAATCTCCCCCTTTGGCATTAGTGACCAAAAACACTTATGAGCCAAAATTATATACAATATCTGTCATATCGACAACTGATTCTGCTAAATATACATGGCTTCTTTACATATAACTCTCCCATATAATATACACAAGGTATTTACATGAGTTATATGACTTTTATTTACAGTATCTCTTTGTCCCTTTTGTACATTTATCTCACCAATATTTCTTCCTGAGTATCTCTTTCTCCCCCTTTCTGACAATAATGCCAAAGAATAAAATAATGTATTTACATAGAGACACCAAAATGTGAGATAAACTCAAAATGTACCTGGAGAATGAGTTGCAGAGTTTTATCCCAATTCTTTTGTAGGATTTTGCATGTGGATAGAGCTACTTGAACTTCTGCAAAGAGTTCAATCACATGTTTTGCAATAGAGAAATTGTTGTCATGGATTAATGTTTTCGAATGTGCAATGTCCTTCTGCATTGTGTCCATGATAGGAAGGATCATATTCTGAATATCTAACAATGTAGATTAGATCCTTGCCTCTTCTCTCAACAATTCTGCGTACTTTTCTAAAAAAAATTTGATCCTAAGATGATGAGATGAGCTTGAACATTGGTCAAGCTTCAGGTTTTGTGTGCTTGCCTTCAGATCCTCATCTATCTTATTCAATTTCTCTCTTATCTCCTTTCTATACTCGGTAACATCACAAAGCTTAGCAAAGAGAGATGTTACATTATTAAAAGAATTTTCAATGTTGGCCAAAATTGTGGTTAATTCAACCTATTTTATTGCTATATGATGAGCAATGTGCTCAAGCACCTTATTGTCAAACTTCTTTTCTGCCTTCTCCATCAACTTTTCTTGACCGGAGGTATCCTCATTGAATTTATTGACTGTCTCTTCTAATTGTATCAAAATGTGTTGAGAAGTATCAACATCAACACCTATAGCCTCAGTAATTATATTTCAGGCATTCTCAATTATTCTATATTTCTTATCTCTTTCAAACCTTAGTTGCTTCTGTGTAGCCTTCATCTCAATTAGTTGACTAGCATACCTCATTTCTTCAATGGTAGCATTTTCATAGTCAATCTTTGGGATTACTATCTCTGTGTCTAATTCAATATCTTCAATAATTTCCTTTCCAGTGATCATAAGCCTTAATGGTTGCTTTTGTTTGACTTCTATGATGACTGGTTTGACCTTAGGAATAGACACAATAGTAGAGATGGAAGGACTAGCAGTGAAAATTGGGATGCTTGAGGGTTGAGTGCTAATAGGAGTATATATCGGATCAAAAATTGGAGTACTTGCCAAAAATGGTGATAACTTGATAATGCAGTATCTGAACTAACTAGGTTTGAAGTAGATGCAGATAATGCTGACAAAGTTGTAGAACAAATTGGAATTGACAAAATTGTGGAACTTACTGCTATACCGACTAATGATGATGGAGTTGAGGAGGCTAGCTCGGTAGCTGAAGAAGAGGGATGTAGCTCAGTAGATGAAGTGGTAGACACTTCCATTGATGATATCTGGAGCTGAGATTTGGCAGGTGCAAATGATAAATCTGATGTAGATGTTATCAAATCTACTGAAGCTGACTCCAACCTTGATGATGTTACAATTTTAGGTGGAGAGTGAGGAAGGGATGCAATTAGTGGCGCTGCAATTTTCACCGGATCATCTTCCTCCTTATCTTCCTCTTCATCTTCTTCCTCCTTGTCTTCTTCCTCTTTATCTTTCATCAGTGCATGTAGCTCTCCTAGTGAGACTATGATGGATGGAGTGCTCTCAAACTCATCATCGTTGTTGCTATCATCATCTTTGATTTCTACTGGGTCTTCACTGGGCTTATGTAGATGATAGATGTTTTTCCACATGTTTGTAGCATCATTTACAACGTGTTCAATGTCTTTAATCAAAATCAAATAGGTGTGGAATCTGATCATCATTTTACCTTCATGGCTTTTCATTTCAATTTTTACTTCTGCTCCAGTGAGACTTGGTCAAAGACTTTTCAGGGATTTCTCATAAATATCTTTTACCGTTTGGGTGGCTAACTCCCATCTCGGTTGCAATCTCTCCAGTAGTTATTTTGAGATTTTAGGGGCAATCTGGTCTGGGGAGTATTTCCATTTACCCATATTATTGAGTACCAGTTCCTCAATTTACATTTTCTCAACATCTATTCTAGTTTCAAATTTCAATGCCTTGAAATTTGTGATGCTAGCTCCTTCTTCCAATTGTTTGAGTCTTTGCTCGAATGTGGGTGTAGGCCTGACTAGTATAGGTTCCTTCTAACCTTTTCTGGTTCTTCTGGTGAATACTGCAGTAGGCTTTTTCTTAGCTTTGGTAATGATTACCTTACCTTTCTTCTGTGGCTATTCTTCTACAGATTCTTCTTCTCCTTTTTCTTCTCCTCCTTCTTCTTCTTCACCTACTTCATCTTCACCTTTTCCCTCAGTGAGCAGAAGAGGACCAGTTGAAGTTTTCAATTTGGCTATTTTCCTCTTGCCCTTGCTTATGGCATGTGGTAGATTGATTTCAAGCTCAATACTGGCCTTAGCTTCATCATAGGTTCCAAAAATTTGTTGCCTTGGGTCTACTAGCTCATTTACTAGTGCTTCTATAACATCTCTAGCTTCATCAATATTTACCTCATAGGGAAGAGGTTTCACCCATGCAACTTGGGGTCTGACTGCTTGAATGTATACCTTGTCACAATCAACCATGAAGCATACATCATCCTTATAATCTTCAACAAGCTTGGGAGGAATTTTGAATCTGTTATTCATCCTCTCTTTGAAATCTTCAAAATAGTTATCCATTACCTTATCAAAATTTATACCCATTTCTGCAATAAACTCATTTATCTGATACAAAACTGGAATATCTTTTCTCCATACAACTGTACCTTTAAAAGGGAAAAACTTTTGTACATAGAAAAATAAACAAACTAACAAAGAACCAAATTTACAAGAGTTGGTTTTTGAGGTCCTTATACTATCCATGTTCTTATTTAGTTGTTTCAACAGCACATCTACTAGGTCAAAATCCATATTCTTCTTCACAATCTTATAGGCTAAGTCAACAGCCTCACAGGGCACACTATTCAATCTGTTGGAACTATACATCTTATATGCAATTAAATGAATTCCAAATCTTAGCTCTACATCAGATAAATTGTTAAGTTTCAATCCTCTACCATCCCATTCAGCTAGGGTTAACTTCTGAAGTTCATCATGACTTAGGGTTTTAGTGGTTTTGGATTTGCTCAACATAGGTAAACTCGTGATCATATGAATCATCTTCTTCATTATTAGGACAGGTTGCTCTAACCACAACTGACCATTATGCACATGGCTTAAAATCTATCTTATCCATTTCATTTCAAAATTCCTTGGCAAGTGCGGGATATGGGTCAAACCTTTGGTTTCTAGATGCTTGTGCTCAGGTTTGAGGGTTCCATCCACACATAACTTGGCTAGGGCATTATCCATATCTAGTGTCCATATTTCTTGAACAGTGCATTTGAAATGAGTACGAATGTCGTTTATAAGTAGTACCTTTGGTGGAATTTTTGATTGGGCTCCATGCGGGTTGAGCAATTTAGCTATGGCGGGAACGAGCTTGAAGCTAGGTGCTTTCTATTCCACTCCCTTCACAAGCATTTCAGAGCCTCTCTTTGCCTTGCTACTGTTGGTGCTTGTAGATTCCATTGTTGCTTGGTGAGTAAATGATTTCGTAAAACAAATTCGTCGCTGGAAAATTACTTCAAATCACTTGAACTCACTTTTGTGCTCTTGGAGATCTCTTCGCTTTGTATATTCTAAATTTGCGATGAAAAATGAGATCAAATTCTGCCTTTTTGATGAAAAATCTACCATTAATGCTCAGGTACAAAGGTAGATGAGATGACGTAGGTTTTGTCAGATAGTCACTGACTTACTCGATAAACCTTGCAACTCGATGAACAAAGAAAACTTTTCATATTCCTGACCTAGCTTGGTTAAGTCTAAAACCAACCTTGCTTGGTAGATGCACCACAATGAACTATGTCTTGTATCTGATATACTGACTTGCCATTTGTACTCCTTCATTCTAGAACTGCTTAGGATATTGCTTGAAGATGCAATCCCTGATCTTCCTTGATGAGTCTAATTAGAAATGGTGAAGTCACCCACTTCTTGAGTGACATTGTCATTATTTTAATTTTCTGGCTCGGTAGATTTAGGAATCCACTGTTGTCTCATCTATTTTCGAATGCTGTTAACTCTGGCTTTCTTTTCATCTTCAATTCTTCTTATGTTCATGCAATTCTTGGATATATGACCAAGTTCGATACATGTATAACATCTTATAGTAGTATCTTTCTTCCTTAGGTGATGCCTTGCACAGTTAATTCCAATACATCCATATTCTCCACAATAATGACATCTGCACCAAGTATTGTAGTCCCAACCAAATAATGCATTAACAATTTGTTCTTCTGGATTGAATGATTTAGATCTGCACTCGGATGCCTTGTGACCTTGTTTCTTGCATTTATGACATTTGCCTTCAAATTTTGGTTTCTCTTTGCATTCATTTGCTTTGTGACCATGTTGATTGCAGTTGTAGCATTTACCATTGAATTTTCCTTTACCATTGCTCCAACATTTGTTTGATGTATGTCCTATCTTGCCACAGTGATTGCAAGTGGGTCTTTGATTTTTTTGAGCACCTTGTTTGGAGGTTTCACCTTCTTCCTTGTATCCAAGACCAGTTTTACCTTTTTGTTTATGAAGATTCTGCTCATTTTGCTGATTTAATTGATCCATATTTGCTTGATATTTTATCATCCTTTCATTGACTTGCTTTTCAACATTTAAGTCATTTTCCAAACTTTCATTGATTTGTCTTTCAGATCTCATATCACTTTGTAAGCTTGCATTGATTTTTCTTTCAGTGATTAAATCATATCTCAAACTTTCATTCTCAGATATTAGATTCATAATTTCTTCATTTGCATTAGATAGTTGACCTATAAGATCTTCATGCTGAAGGGATTGATTATTTCTTACCTCTAAGTCTTCATTTGCCTTGTGTCTCTGTTCCAAAACTTCACATAGCCTAATGGATTATATTTCTTGTTCTCTTTTGAGCTTTCTTATTTCTTCCTGCAAAGAGCCATTCTTTGTTAGGAGTTCCTTGATTGCTTCATTAGCTTCATTTGAACTGCTTGATGGTAAAAGTTCTTCAATCTTTTCTTCAATATACTAATGATCATTCATTTGTCTTGCAAATTCTTTCCTTCTTTTCAGAGATTGAGAAAGATGCTCCTTTGCTTCTTTGAGTTGAGCCATGGCCATTTCCAGATCTAGCTTTTCATTTTCAATAGATTTGTCGAGTCTGAATATCTTCATTATCCTTGATCTTTGCTCAAGCTATCAAAATTTATCCTGAGAACCACAATGCTCTGACACCAGTTGTTGGAAATAATCCAGACTAACAAGGTTACTGAGAGGGGAGGGGTGAATAAGTAACCCTATAACTTTATATTAATTATGCATAATAACATATTCACCATTCATCCATCTAATCTACTGTATGCATAAAAGATAAACATTTATAAGACATGAACACGCTGATTTGGTGATCCAAAAACCTTCCAATTAGAAAGTAAAACTAGGGTGGGGATGGTGCCCACAAAATTTCAATACTGCAGTATAAAGTTGGCCTGTTAAGGCTTATAATGATCACTTCTGGTGATCTGCCCTGTTAGGAGCAAGTAGGATTGCTAGATCCACCTTGTTAGAGGATTTACAAACATACAATGAAGTATGCACTCTGTTAGGAGATTTACAAAAGACTGCTAAGTCTACCCTGTTAAAGGATTTATAAATTGATTCACCTGTTAGAATGAAGTAGTGGATCTGGTTACAATTGATTGCTGATAAGATCCTTTATGCTCTGATCACCTGATGTGATAGATATAACTTTTCTGCACCAGTGTTGACCTTGTTGTATTCCTCTATTCTGCTATTGATTCGCTTTCTCTCTTCTCAAAAATATTGCAAAATAAAATCCTATCCAATTTTCTATCTTTTTTACAAATGATATAATACATCACATATATACCATTCCAATATTTACTTAACAAGGTCAGCCAAACACAAGTGAACAAAACATTACTGAGTTGGCCAGATGGTAGAAAACTCGAGTTCCTCAAATTGGCTCGATGACCTTCTGATACTCGGCATCCATTAAAATACACCACATCGTCATGCACTCAGTAAGAGTAGAGGCATGGTTCATACTAACCATTGTAAGTAGCTTGAAACTCAGTAACCATTGGTGACTTGGTGAATATTGTGTCATTTGATAAAAATTGAATCCTTCATTTACCTTGTTTACTCGGTAAACACTAAGTTCTTCATTTACCTTGATCACTTGGTAAACACTAAGTTCTTTGTTTATCTTGATCACTCGATAAACACTGTGAAGCTCGGTGACCACTAATTGCTTGGAGAACACCTTTATGCTTGGTAACCATTATGAACTTGGCAAACACTACTGAACTACCCATATGCTCGATTTCCAAAGGAATTCTTGCTATGAGCTCGGTAAGCATTCAGAATCAAATAAGTGTTGTAACTAATGACAAATATATCATAATTCCAACAGGCCTCCCATGGGTGCCTTTGTTGAGCTATTTGAGGTTGCTTGAGGACTTGAGTTGTTGGTTGCTTTGAGTTGCAAAACTCAAGGTTGGTTAGTTTTATTTCATTGTTGAATCTTTAATGCATGCACATCAACTAATATTTTTTTGTTAACTCTTGTTTCCAATAGGTCTAGTTTTCTAGCATACATTTTGGCACACTTGGTGGGACCCACTTCACGGGTTCAAACTAATCATCTAACATGTTTGTTGAGTTTATTTGTGAGTGTTCAAGCTTTTAGGTTGAGGGCTTGCACTTGAAGATAAAGTTTCATGAGGATCCTATAATTGAGCCATAAAGCCCCATCATCATGCTTGAAGCACATGAGACAAGTCTTTTGACATATAACACTCTATATTTCATTTCTTATTGCTCTATTTTCAAGTTGTAGGAATGTATATACATTACATATACTTCTTCGTTAATTAAAAAAAAAACTAAAATAAAAAAATCTCCATCTTTGTTGATAGATAAATAGGTTTTTTTTTTAAAAGAGTGAGGGTTGTTTCATTTTATTTCATCTTGTTCTTGTTTTTAATCATATATATATATATATATATAGTTTTTTACAAAAAAAAATAAGTCTAAGAGGAAATAATGAAAAAATCAAAATATTTTTTTTATAAAAAAAATTAAATTTAACTCTATTTTTTTCCTTGGTGCAAGTGCGGCACCCGCGGGCTCCACCACTAGTGGCACCCGTGAGCGCCGCCCCCGATAGCTCCCCTCTGCAACACCTACAGCCACCTATTGCCACTTCACCTGCACCTCACCATCCACCGTAGCTCCAACATCCACCACACCGTAAACCCCTACGCAACCTCATTCCTTCCATCACCACTGAGTGTCACCGCTTCCCGATGCAATCGCCACCCAAAACCCTTTTGTAATCTCCACCTCTACTACTTCCACCACTTCCACAACTGCCCTATGTCACCACCACCTTTACCATCTTTTCCACCTCACTGTGAGTGCTCCAACCTCCCTGCATTGCCACCACTTCTTCCACTACAACCATATATCCCCAGCTGCTACATTGCCTAACACCCCTAGCCTCCCATCGGCCGCATGAAACCCTATGACCTCCCATCTACAAACACTCCTACACCACCTCTTCCTGCCACCCGCAGCCTCTACCACCTGCGTCTGCCCCTCCACCGTAGCTTACCCAAGCTGCCTTCGCTCAGTGTCTCCCCCTTTTAGCTACCTCACTCCACCTCCTCCGGCACCTCCTCTCCCATGAGCACCACCTGCTCCTCCACTCCCCTACTAATCCTCCCATTCCTTCGTCACCTCCATTTGCCTCCCTGCAAACTCTCCACCCACCCTCTGCCAAACTTGCCCATTTTTTTTTAAAGATTTTGGGTGTTTAGAATAACATTTAAGATGTTGGGTGTTTAGAATAACATTATAAATATTGTTGTTCTTTTCAACTTGATTTTTTTTTAATAAAAAAAAGCCATTTATCCTTTTTTTTATAAACCAAATTTCATTTTTTTTTAAATGTCAAAAAATAAAAAAAATTGCCTAACCATCAATTTTAAATCTGCAGGTCGCTGACATCATCACTGCACCAACATTCCACGTGCCCTTCTAGACCATAAGGAGCAGTGTTCGATTTTTTGCTCATAACTTGAGCATATGGACTCTGTTTTTGAAAAATGAAGTATCATCAAAAAGATGATTCTAAGCCTGTTGTCATGGTGCTAGTTTCATGAGATTTTGATGCTATTTAGATCCCTATTTTTTTATATCAAAGACCAAACTTTTTTGTTAACACTTTCCTTGCAGGGTTGTTTCATGTTTGCCATACATTTGTTATCCCCTAACTTGTGTTTTTGCAAGAATATTTTCTCACTTGTGCATTGAAGGTTGGAGAATCCTAGAAATCACTAATCATATTGCTTGCAGGTTTTGATTTTAAAAAAAAATTGGAATGAACTTGTATGCTTAAACACTTGTCTTTGAATGCATGGTTAAAGCTAAAATAATTAAATTCAATCTTGAATGCCTTAAGGAAATTGACATGAATGTCTAGGATGGAAAACATTTGGGGTTGATGCTTAAAATAAATTCACACACTCTTGAATGCCTTAAGGAAATTTACATAAATTATTGGGCTAACAAACATTTGGAATTGGTGCTTAAAATGAACTCACACAATCTTGAATGACTTAAGGGAATTGGTTTCATTTTTAGCAATTTGTTGATATTCACAAGTAATTTATTTTCTTGTTAATGAATCCACACTTTTATTAATGTTGATGACGATTTCAAATTGGAAAGAGCCTTGTAAGCTATAAAGACATGTGTTTTCAAAGTAGATTACAAAATTTAAAGTTTCATTGGGAAAGAACGTGTGTCTTTTACACCTCAAGGCCACTTACATATTCTCTCCCCTCGTGCCTTCAGGTGATCTTGGGTGCACAAGAAATAAGTGGTCTTGTTTTTCTTTTTTTTAGGAGGCCTGCTTGGGGATTTCATCACCCCTTGGGATGACCTCAACTCTAGTGTTCTGCTGGAGTATAATAATCAGGAGGTGAATCAAAAGACACCTCTCTTGGAAGTAAAATCTTATCACTCTTGGCTAAGCCCAAAGAACTTTATACCTTTGGAAAGTGAAGGAAGAGATTTGGGTTACTGTCTCCCCCTAGCTGTGTGGCATTATTTTCTTTCATCTATATATTTGGGCCTCACGTACCTTATGTATATCAAGGATGCCCTCTAGTTGATCCTTGTAAAGCCTAGTTGAAGCCTTATAGGATTGTTGGTGTGTTCTATGTGCTTGAATGTTCAAAAACCTCCCCATTTGAAGGGGACACACCAGCTACACTTGTCTTGTATATATTTCATTGTCTAATTTTTCATCTCAAATTTGAAAAAACCAAAAACATCATAAAACATAAAAATCCAAAAAAATCATAAAAGTGCAAAAAAATCCAAAAAAATCCAAAAATCTCAAAAAAACAACAAAAACAAGTTTTGACTTAAGTCATCTTAGTAAGTTTTCCACATCACATATTCTTTCCATCAAAGTCATTACCCTCATACATCTCTTGTCTTCATCATTCAAACAATTCCTTGAAGTCTTAATCATCTCTATTCATCCAAATCATTTCCTCGTCTTCCTAATCATTCAATCTAATCCATGATCTTCATCCTAGTCATGATTCATAATCCAAATCAAGATCCAATTTCCTCAACCAATCTCATAATTCATCCTTAATTCAATCTTTCAAATCATCATCCTTCTAACCAATCCCTTGTCAAATTTATTCCTTTCTAATCAATTCTCAGTTCAATCCATTTAGATCTTCATCCAAAATCAATCTTTCTAATTTCATTCATTCACGCCTTTTTCTAATTCAACTTTGCATCAAATCTTCTACTTTAGACTTAGGAGCACCATCATCAATATCAAATCAAATCTAATCTCAAATCAAATCAAATCCTCCATTATCAAATCAAATCAAATCCAATCCAATCAATATCAAGTCAAATCCAATTCAAATGAAGTCAACACAAAGTCCAAAATTGCTCCTAGTCCCAAGTTTGTATTTCATCTTTCATCACTCTTCATCTAAGATCCATGGATAAGAATTGGGTTAATCAAATGGTTGAAGATCTTCAAAGGCAATCTAGAGTTATACCTCCCATTCAACCTACATATCAAATCAATCCTCAACACTTCATCTCCAACTCTAATCCATCGCATGTTCATTATTCTTCTACCTTTGACAAGGGAATTCCACCTCATTGTCCTTCAACCACATATGATTTCATTCATAGCCCACACAATGCCTCAAGCAGAAATGCCATGGCCAAAGAAATTGAGGAACTAAAGAATTATATCTTGAGCCTAGCAAATCAATAGAAAAATTCCACCTTCCATGCCATATGTCCTCCTCCCCATGTTTTGAATACCATAGTCCTCATGTCCCATCCAGCCCAAATCCTCCATGCAATTCCCCATACTTTGAGCCTAATAACAAAAACCATCATCCCAATCCCCTACCCATAGTTCCACCTTCACACAATCCTAATCCTCCAAAAACATCATCCCCACCTCGTAATGGGTTTTTCTCATGCAACTTCTTGGCTAAGTGCAAAATTCAAAATAAAGTAATCCAATCACCCAAAGTCATACCGCCAATTCTATCTCAAGACCTTCCTCCAAATCATGACATTATAGATTCCTCTTCTCCTCTAGATTCGAGCATTTCTCTGTCCCATAATTTCCTTATCCCTCAAGATCCATTTATCCCTCTTAGTCCATCTCATGATTCCCTTCCCAATTAAGATCAAGACATTCCATGTACTACACACCTTATTGGTTCCACTCCATCTCAAGAGTTAGCATCGATAGATCCTCCCCTTCATGAAGAAATTCCTTCCACTCTATCCACTAACACTCCTCCATGTCAAGATTAAATCACTCCATCTCATGATCCTATTCCATCTAATGATCCACTCATTCCACCACATGATCCTCTTTTAAGTGAAGATCAAAGTACCCCTTCATTTTCCTTTCATGATCCCATTCCATCTCAAGATCATATTATCCCTCATAATCCCCCTCATGATCCTAATCCTCCACATTATCCTATCACACATATCCAATCAACTTATGAACCCCATATACATGGACTCGCATCTTTTGTTGAAAATAATAAGTATCCCATTGAAGAAATATTGTCTCAAGATGTTGGTACACCTTCCACTCCTTCCAGACGTAAAATTTCTCCATCCAAACCTAAATTTTCCCATCATCCATATTCCAAGTCCATTTTGGGACCTTATATCCATCATATGCTTCCTTCCTCACTTCCATCCATTTTGGGTCCCTATGTTCCACAACCAAACCCTTCATCCCTTCCATCCATTTTGGGTCCTTACGTACATCCATCCACCATATCCATGTTTTCCACTTCATCCCCTCATGGTCCTAGTCAAGATCAACAAAGGCAAACATCCTTGAATTTTTCACAATGTTCTTCATCCATACGCTCTCCACCCCATTTACCTTCATGCACCCATACCATGGCCAGTGGAAGCAAATTGGATGCCAACGATAAAGTGAATAAAGCAAAAAATCCAAAAAAGCCCAAGGATAAATATGTCCCCTCTAAAAGACATGTCCAAGAAAAGAAAAATATGATCCAAAGCAAAATCAAAAGTCCACAAAGGCTGAAAATAAAAAATGCAAAAATTATGTGGATTCCAAAGCTACTTAATGTAGCAATGAATCTCAAAGAAAGATTCCAAATGCCATCCAATTTTGCTAATCCAAAGGCTTCCTTCATCCATAAATTCTCAAACCTTCCATCTTCCAAATCCATTTTGGGTCCTTATATACCCAAATCCACCATCCTAAATCCATCATCTCCTTCATCCATTTTGGGTCCCTATATCCCAAAATCCAATTTTTCACCTACATATCCTCCACAATTTCCTCCTTTCCATCACCCTTCATGGTTTGTGCCAATGACAATCTTTCCACCTCCTTCATCCACTCACTCACGAGTCTTCCAACCTAGCATCCATCAACCATGTCTTTCTCCCACCCACTCCACCCCCTTAATCCAAACTTTTTCATAGGCCATTGTCCTCCATTCCCCAATCCACTTCATCCTTCTTTTCACTATCCTACCAACATCTATGAGAAACTGGTACAAATTCCTTGAAAATAACAAAGAAAGAGACATAAATATCAAGGGATACCATCCATGTAACTAGATTCTTGAGTCCTCCCTTCATTTTCATATCATGTATCCATTACCTTCCAATTCCATTTATCCATCCATTCACTTTTCCTCTTCCACTTGCACTCTACACTAGGGGCAAGCTCCATCCATACCGCATTGCCTTATATATCTTCCATACTTCCACCTATCATTCATCATAATTTTCTATCTTTGATCTTGACTTTCACTTTCCTTTCATCCATCCATATGCTTACTTTCCATATCCCTTACACATTATCCATACACCATCCTACGTACTTCCATAATCCTTCCATATCTTTGATCTTGACACGCTATCAATATCTTGCATCCCATAGTCCTTGTCACATTCATTTCATCCATTTTCCATCCATACTCCTATATACTTCCATCCCCCTTTCATATGTCCTTGATCTTTGTTATCCCTTCCATCTCATCCACTTAATATCCCACATGTTATCCATACTCTTCATATTAGTATCCCTTTTTCATACCCTCCCTCCCATATCCCTTATTCATTCCACTTTCATACCCATGCTCGTAATCACTACTAGAGGCATAATAACAAAATGTTCATACATTCTTTGGAAGAACACATGCCTTCTCTTCCTCCATACGCTAGACTTCATACCATCTTTCCATTTCCATGCATCCTTTCCCACCGTATTTTCTTCCATTTTCCTATCCTTGGTATGGGGCATTTGGACTCCTTCAAAACATGGTCCTTGGCTCTGCATTTTCCCTCATATCCTTTCACCACTCTTTTCATCCACCAACTCACATTGCTTTTCCTCCATCTACCATCCCTTGGTTATCCCTTGTCATTGGTTCTAATCCATTCCACCTTCCATCAATTTTTTTTTACTTCTTCCACTCCATTCAATCAAATTCATTTCTCCTCTAATCTAATCATATTCCCTTCTTCTAATCATTTCATTCAAATCATTTCCATAATCAATTGCTTCATTTTTCCATCTATTTGCATATACCTTGATCAACTTTCTAGTCTTCCATTAAACAAACTTTCCTCTATAGAAAATTGATCACTTTCTCTCACGCATTCCCCTTCCATTCCAATTTAGTTCATGCATTATCTTATCATATCTTATTCAAATTCTTCTATTTATCTCGTGAGACTGAGCTTCAACCCATCAAACTGAGCTTATCAAATAGTGATTGCAAATAAACTTACACAAATTCACACTAAGACTAAATGATTTAAGAAAATTGTTCCTTTCACACTATTGCTAGTGAACAATCACAAACATTTTCAAACAATCAATCTTTGCCTTACAAGATGAATCCTTCCTAGACATGCTTAACAAATTTCATCATCAAACTCAAGTTCATGGCAAGAACTATGAACCGAATGACTACTTGGTCATACGGTCTTTTGTTGATTTTATCTTTGTCTATCAGTGATAGCCTCCCCATGTGTGCCTTGATCTTCAACGTATTGGTACCATTTGAATGGTTTAACCTGATTACATGTGTCATTTTGTGATATGATCTATTTTCATGATTCTTTAGCACATCTCTGTCAGTTTTCAAGTTATGGTTATGCATTGCTCATTAAGGGCAATGGGTTAGTACACTTTCCACCAAGATCCCTAACAAGGCTTTGGGTGTGCCCAGACCTCTCTAGTGTGTATATTTCATTTGTTCCATCATGACTTTGAAACCTAAATCTATTGTGTTGAGAGTCTAGTCCACACAAAAGAATCTTTTCATCTATGCTACTATAGCATTTGATGCATAACTCCTCTTGCAATATCAAACTAGGGTATGCTCTCCCATATGAACACAACTAAATCTCATGCATTCATGTAGTTAAGATTGCATTTAGATTAATCATTATCCAATTTTCCCTTGCTTCATCCACTCTTACCAACAAGTCATCCAAGACCTTTCTTTAAGCCTTTCTCCTTCCCTTTTTCTTCCCATGTCTATTTTTCAGAAAATGGGGCAAAATATATTGATTTTTTACGCCATTTCCTCAAAGGGACACCCTCCTCTGCTGTCATTGCTTTGACACAACTCCTAGACTCCTACCTTCTCTGGGGCAACCTATATTTTCTTTTCAATGATATGATATCATCCCGACATCACATCAAAGAGGGAAAAAATGTAGACACTTAAAATTGTCCTAAACACTATATTAATTTATTTAATATTTCCCTTGATATTATAATTAATTATTTATTAATTAATTATATTTTTCATATTATTTTACCTATTTAATTAAATTTATTTAATTAAGTAGGTTCACTTTCCTAAGGTATTTAAATTTAATTTAAATACCTCCAGCCTTGATGTATTAAATTTATTTAATACATGATCCTTCATAATTCCCTTTTTTAAATAAATTCTATTTATTTGAATCCCTCCATCTCATTAATTCCTCTAAACCTATGATTAAATTAAATCTTATTTAATTTAATCTTAAGCCTAGCGTAAAACCTAGTCTACACCCATCACTTTCATCCTCCTAAGCCTATCCACCCTTTAATCCCACTTAGTTACCTTAATCATCTTGCTAAATCCCTCCTTAAGCCTAAGTGTGTGCTCACACGTGTGACACCACTCCCTCTTGTAATATTTATCCCCCACTCTTCTCTCCAAGTTTTCTCACACATGTGTGAGCAAACTTTGAATGTTGACCACTTGCATGGCTTGCTTATGTGTCTCCTTGTGGCACTTGTGGATGCCACATAGATGTCACCTCACCCAGGGCCTCTCTCAAGCCTATAAATAAAGCCCTTGTCTCAATCATTTTCATCTCCTCCACATGCATTGTTATCATGTTAGTTTGAGTTTTGAGCTTCCATAGTGTTATCATGCTAGTTTGAGTTTTAGAGTTTTCATAGTGATTTCATGTTGCATACTAACCCTTGGTAGCTGATTTTAGATTACATTTGCATTGTTATGTTTAGCTTATTCTTGCATTTAGATCTTCATTCCACTTGCATATTATCTTAGCTTGCACATTAGCTTATTTTTCTTTATTGCATTCCATTTCCACATCCTTGAATGCTCTCAAACATGGCTTTTTCCATAGCCATTGTTTGAGGTGTTCTTCATCCCATATAGTATAGTTTCATAGTTTCAACAATCACACTTGCACCTTCACATCAAGAGATTCAAATATAGTTGTGTTTGAGGAGAGCACACCAAACATTCCTCCAATCCAACACACCAACAAGGCCTCTCATGGGTGTCTTTGTTGAGCTATTTGAGGTTGCTTGAGGACTTGAGTTGTTGGTTTCTTTGAGTTGCAAAACTCAAGCAAATGTTAATTAGTTTTCTTCCATTGTTCAATCTTTAATGCATGCACATCAACTAATATTTGTTTGTTAACTCTTGTTTCCAATAGGTCTATTTTTCTAGCATACAATTTCCCTTCACTTGGCATCCACTACCAGCTTGGCTACAACTAACCACTCGACTTCTATTGACTTTTGCAAACAACTTGGCATGTACTGGGATTTTATTCGACATCTAAAGGCAACTCGGCAACACTTGTAATAACTTGAAATCTCAACTTTGCATCTCTATTCATGCTAATCTCTCCTTTTTAGTACTTACTTGTCTAGGAACTGATGTATGATAAAACTTTGTATATCAATTCCACATACCTTTTTTATCTTAATTGGATGAAGTGTGACCACTTGACCTTTTGGGTGAAGTGATCCCTTAATTGGATGTGCTACTTTCATCTTTCTTCTTCCATGTCTTATTCATTTCTCCTCTGATGTGTTCAACATCTACCTTCCCTTTTCCTTTGTTGAACTCTGAGTTAGGTGCCTTTGACCTTGTTGGGAAATTCCTGCTGATATGACCAGTCTTTAAACAAGTGAAGCATGTGGTTTGGCTCAACCATCTACTATAGTTTCCACTAAAATTTGTTCTTATGAAATTTTTAGGGATATGTCCATATTCTTGACAATAGTGACAGCTATGTCTAGTGTTGTAGTCCCAATTGTAGTGATATCCATTATTATTTCTCCTACCTAGTTGATTAGGTGTCCACATAGGCTTTGATTTGCATTCAAAAGCTCTATGTCCATACTTCTTCCAATTGTAGTAGTGACCTTCAAATCTTGGTGTCATAATAGTTCTAGTCCTGCAATCATGTGCTTGATGTCCTTGCTTGTTGCACTTGTGATAGTGACCCATGTTCTTAGGTTTGTCATGTTGATGGACATTCTTGCTCCTGTACACATTAGAGGTATGTCCTTTTTTACCACAAAAATGACATTTAGGTTTAGTGTTCTTAACTTTGTCACTTCTTTCTTCTGCAGTCTTGGATGACTCTCCTTTTTCAGTGCTGGTGTATCCTAGTCTTGAAGTATCATTGTTGGCTCTTGGTGATTTTAGTAGTTGTTTAAAGTACTCGATAGCCTCATTGGGTTTTTTGAAGCTCTCTGTAATCTCCTTCTTTCTTTTTAGATCATTTTTCATTTGTTCATTTTGCATCTTCAGTGTGGAGATCTTAATGTCCTTGACATTCAACTCATGATGTGTATTCATCATGTAGCTTAGTGTATATTGGAAATTCTTGCAAGCTCAATTGACTTTTCCTCCAATCTGTTAGCAAGGTTTCTCTTGTCTTCTTCTATCATAGCCTTTTCTTCAATGGCTTTTTTCTTCTATTCAATCACTTCACAAAGTATCATTGCTTGTGATTCTTGTTCAAGCTTGAGAGTTTTGATCTCTTCTACTTGGGCTTTATTATTCTCCATCAGGTCTACTATTGTTGCATCAAACTCTTTGCAATCTCCATTTGCAAACACTTTTGAGGTGTCAATATCCTTGTATTTTGTATCATTCTTAGCTATAGTAATCTCTCTTCTTCTCTTTAAGGATTTCCTAAATTCTTCCCTGGCTTCCTCCAGAGAATGCAGAATGAGATATATCTCAATCTCATGATTCTCTATGATCTTCCCAAGTTTGTAGACTTCCATTTCCATATTTTTTTCTCCAAGCTGTAAGGCTTCTCCTTGTGATAACTTGGCTCTAATACCAATTTTTGGAATTTACAAGTTGGAAGATTTACTTCTGAGAGGGGGGGTGAATCAGAAGTAAAAAACTTTACCCTCTAAAATTTTTAACTAAGATCAATCACATGCATCTAACATCTCTAATAAACATGAAAGTAAAGACATGCATGAAAATAGATAACCCAAGGTTTTGGTCACCCAAAAACCCTCCAAAATGAGAAGGTAAAACTGGGGTGGGGGTGACACCCATAAATTATCACTACAGCAATATGTAACTAGTTAATGTTACAAAGTTTGACCACTGCCAATGGTCTGCCCTGTGAAAGGCCTACCCTATTAAAGGCTTTTCACCCTATTAAAAGTGACTTGGTTAGAGGATTTACAAACACTCACTTGGAATGTTACCCTGTTAAAGGATTTACAACCCTATTAAGGATTTACAACATAGTTGTTAAGCCAACCTATCACCATAGGATTTTCATTCTCCTAATACAATGGTTAAAAAGTATAGTAGAATGTCTTGACCTAATAACTTACAATCTTCAATTTTTTATTCTAGATCCTTGTTCTGTCCAATCTAATCTGATATAACTCTATTTGAAGTGCTAATACTCTATTCTTGACCAACTTGATTCTACAATGTTGTTCTTCCTCTAAGTCCTTACACCCCTTTTGCTTCTTTCAAAACTTTACTAGTAATCTTTCATGCATTCCCACATGACTTCTTACTCTTCCTCTCGATTCTCTCTCACTGAATTATGGGGTATCGACCTCCTTATAAAGGCTTTCGAGATGTAGGGTTAGGTATGAACCTATGATCGATATTCATCCATCTTTTCCAACTCAAATCTTTACACTTTTCCTAATGGTTGCATGCATTCTCCATTTTTTGATTGGTTGCATTCTAATTACATAGGGAATGTAATAGATTTGATCTTATCTGTTAGATCCCTTGAGATTCATCTTGAGTCAGCTCAAAAATGGTTTACATCCAAGTTTGTGAAGGCACAAACTCATATGTTTATTCTGTGTTACTTGGCACTTACTGATTACTGATGCTCGGCACATATAGAATTATGTCTTGCTTGGTTCCTATAGTAACTCTGTCTCACTCAGCATCTATACTTTGCTTGGAACCTATTATCACTCAGCATCACCTGTCACTCAGCACTTGCTTAGCACCTGAAGTTCACTTGGCATCTATTGAATTTTTGGCTTGGCACATACATTAGCTCGACATCTATATTATACTCAGCATCAACTTAGAATTTACTTAAGTGTGTTGACACTCAATTGTAAAAGCAATCTGAGACCAACATATAATTCATTTTCCTTTTACATAACATGGTTCATTGTTTCCAAATGTAACACTTCCACCATCATAGTGTTTTAAATGTTCAAACTTTGTTTTATCACTAGTCATGTGATGAGAACAACCACTATCTATGATCCATGTATTATTCTTGCTAACTTGAGAGATAAGTGTCATCTTTTTGTTTTCCTCATCATCATATTCATCTTTAACAACAATGTAAACTAGTTCATCCTCATCATCATCACTATTAGAATATTTTGCAATGTAACATGATTTCTTACCTTTGCCTTTGAAGTCTTTGTAGTTTTTGAGGTCTTTCTTGCCTTTGAATTTGTTGAACTTATTTTCATCTTTGTCTTCTTTGTTTGGACACCTTGAAGCAATGTGACCAACTTCTTCACATGAGAAACAAATCAATGGGATCTTTTCTCTGAATTTTCCTTTTCCTTTTGTTGCCCTTTTTTCTAGGAGATCTATAATGACTTCAAGATCCTCATCATAATCATCTTCATCTTCCTTGACAACTTGTTTCCCTTTTCAGTTTCCTCATTTTCTACCACTGGATAGTTTAGCTTTGAATGTAGATTCAAGATTGTTAGAAGAAGGAGCATGATTATCAAAGTTATCTTACTCAAAAGTAGTCAATCTTCCCACAAGAGTGTCTAAGGTTAGATCATGTGTCGGATTGCATGTCATCTCTTGAATAGCTTAAACTCTAATTGCATAAATAGGAAGAAGAGTTCTTAGTACCTTGCTAATTACTTTTTCATCATCAATTTTACCTCTTGTAGCTCTGATTACACTAACACTTTCTTTGACCTTTTCATTGTACTGGGTGATGTTATCAGCTTCTTTCATTTTCAATTGATAAAACTTTCCTCTTAAACTTTCTACCTTAGCTTTTTGCACTTTTTTTTCACCTCCAAAGACTTTCTTCAGCTTTTCCCACATTTCAAATGTAGTAGGACAATCCTTGACTTCATCAAATTTAGAATAGTTCAAAGAGGATACAATATTAATCATCATAATATTGTGATCCTTTTCTTATTTTATTTGCTCCAAAACCATAGGCTTGGGTGGTGGCACATATTTGTTCTATAGGTAGAATACACCAACCTCACTAATGGTTGATATATGAAGCTTCATCAACTCTTGTCATGCTATCTATTAAGTTTAGGAATCTCCCTTCTATAAGACATCATGATCTTTAGATTAGGTCCTTAAAGCCTTTTCCTACAAGCACCAAATGCTCTGATACCAATTTTTGGAAAATTAAGAGAAGTAACTAAAAGGGGAGGGGTGAATCAATTACTATAAAAAAAAATCCTTGTCCCTTAGATGTCAATACAATCTTCCACTTACGATACAATATTGAATAGCTCAATTAACACTAGAATATAATAGATGCTTGGTTAACAATGAAATCGTAAGATGTATTAATTTGTTTTATCCTTTACTAACTTAGTTGCAAAAATACAAAGCATAAGTAAATAACATGTTCACATAAATGACACCAAGATTTAACATGGAAACCCAATTTGGGAAAAACCACCTTGCAAGTAGTCACAATAATTCTCACTCTTCTGAAGTGAGCCCTGTTAGAAGCCAACCATGTAAAGGTTACAAAATATATTATTAAGTATGACCTTGTTAGAGTATTCAGTTCAACCTATTAGGAGTGGTCTGGTTAGAGGTCTTCAAACACTTCAATCTAGAAATGTCACCTTGTTAGAGGATTTACAAAATGGCTATTAAGTCAACTTTGTTAAGAGATTTCTTTGTAAAGCCACAAAGAAACATTTGTGTGATTTCAATATCCTTTTACATTTACATGTAAATTGCATTTTCTATATTTTCATTGTAATAAAAAAAACCAAAACAAATGCATCTAGTCGTTGAAATTCCATTCAATGGTTTTATCTTTATTTTTCAATGTTTTTTTGGACATTCTATTTAATGCATATGATGACACTATGTTGTGTTCTTTCATTTGAGACTCATCTTTTTAAAGATGACGTTCAACAATTTTTAGTGATTCATGATGTTCCTAGCCTATAATGGCACTATTTGGGATGAACCTTTAGATGATAATGTTGATTACTCTCTCCCTCATGAAAAATATCACATGGTTCACACATTTTCCTTTCAACATGACTTTTTCCCTCGAGCATAATTTTCTTTTAGGGAAATTCTCACTCATAGTAGAGACAAAGAATTAATGGAATATCGCAATGCTTAATCCTCTCTCTTCTAGCAATAACTCTACGAATAGTCAAGAGTTTCATTAGGTTAACATAGTCAATATTCATCACCCTCTTAATAAGCCTCTTCTTACTATTAAAGGTTGTCCTAAAATATATATTAAGAGAAAATCTAGTGATCCTTTGGATTATCCTATAATGTCTCACACATATCATATAAGGAATAATCATCAACCTACTACTTCTCTTCCACTTTCTCAACTCATTCTTCCTCATCCATCTCAAAATCTTGGGTTGGATTATAATTTGGTATCACAATTACAAAATATCCACACCAAGATTTCCCTTTGGGAATTTCTTCAAATATCTCCTACATACTAGGAAGCTTTGAAAAGAGCTTTATCCAATCTCTCAATTCCACCTCCTAATCAAGGTAACATTAATGATGTTTTACAATGCATGCAAGCTACCCTTGTCCCAACTCCAATTTCCTTTACTCATGGTGATTTTACACCAAGAGAGATTCAAGATAATTATGATGCTCCTATAGTCATTGTATCTATTAATAAAATACCATACACCAGACTTTGACTGATAATGGATCTAGTTTGAAAAAATCTTGTATGGTATGGTATGTCAAAGGCTCTAAACACTTATCTTTCTACTATTCAACAAGATAAAAATCCTATTTAGGGATTTAATAATATTTCTAAGAGATGTTTGGGTACTATATCAATTCCTATGAAAGTTGGTTTGGTGATATTGGATACTCCTAAACATGTCTTTTCCTGGATTCTCTATTAGGAGCCCACTTGGTTAAAGGTTACAAAAACACTAGTAGGTGTTACCATGTTAAAATATTTTGTACTAGACCTCTTAGAATCTTTACTTTGTTAGGAGTGACCATGTTAAAGTATTTCAACACTCTAATCTAAGAATTCTACCATGTTAAATTATTTATAATAGACCAGATAAGGCCACCCTTTTAAGGGATTTCAACTATCACAATGATAAGAAAGTAACAATAACAAAGTGGTCTATATCCTACTATATCAAATCCATTAAAGCTCCATAACACAATTACATACCATCATCCTTCTTCTATTCTCAATTGTGATCGCAACTCGATTACTATTGCTATGCTCCAATAAGCCTTTCCACACCTGTCTTCTTCTCACTTCTTATTCTCAACTATGGTACCTAAATATTTTTCCTTCTTCCCTTAAGTAGATGTTCTTCTTTCTTCTAACATAAAAACCTAAACCTAGATCCAGTTATTACAATTATATGAGTACCTGTTTCAAAATGGGTACCCATTTCTAAGAAATTTAAATTTGAAAAAAATGGCGCTTGGAAGCTCATTTTTACCCACTTTTAGAAATGGGTACCTATTTTGAAAAGCATACCTATTTCTTAAATTTTGAATTTCACATTCCATGGGTTGCATTGTGTTTTGGCTTGGGATAGGCTTTGAAGAACCAAGCATGTGCTTGTTCCAGCAAAAATTTGGCCTAAGGCAGAGGAACATGAAATTTATGCCTTGTCATAATTTTTTGGAGGGCTTTCCAAATGAGTTTTTTGACGAAACAAAAACCCATTAGAGTACTCTTTGTCTATTTTCTAAAAATGTAAATTTAATAGTAATGTGACTTATTTTATTATCTTTACAATATTTATCGAGCCAAATTGGTACCTAAACTTCAAAAAGTATGGTTAACTAAAATTTTAACAACTTTTTTTTTTTTTTTACATTTGTTTAAATGAATTATATGTCATCAATGTACATAAAAATTACTTCAATATAAATAGAATAAATATGAAAAAAATGAAGTTTTCATCAAATTATGGTAGTCGTACACTAGAGTTTTTCAAAATCCTCTTTATGGTCAAATAAAAATTTATGACAAAAGAATGTTTAATAAAAAAATAAGAAAAAATATTCTCATCAATCTTTGGTGTGTTAGGTACCTTTTTCCAAAAGGAATCACAAAAATTCATTTTTTTTTCTCCAAACAAGGGTGGTTGTACATCTATGTGGCATGATCGTGAAATAGACATTTTGAAAGAGAGGTTTTTGAATATTCCTACCAAAATGTAATTTATACCATGTGGATATTCCAACAAATTACATATTTGAAAACTACACTCGGAGTACTACATTTTCTATTTGTGAAGTTTTCCTAGATTCAATGTTGATGTGCCTCAAATTTAGACATTAAGTGAAAAGAAATTTGAAAGATAGGAAAAATACTTCCACTTTTGGCCCAAAAGTCGGACTCAACTTCTTGCACCCACCCATATCATCTTAGCTTTTCTATCGACTTAGCATTAGTATTTTCTTTGTCTCTTACTGGAACTTCTTGAGCAATCTTCTATGCCTTGAGTATTGTGTCATTACTAAATTCTTCATTTTTTTTTCTCCTTTTCTTTTCAATCTCCAACACTAACTTTTACTTTTTGTTCCTTATTCCATTTAACCCTAATAAGAAATTCTTTGTTTTGATAAGATTCTTGATCCCCTTGCACCGATAAGACATAGAGTCTCTAATAGGGTATATCCTCTGATAAGATATATCTTTAAATCATTCAAACTTTGTTCTCTTGATAAGAAATCTCACCACTAAGTTGCTTCTTGTTGTTTGTTCCAATTGTTACCCAGTAAGTCCTTTATAGTCATACCTATGTGCCCTTCTCAATGTTCTTGTAATCATCTGATGATTTGGTAACAATTCAAATAAATATGCTAAATCATTTGACATCAATGATAAATATTATAATTGATTATAATGCAATTCATCAACTCTTCATCATCAACTTGTCATATCAATTATGCTAACATGTACTTCATTATAATTGTAAAGGCAATTTAGACATCACCAATTCATCACAAGTAGATTTAACCTTTTTTCATTTCGAATAGTGAGTCCTCTTAAAGGTGGATTTGACCTTCACCCTTCAATTAGTGTGCTTAAGTAGTGATCATTTTTTGTTCTCTATCAACTCTTACCAATGTTGTGAACTTTTTAACAAGATTATCATTTAATAGGGAATTGCCCTTTAACAAGCACTAATGTATTAAACGTTTTGTATCAACTCATAAAAAAGTTAGATCTCCTAATAGGGACATTTTCATATCAATACATGATCTTCTTTGTATCATCCTTATCAAGGTTTTTGCCTTAACATGGTTTTCCTCGAGAACAAAAATCTTGTGTCTTATGGTGTTAGCTTATATCTTGTTCATACTATTTTGTATTTCTATATATTTAATTTGTGATTCAATTGAAGAATATAAAGTCTATGAATATTTCAAACAATTGATTCATCCCCCAATTGTGTTGTAAGTATTGCTATTCCTTACAGAAAATTCTAGTTTTATGTGTTATGGTGTTATTTTCTTTGCATTGCATTTAAGTTTTCAAATCTATGGTTTAAAGTTTAAATTAAATCACAACCCCCCCCCCCCCCCTTGTTAAGTTTTATAAGATTATTTTCTACAAATGTAACAACATTGCCATTATATCAATGTGTTCCAATTGCATATTTGAATTATATATAAATATCATGTCTCATGAGGAGACGTGTCTCTTTGATCATTTATAAATTAATCATTAGTGATATATATGTATGTATGTATGTATGTATGTATGTATGTATGTATGTATAAGTAGATGTATATTAGTGTTTTTCTAATTTACGATTTTACCAATAACCATATAGGGATTATCTCTAGGTCAATTCAATCTGACAAAAGCTACAACCTTGACACTCCCTATTAGCTGGGGAGGATTGTTATAGAACACATTATGCTCTCAAGCATATAAAAATGTATCATCTCAATATGGTATTCTTGGAATGACATATTTAAGGATATCAACATATACTTTTCAACTTAGATGTTATCTTTTGATATCATTTGAAGTATGATTCAACAAGAAATATCAATCATGTATTATATTCATTATACTTATTTTCTATTGGTATGTGCATTAGAATCATGATCATGATGTCTACCAACAATAATGTTATATCCTAGAAGAATATAGGTTTTTGATCTCTCCCATAATCTAGGACAACAACTAAATGTAGTCTAATAGATAATAGAAAAAGAACACAAGAACAACAAATATAGTATCATGATCTCCAACACATTCTAAGACAACAACTTAATGTAGTTTATCATGATATGTTTGTTATCATGATATCTAGCACTCTAGGATAGCAACTTAATGTATTCAATCATGATAACAGGTCAAGAACACAAGAACAACATATATAGTATCATGATCTTTGGAATATTCTAGGACAACAACTTAATCTATTATATCATGATACATTTGTTATCATGATATTTGGCACTCTGAGATAGAAACTTAATGTAGTTAGTCATGATAACAAGTCAAGAACACAAGAACAACACATATAGTATCGTGATCTTTAGCACATTTCAAGATAATAATTTAATGTAGTCTATCATGATGTTTTTGTTATCATGATAGCTATAACTCTAGGACAACAACTTAATGTAGTCAATCATGATAACAAGTCAAGTTATTACTAAGATTTCCACCTTACAATAGCGACCTCACAAATACATTAATGAAACATTGTCATCTTTCATGACATAATCCACATATGTAAAAGAGTAAAAACCATGAACCAAGTCAGAGGATACAACAAGGGCTTTCACCTCAACTTCTCTAGAAGAATATATTACAAGTAATTTCACATAAAAGTTTTCTTTCGTAGAGAAAACTCATTAACAAGGAATTATACCTCAAAATTCTCCCTCTAAACAAAGATCCTGGGAAGTTAGATCCTCTAGCTACTCTCTTAGAGGCTCACTTTGTCCAAGGATGCTTTTGATAAACTATTATACTCCCTCTAAATCCAATATCAAGCTTCTAATTTTCTAGTGACAAGTCATTACTTCCTCATTATGTACACAAGGGTAGGCCCATCAGATTCATGCAGTCACACGTGTATTTTTAGATCCCCTCTAAATATTAATCTTCCAAGCTCCTATGTTTTGTTTAAAGTAGTATTAGAATCCCTCTTAATGGAAGAGCCCCTTATCTAGATTGTATTTCATAATCATGGATGTTATCACCCACAAAGATCCCTAGAGGAATATCTTTGCACATCAAGATCCTTAATACAAGTTTCTCTAATGAACGTCCATATGTATCAAATCAAAAAATGCCTCCATAAAAAACTAATGGGAATGGAACATTGGTTATTATCCCCCAACTCCTCGAATGTAAAAAATCTCATTCTTATATCATTGAACAATTTGGCATCAAACTTATTTTTTCTTAATAGGTCTCTGAACCTTAGCTTATTTGTACTATGAGAGGGACTTAATAGGAGCAACCAAAGTCATTTCCATGTCAATCCCTATGCCAAATTTTACAAGGGTTCACAAGATTAATATTTGGACTTAAAATTACATTTCCTATGGCAAATATGTTATAGTTCAAACTCCACATAAAATGAGTCTCCTCAAAGCACCTTCTTGATTATTCATAAATTTAGATGTAGCAAAAGATAAAAGCAGGCATACCTTCAAAACTAAGTGTAGAGGATTGACTGTAAAGAGATAGTATGAAAGCTTGTTTCATTAATTGATCTTACAATTATCTGTAAATAGTTGTATGCAATTTCTCTAATTTTAACAACTCAATTGCATGGATTTAAACAATCAAATATTCACAAAGGATGTGAGAAGTGGCATGTTAGATGTTGTTTACTATTTGCAGCAACAAAGATTTTAACAATTGCAAAGTGTCTGATTTTATAGATTCTGGAAAGAGTTTAAAAATCCATGAACAAAAGCAGTAAGTTTCAATAGAAGGGTAGTAAAAAAAGTTAGAAAGAAATAGTTTGCACTGTGATTACTATGTAATGTGTACTAATTTTTTGAATGTGAATGTATTGAAAATTCAAAAAAAGTTTGGAGATAAATGTGTTTTTAATAGACACTTCCTACTCTAAATCCACCAGTACAAGATAATTTCTGACCAAATTTTTGAATAGCAGTTCTAATCTTTATATATAGCTGGTTATGCCTCTAATTGAGAGATATTACTCTATAAAAGTTTTCTTGAAGTACTTTTTGAGATCTATATTGGTCATTTGTGCAAATTTAAAAAAAATCTCTCTTGTCTGCTTTGTGGCTCTATTTTCAGCTTCAAGGCTGGAAAAGATTGATTTAGCTTACCAAATTTAATAATCAACATTTAGGTTGAGGTCAATGTTAAAATCTTTGCCTTGTATTCATGAATTTAATAAGAATATTTAAATAAGCTTGCACTGTGATTTTTACAATAGAAGTGATCTTCCCTTCAATTTCAATATAATCAATTATGTTGTATTTAAATGAACAAGTTCCAAAATTTAAAATACTTGTAAATGAGCTTGAATTAACAGCTACAAACAAACATTGGCATTCATGTACACTAGAAAAGAAAAACTAAAATGTAAGTAGAGCTTTGGAATGACATTTTTCTTTAAGCTATGAATAAATTTTTAAGCCATTTCATGAAACCTCAGTCATTATATTCAGACTAGTATATTCCTTAACATCTTTGGTCTAAAAATACAAAACCATTCAATTTTACTAATATAGGTGAAAGATCCATTGACCACACCATCTACTAAAATCTTTTTCTTTGATAGAATTTTGATTCTCCCATGGTGAAAGAGGTAGTCTAGACACTTGTAAAAAAGGTGGAATCCAGCTTTTACACATACCAATTATATCTACTTGAAAGATTTTGAAGTGTGGGGCTTGCTACTGCTTAAGTCTACCCTTCTTTCAACACTAACAATTTAATACCAACTTACCCATGTGGCATGTTAATTAATGGTGGACATAGTTAATTTTACTTCATTTCATGTAAAATTCTCAAGCCGAATGATTTTTTTATTTGATAAACTATTTCATAACCATCATATAGAGATTTAGTGGAGAAGCCAAATGAAAAAAATACAATACACAATCTTTTAAATTATATTTATATATGCTTCATACATAAACTATAATTAATAATGAACCTTTTGTCAGCAGTCTATCAAATAGGCAGGGAGATGACAGTAGATTCAATTTTTCTTATCTTTCGAATACCATTTTTGTGTGCTTGTAATTGATAAGGTTTACATGGGAGTTTCATTAATCTACATCAATAACTAGAATACAAAAACATTAGGTCGGTATTAGAAATAGTGTTGTTTATTCAGACTATAAAGAAATAAAGGTCATATTTTGAGACTCTATAGACACACAATGAGTGTAGAAATAAACACAATGTGGACCCAAACTGGCTGAAATCAAAGCCTCACAGCTTAGAAACAATGCAATCCATTATGGGCTTTGAGATTTTTAAGTTGACGAGTAAGGATAATGTAGTTGGATGTCTTAAAGAGATGCAGGACACAGAAAACCAATAATTAATTCATCAATAGTGCTAAGTACCCAAAACCAAACATTTTATGCAACCCAGAGAGTGCTATGCAATTTAATTTTTGGACTAACTTAAAATCTGTCTTGAAATCAATTATCAAGTGGCCACTGCATTGATCCTCTAGATGATTTAGGCATTTTATTATAACACTCCTATAAGTCTTACCAAGTTTAAAATTTGGGAAAATGTATGATTCATCCACTTGAGATATTTGTCGCAAAAATTTTGGCTTATAAACTTGTGGGGTTAAAGAAGCCTAGTTATATTCCTCTTCCATAAAAGGAAGCAAAACAAGATTTCTTCAAAAAGAGATTAATAAGACAATTAATCATTATCCGAAAACCATTTATGTTACTAACGTTATATATGCAAACAAAGGAGAACAAAGGGTTATTTCTTCATCTAACCAAAGAGCAGTTCAAAATCACCAAGAAATGCCCACATGCCAAATGCCAAATGACACCCATCCTATGTATATGCCATAACAAAATTATATAGATCCCCAAAATAACTAATTAGAAAATTATCTACCAAAATATTAACAAAACCCATAATCTTTGTAAAGTGGGTAGTTTTAGGGGTCTACGCAGAATCCCACCTTAAGAGCTACAAATCTTTCAAAATGGTTAAAACCATTCTACATTCTATTCAAAGTAGCTATAAAATTTCATAGAATTTACAAAAGAAGATGAAATTTTACACACCCAGTCATAAAATTGAAAACACTAAAACCTCAAATCGAGTTAGAAATAGTAAAATTGGAAGATACAAATCAGTAGCAAGGGCTTTGATCAATGTTGTTACTTGTCCCTTAGAGTCCTTCACCCACTTGAAAAATCATTGAACTCTAGTGCCAAGGGAAAATTCGCAAGAAATCTTTGTGGAAACATCTATGGCTTGTGTTATTTGTGCCATGTTTAATGGCAGCAGCTATGGAGGCATGAAATTGGTATGCATCATGCCTTCCATGTATCATATTTTGTACTCCAACCTCAGTCACGATAAACAATAGGTGCAGAAAGGAAAAACATTATGTTAGTGTCTTTAATTTTTAAAATACATTATCTTAGTATGATATCATATAATAAAATACATTTAATAAATTTTGTGTAAAAAATTATTAATACAATATATTTAATTATTTAAGAAAATATAAACTCTTTTAAAATATTTTTTATTTTTTATTTTTTTGACAAAGGTGGGTGAACCATTGAATATATATTATCAAATAATTTGAAAATTATTATTATTAAATCAATTAAAAATTTAATAAAATATCAAATTATCTAATTAATTAAGGTATAGAAAAAATAGTAAATGAATGAAATGAAAAATATAAAGAGAATACTTTGATGAGGGGAAAGAAAAATGTGTCATTATACTCAAACTAAGGTGAAAAATAAATTTTAAAAAAATCTATTAAGACTTTATAATATATACTCTAATTTTTCATATAATTGTTTTTAAATTACATAAAATTAAATAGATAAATGTCATCAAATTTTTTTACTTGACAAATAAAAATTAAATTTTAACCTTGAATTAAAATTTTTAACAAATATTAATCTATAACTATTATTAAAAAATTAATTGACAAATAAATTAAAATTAAAATAGTAGATAAAAGTAATATTAAATAATAAATAAGTAAAAAAGTGTGTTAAATAATCTTAACCATAAAATCATTTCCATTATAAAAGCTCCAATTACATACAATTACAAATTTAGTTCATCTAATTTTTAAATTATTTAAATTTAAAAGTAAAATTAAAAGTTTATATTATAGTAGTAAATAATGCTAATATTAGCATAATAGGCTAATTAAAGTTTGTCCAAATAATCTTAATCATAATATTATTATAAAATTTCAATTATATACAATGTATATATTTATTTTTTGTTAATTAATATAATCTTATATTAAATAAATTATTCTAAACACTGAAATTTTTATTTTTTCTTTTGATCAATGAACGGCCAAGGCCTTGATAAATTTTATTAAACTTAAAAAAGAAATACAATAGCAATCCTTCGTTCAAACAAGCACTAGTAGGAAAGAACAGAGAAGAAAACCTCCAATCTAGCCCAGGACAGATGTCCTATATTATTATAGATTAAAAGGGGCATACCCCAGTAAAAAATTCAAGATATACAAAATATGAGGGAATGAAACCCTTATGTACATTTACATAATATATGCAGTTCATAAAATCAGTTGCGCTCTATTTGATAAGGGAACTAACATTATCCTTTCGCAGATAATCTTCCTCAACGATCAAACCTATCTCTAAAATAACTCATCAATGAATGTTAGTCTTCAACAACACTAAAAAAATTCTTACATAATATGTCTCCAATGTCTTAAATTTTAATAAAAAATAAATATAAGAAGTTTATTTAATTTTACATTCATTAATTAAATTAATTAATTTTCCTAATTGTAATAGTTAATTTTTATTTACTAATTAAATAAATTGATTTTTTCCCTAATTCTTCATAATTAATTTCCAAACTTATTAATTTAAAAATAACAATTTTCATTCAAATATTTAAAAATATTTCATAAATAAAATATTGTTTAAACTTTAGTGAATGTAAGTATAAAAAGGATAAGTATTGGAAAAAGATTAGAATAAAAAATCTTTTTAAATTGATACTCTTTTAATACTTAAAGACATTGACAATGGTGTGCATGTTGTTAGAAATGTTTAGAATAACTGAGAGGGTGGGTGAATTAATTACTTAAGGTCCTTTAGTACCATTTGAACATTTAAACAATAAAAAACTTAATGTTTTGCTTTTCCTATTGTTGCTTGGTCTCTACTATTACTCGGTCTCTATTGTAAACAAAATTTATTGTTCCAAATATAACATGCTTTGTTGAATATAAGCTATAAAACATATAAAGCATTCAACACAGATTTGACACTAAGATTGTTACATGGAAACCCAATTTGAAACAAACAGCCAACAAATAATCACCACTTTTTCACTCTTTCGAAGTGAACTTTGTTAGGAACCAACCTTGTTAAAGGTTACAATACACACTGTTAAATGTGACCTGGTTAGAGAATTTAATCATCCTATTAGGAGTGGCCTTGTCAAAGGACTTTGATCATTCCATTTAGAATATCGCCTTGTGGAAGGATTTACACATATTATTAAGTCTTTCAAATGACAATTAGGTCAACCTCTGTTTAAATGATTTCAATACAAATTATTTACAACTATTAGAAAGAAAATAGTAGGTTTTGATCTATGTGATTACAACACACTTTGCAAGTTTAGATCTTTGTTCAATCTAGGTATTGATTCATTGATAAGCTTTCCACTTTCATCTATGTTGTTGATTCATTCGACAACCCTTCAAGCAATCAGTCTTCCCCCTTCAATAACATTTAAGCCTTCTTTCTCAAATTTCACTTATCACTATCAACAATATCTACGTAAGTAATCTCTTATAGCTTTGCATTCACTCTCACACTTGTGTGTCTCTGATCCACCTTTCTCTGTATGCCTCTTTTCACATACGCACTTGCACACATGTCTTATTCGGATCTACACCTATTCAAATAGGCACTTCTTGCTCTACCATTTTCTATTATCACTGTAGATCTTAGGGTTTACAATCAGGCTCAACACAATTCATTATATCTGTCTATTTTCTTGATCTTCTTCTAGAAACTTCTCTAGAATATGTCTATTAAGTCTTTACCTAATCATCACCTTAAATTTAATGATCTAACTCATCAACCTTATCTTCAACATGGTTTACATCTCCCAAGAAATCAACTGAGATGGCTAAGAATCACAATTTCCTCAAATTCATCTTCAACAGTGTTACTCAGCAATCACTAAGTTCTAACACTCGGTCGTCACCTAACACTTGGGCGGTATAAAACTTTCTAGCTTGGCATCGAATAGCTTACTCGATCGATACTAATGTTCAATCCACACTAGATTTTCTTGGCACTAAATGTGGCTCGATTGGCACTAGCATCACTTGGCATTCCTTTTCCATTTACTCTATTGCTTGACTTGGCTAAGACGTAAACAATCACTTTGCTTTATGAAAGTCTATCTAATCAAATGTCCATTATAGTTTCCTTTTCATAACTCAACCTTTCCTCTAGCTGCTATTGTTATGAGAAATTTCTCAAATCCTCTTCATCAATCAAATAGCTATGACATTTAGATTAGGTAGCAATATGTCTTATCAATAAATTTTGTGCAAAAACTCAGGTGCAAAAACAACTTCATACACTAATCCCTTAAGGAAAGTATTATGCAAATTCCTATTAAATCCTTACAATTTTAGATTTGATATTATATAAACAATAATATTGCAGTCAACCATGAATATAGTAAATAGATAGAGAAGAAAACACATAAACACAAAGATGTGCTAATGGGGAAAAACCTTTTGGTAAAACAACCCCACCCCTCCAAAACCTGCACAATGTATTATCTTCAACACAAAAGGTTACAACACACTTGCAATGCAAGTTCTTTCAGGACACTGAAGACCAATCTAGTAGCAACATACCATACCAACAATACACTTTTTCTTTTTCTTTTTTTTTCTATCTGTAACCCTAAAAATGCTTATATCTTGCACTTCCCCTTTAGGGAAACTTCCAAAGAACAACTGTATTAGGTTTTTACCATTCTCCATAAAAGTAGGAACCAAATGATCAATTGCCAAATGTCTTTACGTCTTCACCCATCATCAAATCTTCCAGAGATAGCTCTTACGTGTCATAGGAATCTGTCATAACCATTTCAGCCATGATCTCCTTACACACAATTTAAGATGCCGACACATACAAGTGGAGTGACACATCAACATGCTAACTAGACATGTACACTCACACTTAATTACATTATTTGCAAAAAATACATTTAGAAAAAAAATAATAAGAATAGGAATTATCCAAGGTTGAGACACCTTATTCCTAACAAATTTGACATCAATGACAAAATAACAATTGTTCCAATTGTAAGTTTCCAACAATCTCCCTCTTTGGCATTGATGGCAACATCTCTATATTCCAACAATATCTACATCTCAATATATAAAATGTGTCTCACTTGGTTACCATATAATCCAAAATATTTCTTCATCTTTGATATAAATCTCTTCTTTGTCTATCTCTCTCTCTTTTACTTATGTCTCCCTCTTTGTCTATCTCTCTTCATTTTACTTATGTCTCTGTCTTTGTCTATCTCTCCCCATTTTACTTATGTCTCCCTCTTTGACAACAATTCCAAAGACACTTAACTTTCATAACTTCAATCTCTTCATACATCTGAATTATGTAGATTTTGCATGTCTCGCTGATTTTTGTCATTTGTCTATGACTGATCTATTATGCTGCACTAATATTTCTACCTTAGGTATTTTCCAAAGTAGAGTTGTATTGCATCACTGTGTAAGATATTCTGATTAGCACATTTGATGCAATGCTCCTTGCCTCCTTAAATAGCTTTGGTTAGGGGAATTACCCCTAATTTACCTCTAAGATATTCATGAGCATCTCTAGGTAAGGGTTTTGTGAATATGTCAACAATTTGTTCATTGGTGTTCAAATATTCTAGCTTCACTTCTTTATCTTGTACTAGTTCCCTTAAGTAGTGATACTTGATAGCAATGTGCTTTGTCATAGTGTGGATCACTAGATTCTTTGAAATGTTAATAGCACTTGTATTATCACAATAGATAACCACTGGATCTATAATATATTCTTTCATACCTTTCAGTAATTGTTTGATCCACATAATGTTTGAACAGTTCACTGTAGCTACCACATACTCAGCTTCAACTATTGATTGGGAAATATAATTGTGTTTCTTGCTTGTCCATGACACCAATCTCTTTCTTAGAAAGAATGCACCTCCACTAGTGCTTTTTATGTCATCAATATTTCCTACCCAATCTAAGTTGTTGAATACCTTCAATTCAAATTTATCACTTCTCTTGTAATAAAATCCATAGTCTTTTGTAACTTTCGGATATATCAATATCATTTTTATAGCCATCATGTGATTCTCTTTAGGATTTGCTGAAAATCTAGCAACTATCCAAAATGCTAATGCAATATATGATCTACTATGAATAATATATTGCAATTTTCCAATTATAGATATGTATAAGGTCTGGTTCACATTAGTAGATTCATCATTCTTAGATAGCTTATGTCATGTTGACATAGGTGTACTCACTGATCTTGAATCTTCCATTCCAAAAGTCTTTAGTCCTTGATGTATTTGGATTGAGTAATGAAAATACCAAACTTTATCTGATATACTTGTAATCCAACAAAGAATTTGATTTCATCAAACATAGACATTTCAAATTCCTTCTTTATCTCATCAGCAAATGATTTGCATAATACTTCTCTTCCTCTAAATATAATGTTATCAAAAATATTTCAAATAATAGTACTTCATTGTTCTTACCATTCTTCAAATATAGATTATTGTTATCATTTGTCCTTTCAAAACCAATCTTCGCCAAATAATGATGTAATCTTTCATACCATGCTCTTAGGGCTTGTTTTAATCCATAAAGGGCTTTTCTCAATTTACATACCATATTCTTCTTGTCTGGATCTACAAATCCTTTAGGTTGATCAATGTATACTTCTTCCTCTAGTATGCCATTTAAAAATATAGATTTGACATCCATTTGATATACCTTGAAATTCTTGTAAGCTAAATATGCAAGAAGAGTTCTCACTCTTTCAAGTCTTGCCATAGGAGAAAACATTTCTCCACAATCAACTCCTTCTTCTTGAGCATAACCTTTACATACCAATCTTGAATTATTTCTTGTTACTTCTCCATTCTCATTGAGTTTGTTTCTGAAAACCCACTTTTCCCAATGACATTTTTGTCTTTAGGTCTTGGCACCAAAGTCTAAGTATTGTTCTTCTCAATCTGTTTGATTTCATTGTTCATTTCCTGAATCCAATCTTCATTTTCCATAGCATCTTTCACTATTTTGGGCTCAAACTCACAAAGTAAGAATGTGTCATCTTTGAGTCTATTTCTTGTCATAACAATTGATTCAACATCACCAATTATTTGTTCATGTTTGTGATGTCTTCTTACATATTTTTCTAGCAAAGGTAGTTTCCTTCTTTGTTCTTCTATAGGTTCATCTTGAAAATTAATCTCAAGATCATTATTGTTTAGGTTCTGGTTCAGCTTTTGCATGCTCATCATTTGCAATTTGATGGTCAACATTCCCCATCTATGACTCGGCATCTTCAATATGTTTCTCAACACCCACTTTCTATTTCTCAATAATTTGTTTCTTTGCAAAATTTCTTGTTTGCTGAGAGATTGTAGCTTAGTTTTCTTGTTCATTAGGAGTTCTTAGACCATCATCATCTACATAGATGAATGTATTATAGTATTTAGGTTATTTTTTACATGCAGTGTCACTTCTTTCTGCAAACTCATCAATTTTCACATTTGCACTTTCCACAACTTTTTTTGTGTTAGAGTTCGAACACTTATAAGCTTGCTCTTAGTGAATATCCTAGGAATATGCCTTCCTCACTCTTTGCATCAAGTTTTTCATTCCTATTATCTTTAAGTTTATAGCATCTACTTCTAGAGATTTTCAGATATGTCACATTAGGAGTATATCCATACTATAGTTCAAAAAGTGTAGCATTTGTACCTTTCTTAACTTGTACTCTATTTAGGGTATAGACAAAAGTACTAACAACTTCTCTCCATAATGAAGGTACGGCTCTGATACCACTTGATGTTGGTATGCTCTGATACCACTAATGAAGGTACACTCTGATACCACTGACAAAGGGCCACACCACCCTTACCAACTCACAACCAAAAATGCAACAATATGAAGACAATTTTATTATACTTAAAAATTCAATAGTAATTACAATAACATTTTTGCAAGATCTCTCAAGATCCAATCCAAGCCTAAGCTAGTCCAGATCCACACTCTGGTAGAAACCTCTGAGATCTCAACTTGTGCTCGCAAGCCACCAAGCAACCTCCTTGTTTCTAAACCGCAGCTACTAGCTCTTCTCACAAACCTAATCCAAGATCCAAGTGTAAATTGCCTCACATTCGGCGCTCTGTCTACACACTCACAAGTCCATCACAATCCTGCTGTAAACTACCTCACATTCGGCGCTCTATCCACAAACTCAGGAAAACTCACTCTTCACTTCCTACTTCTCTTTCACACCTTGCAGTCTTCCAAGCTTTCCAAGCTTCACCTTTCCAAGCTACTCCTTGAGCTTCCCCTTGAGCTTCTACTCCTCAAGCTTCCCCTTGAGCTTTCACCTTCTTCTTGAGCTTCTACTCCTCAAGCTTCTCCTTGAGCTTCCACTTCTCAATCTACTCCTTGAGCTTGATTAGAAATGCTCATATGCCTTGCTTAAATAGGCATTTACCACCCAATGCATGCCTTATCCACAGGCTTCTAGAATTCCTCCACAACCTTCTACAACTTCCACAACCTTCTACATCTTCCACAACCTTCTACAACTTCCAAAACTTTCTACAATATTCATAACTTTCTAGAATTCTTCCCACACACCTCGATAAATGGAATGACAACCATTTATTTTTTATTTCTTCTATTATGCCACCTATGCACCTCGAAAATAAAAATCCTCTTTTCTTTTCTTTTCTCCTTTTTCCCCTTTTTTATTTTTTTATTATTTCTCCTCTAATTTTCGTCACTTTCTCTCTCCTCTAGATTTTTTTTTTCAATTTTTTCCAAATTTTTTTTTTTTTCCAATAATTTTTCCATGCAAGATGCTCCTACATCAAACTCCCCCGATAGATAGAAAAGTGTGTCCCACACTTTGATGCCAAAAAAAAAGGTCTACAACCATCTTCATCTTCACCAAAGGTTTCCACCTCAACAGGGACAACAAAACCATCATGCAAATCTTCCACATCTACATTACTCTATCAAACACCAGCATCTCAACCATCCAATCAGCATGCTCACTCCCAGGAACAAATTGAACATAATACTTCATTAGCAAACTCCCATTCACATCAACAACTAGTGAGTCCATACCAGCAATAACAAACTCCACATCAGTAGCCACATGTAGATCTCCTTCAACACATGCCAAACTCTCAACACTAGCAACCTCATTACTCACAACAAGATGCTCTGCAATACATAACTCACCTCCAACAACTAGATCATCCATGACCGAATGCTCCACAATCTCCATGTCAGTCTCAACCATTTGATCATGAAAACCAACATCTATCCCAACATCAACAACATTAGAAATATCTTTAGCAACAACCTCTAGTTGCTCTACAGGTTCTGCATCAGGCTCCACAAACTGATCAGCAAAACCAACCTCTTCCACCTTGACCTTCTTAGCTTGATCAACCAATCTAGCATCCAACCGAGAAATCATCTTAGAAAAATTCCTCTCCACTATATCATGGATTTTCGCAATCATCTTAGGGTCCAATCCTCTCAGAGCCATCTCCCAAGATCTTCGTAAACCCTCTGCAACAAATCCTTCATACGCTCCTTGTAACAACCTTGAATTGTTTGCAAGTCAGATTGTAACCTGCCACCTCGCACGAATAATCAGGAACTGCATCACAAGTCTAGGACAATGGATCTGCAATCCATAAGCTCTCTACGATCATGCCACAACAAGTTCAGTCTTCCATCTCCCCATCCATCAATCTTTATGTCCTCCCAAGGTCCTAGTGCAAACTGCCTTAGCTTCGGCGATCTGTTTACACGCTCAAGAACTCCCACTCTAATAAACTTCACCCAACCAAGGTCCTGGTACAAACTACCTCACACTTTGATGATCTGCTTGTACACTCAAGAACTCCTTCTTTGATACCCCTCATGAAGGTATGGCTCTGATACCACTTGATATCGGTATGCTCTGATACCATTAACGAAGGTATGCTCTGATACCACTGACAAAGGGCCACACCACCCTTACCAACTCACAACCAAAAATGCAACAATATGAAGACAATTTTATTATACTTAAAAATTCAATAGTAATTACAATAACATTTTTGCAAGATCTCTCAAGATCCAATCCAAGCCTAAGCTAGTCCAGATCCACACTCTAGTAGAAACCTCTGAGATCTCAACTTGTGCTCGCAAGCCACCAAGAAACCTCCTTGTTTCTAAACCGCAACTACTAACTCTTCTCACAAACCTAATCCAAGATCCAAGTGTAAACTGCCTCACATTCGGCACTCTGTCTACACACTCACAAGTCCATCACAATCCTACTATAAACTACCTCACATTCGGCGCTCTGTCCACAGACTCAGGAAAACTCACTCTTCACTTCCTACTTCTCTTTCACACCTTAAAGCCTTCCAAGCTTTCCAAGCTACTCCTTGAGCTTCCCCTTGAGCTTCTACTCCTCAAGCTTCCCCTTGAGCTTTCACCTTCTTCTCGAGCTTCTACTCCTCAAGCTTCTCCTTGAGCTTCCACTTCTCAAGCTACTCCTCGAGCTTGATTAGAAATGCTCATATGCCTTGCTTAAATACGCATTTACCACCCAATGCATGCCTTATCCACAAGCTTCTAAAATTCCTCCACAACCTTCTACAACTTCCACAACCTTCTACATCTTCCACAACCTTCTACAACTTCCAAAACTTTCTACAATATTCATAACTTTCTAGAATTCTTCCCACACACCTCGATAAATGAAATGACAACCATTTATTTTTTATTTCTTCTATTATGCCACCTATGCACCTCGAAAATAAAAATCCTCTTTTCTTTTCTTTTCTCTTTTTTCCCCTTTTTTATTTTTTATTATTTCTCCTCTAATTTTTGTCACTTTCTCTCTCCTCTAGATTTTTTTTTTTTTTTTCTCCAATAATTTTCCCATGCAAGATGCTCTTGCATCACTCCAACATTTCTTTGATACACTCTTCTCCATCACTAATATCCTTGCACAGTCCATTATTGATTTGTTCCTCCTTTCAGCTATTCCAATCTAAGGAGGGGTCCTTGGTGCTGACATCTGTCTTTTAATTCCTCTCTCATTGCAGAATGCATTGAACTCGTTGGAAATGAATTCACCACCTTTGTCAGATCTCAAGCACTTCAGACTCATCCATATTTCTTTTTCAACTCTGGCTAAATACCACTTGAATAGCTAAAAAACATTAGATTTAACTTTAAGAAACATCACAGTCATCATCCTAGAGTAATCATCAATGAATAGAATGAAATACTTATCTCCACAATAACTTTGAACATCAATGGGTCTATATAGGTCAGTATGAACCAATTCCAAAATGTCACTAGCAATGTATCTTTTTCTCTTAAAACTAGACTTGATCATTTTTCCCAGTTGAGATTGTTTATACATGGCATTGTTAGGCTTCTTTAGTTTAGGAAATCCTCTTACTTTCTTCATTTTACTGATATTCACCAAATTGTCAAAATTTACATGACATAGCCTCTTGTACCATAACCAAACATCTTGTTGTGCAAACAAACATGTCTCATTAGATAAATCTAGATAAAATAAATTACCTCTTTTCCGTTCACCACTTCCAACTAGCTTACCATCAACATCATGTATCTTGGCCTTCCTGTTGTGAAATTCAACTCTGTAACCTTATTTGTTCAGCTATGAAACACTCAACAAATTATAGTTAATTCCTTCAACCCAGTAAACATTGTCGTATTTTATCTTATCAATTAGTTGAATAGTTCCTTTACCTTTTAGAACACATGGAATATCATTACCAAATTTTACACATCCACCTTTGTATGGACCAATGTCCTCAAATTTTTCTTTATCACCAGTCATATGATTTGAACATCCAATGTCAATTATCCATCTATCACTTTTTTTTACGTATGAAATCAATGTAATTTTCTCATCTTCATCCGAATCTTCTTTCATAGCAACATAGACTACTCCATCATCATTACTTTCAAATTCATTATTAGTTTCTTCTTTAGTAATATAACAAGATTTCATACCTTTGTCATCCTTGTTTCTCTTGAAGTCTCAATCATCTCTTCTTCCTTTATACATGTTTTCCGTCCTTTCATCCTTATCCTCTCTATTAGGACACCTAGCAGTAATATGACCTACTTTGTTGCATGAAAATTAAATAATAGGTAGTTTACCTTTGTATTTACCTTTTCCTCTTCCAAATTGTTTTGCAATGAGGGCTTCAATTTCATCAATCTCATTATCAGAACTATCACTGCCACTCTTCACATATTTTTCTTTTCTTTTGCTAAGAACCAATTGTGACTTAAATGTATATTCAATAGTAGTAGGTGTGTAGTTATTAAAGTTAGACATTTCAAAAGCAGTTCGTCTACCAATTACACCTTCCAAGGTCAAAATTGTTTCCTGGTGTGCATCTCAGTTCTTGAATTGTAGAAACTCTAATGGTATAAATAAGAAGTAGAGTCCTCAAGACCTTGCTTATCACAGTTTCATCTTTGATTTCTCCATTTTCACCATGAATAGCATTAACAACTTCTTTAACTCTTATGCAGTATTGTACTATATTCTCACCTTCCATCATTCTCATGTCATCAAAGTTACCTCTTAGACTTTCTAATTTGCCTCTCAAGACATTGTCATTACCTCCATATATGATTTTCAATTTGTCCCACATTTTCTTTGCATTGTCATACTCTTTTAAGTCATCAAACTCGGCATAGTTTAGGGTTGAGGCAATCCCAACATTGCTTGATTGTGTTCTTTATTCTGCTTTAATTGATCAGTTGTCAGAGGAGTAGTGGTCACCTTTTCATATTCATTGTCCATAAAGTTGATAGCAACATCACTGATACTGGATATGGGCAACCTCATCAAGGTTTGTCATGCAAGAAATTTCTTCTTGTTCAGCTTAGGTACATCTCTCTTATGAGTCATGATATTTAGCTTTAAGTAACTTCAAACCTTTCTCTGTAAGCATTGAGCTCTAATACAAATTATTAGAAATATTTAGAATAATTGAGAGGAGGTGAATTAGTTACTCAAGGTCCTTTAGTACCATTTGAACATTTAAACAATAAAACACATACTATTTTATTTTTCCTGTTGTTGCTCGGTCTCTACTGTTACTTGGTCTCTTCTATAAACAAAATTTACTATTCCAAATATAACATTATTTGTTGAATATAAATGTAAAACATATAAAGCATTCAACACATATTTGACACTAGGATTTTTACGTGGAAATCCAATTTGCGAAAACCCACAAGCAACATGTCACAACTTTTTAACTCTTTCAAAGTGAGCTCTGTTAGGAGCTAACCCTTTTAAAGGTTACAATACACAATGTTAAATGTGACCTAGTTAGAGGATTTAATCAGCCTATTAAGAGTGACCTTGTCAGAGGAATTTGATCATTCCATTTAGAATGTCACCTTGTGAAAGGATTTACACACACTAATAAGTATTTCAAATGATTGTTAGGTCGAACTCTATTAAGAGGATTTCAATACAAACTGTTTACAATGATTAGAAAGAAAATAGTAGGTTTTGATCTATGTGATTACAAAGTAACTCACTTTGCAAGTTCGGATCTCTATTCATTTCAGGTGTTGATTCACTGATAAGCTCTCAACTATCATTTATTTCCTTGATTCGCTTGGCAACCCTTCAAGAAATTAGTCTTTCCCCTTCAATAACGCTTAAGCCTTCTTGCTCAGATTTCACTTATCACTATCAGTAACATCTACGTAAGCAATCTCTTTTAGCTTCGCATTCACTCTCACACTTGTGTGTCTCTGATCTACCTTTCTCTATATGCCTCTTCTCACATACACACTTGCACACATGTCTTCTTCGGCTCTACACCTTTTTAAATAGGCAATTCTTGCTTTACCATTTTCCATGATCACTATAGATCTCAGGGTTTACAATCAAGCTCAACACAATTCATTGTATCTGTCCATTTTCTTGATCTTCTTCTAGAAACTTCTCTGGAATCTATCTATTAGGTCTTTACCTAATCCTCACCTTGAATTTAATAATCCAACTCATCATTTTTATCTTCAACATGGTTTACATCTCCCAAGAAATCAATTGAGACGGCTGGGAATCACGATTTCCTCGAATTCATCTTCAACAGTGTTACTCGGCAATCACTAAGTTCTAACACTCGGTCATCACTAACACTCAGGCATTGTAAAACTTTCTAGCTTGGCATCAACTAGCTTACACAGTTGATACTGATGCTCAGTCAACGCTAGATTTGCTCAGCACTAAATGTGGCTCGGTTGACACTAGCATCACTCGACATTCTTTTGCCATTTACTCTATTGCTCAGCTTGGCTTAACTTTCTTGACATAAACAAGATCACTTTGCTTTATCAAAGTCTATCTAATCAAATGTCCATTGTAGCTTCCTTTTAATAACTCAACCTTTCCTCTAGGTGCTATTGTTATGAGCAATTTCTCAAATCCTCTTCATCAATCAAATAGATATGACGTTTAGAGTAGGTAGCAATATGTCTTATCAATAGATTTTTCATCAATGAAAAAACAACAATTGTTCTAATTGTAAGTTTCTAACACACACATGCGGTGACTACATCAAATTACAAAAAGTCATGCATGGAAAGCATGGGCATAGAAGGCATGGGGCATCTAGCCACAATGAATTTTGTGGCTAGATATTCGCTACCCTGGCTATCCATCCATGAGATTCCTCTTGGTTGGATGCCCATAGCATGACATTCCATACCCCCCATCATGAGTGCCTTATCTGTACTTTTTAATTTCACTTGATAACTCCGTCAGACCTTGTACTTGCATAACACTTCCTCTCTTAATAGGCAGTCTTGATATTTTTGTTAAAACTGTTCGAAAATTTTAATAAACTTATTTGAAAAATAAAATGTACTTTTGTTTTATTTTTTTTATTAATTCTTTTTATATATCTTTTATGAATTCATATATTAATTAAGATTTTATATATATATATATATAACTTAGGTTTTAAATATCTTTTATGAAATAGAATATTATTATTTGTAAATTGATTGATAAGTAGGAAATGTTTTTTATAATGATTGGCAATGGAAGATAATAGATTTAAAATCTCTTTTATAATTGTATTTATTGATTTTATTTTTTTAAATAATGTATGAAATATTTATTGTTTTGAAATATAGATTAAAATATTTAAATATATTTACTTTTATTAGGGAAATTTATTTGTTATGCTTTTGGATGAGATTGTGTAAGTCTTTTATTATCAACCTTTCAACAGAATGAGAGAGCCTAGAGAATGCCAAAAGATGCTAAGAAGCAAACACACAAACTGAGAGAAAGAAAAGACACCAATAATAGTTTAATTTGTATTTCTATTGATTTTGGTGAAGCTTTGTAGTTTTTACATTCTTAATTAAGTGACAATTTTAGTTAAAAATTTTACAGAACAACATAGTAGAAAAATATAACTTGTAATTAGATATGTTAGTGCATAAATTTGTATATTAGTTTCTTTGCAAAAAAGCTTAATATGTAAATTAAATTATATGCATAAAAAGTAAGTACTCATTATTTTTACTTTTCAATCATTTCTATTGTCTACAATTTAATATAGAAAAATAATATAATAGTAAATATTAGTAGAATTTTATTTCAAAATTAAAATATAATTTCTAAAAAATAATTTAATAGAAAATAAAGCTTCGATTTTGAAAGATTTATAATAGAATATTTGAAAAAATAAATTAATGATATAGATTATTTATTATTATTATCTATTTAAAAAATTGGATTGTAATGGTAAGTGTGAAAAATAATAACTTTTTTGAATAGTGGAAATATTATTATCACTGAAATAAAGAAATTTAATATTTATCTTAAGGTTGCAAAGCAACTAAGTTTTGCCCAAAAAAGTTAGAAATATGAGTTTGCTTTGAATAATGAAATTAAAAATTATACAAATTTTTAAAATAGATTAAAAAAAAAAAAAAATTAAAAGTAATTTGAATTAACCATATTTTAGTTGTCAAATGCTTAAAATTAATAAATATTTATATTTTTAAAAAAACTTAAATTTATAATTTAAATAAATTCATCACTATTTAATAAACAATTGTTGACTTCAATTCTACAATTTAAAAACATGATTATGAACTTTTACATTTCAAAACATTCAATCTTCAAATATAATATAGTTTTTATTAAAAAAAATTAAAGAGTAATGCAAGATAAAAATAAAATTATTGGACCACTACAATAATATTAAAAATAATAATACTTCAACTTTAGTGGTAAACTTTAGCAGAGAAATTCGTCCTTATTTTTTAAGTCAATCAGAGTGATAAGAAATAATTTTTTTTTTTGCAAAAAGAGGGGTAAAAATTTATTAAGACAGAAAGGAATACAACAAGGAGAGCTCAACAAGGAGCTCGATCCTGAGCAACAAGATCATCAAATTCTTGCACCATCTCAAAGGACAGTTGCCCCCTATCCCTAATATTCCAACCCGGATCATGACTAGAAGCCCATTTGGCTAAACAATCAGCAGGTCTATTCCATTCTCGCGGAATATACTTGAACCTAATGAACTGAAAAGAGGAAGAGAAGAAAAGAATCTGCTTAACAACAGTGGCCAGCTGCCAACTAACATCCTCAAGCTCTTGCGAAGAAAGCATGTTCACCACCACCTGGGAATCAGACTCACAAATAATCTTACTCCATCCCCACAAGCAACACTGTTCCACAGCATATAAAATAGCCTGAGCTTCCATGAGATTGTTAGTATAATCACCCTTATGAATTGAGAAGAAAAATTTAACAGTCCCAGAACTACAACGAGCCACTCCGCCAATACCAGCCGAACCAGGATTCCCACGAGAAGAACCATCAATGTTAATTTTCAGAACTCCACAGGGAGGAGGAGTCTAGTGCCCATCCCGATTAACCCGATCCTTCCTCTGATGGTGAAGCTGCCTAGACATAGAAGGAAACCTATGCGCCGCAACCCCATCCTGCAGATGAAAATTGAGTCGATTACAGATAGCAAGATCAACCGGATCCATACCCCCATCAAGCTCACACTTCACAAGAATAGTTTCCTGGAGAGAATGTGATATTTTCCACCAAAGATGCAAAACACCAAGCCGAACATTTTGGAATATGCGACGATTCCTCTCCAACCAGATATGCCAAAGCATGAAAGATGGGCCAACAATCCAAGCAGCATGGAGAGAAGAAGACTTGGAGGGAGCACTACCCAAGCGAGCCCAGAACTCAGGCAAAGAGGAAGCATGCCGACAAGAGCAACCCCAAGCACTCCACCAAAGGTGCCATATCTAAGTAGAATAGGAGCAATGGAAGAACAGATGGGAGACAGACTTCTCTCCATTACCACACAAAACACAATAAGAGGGGCCCTGAAATCCACGTTTACAAAGATTATCCCAGGTAAGACAACGGTTGTGAGCCACTAGCCACATGAAAAAATTGCACTTGGACAAAGAAACTTTATTCCAGACTTGCTTCCACCAAGGGACCTCAGCATCCCCAAATAATTGTCTAGTTATCTCCTGATACCCAGCAGAGACATGATATTTACCAGACAAGGTACCACCCCAAGCCAATACATTTGGACCAAGCAAAGAGGAACACTCTCTAGAGGCCAGAATTTGAGAAAGCTCTTGACGATCCATGTCTGTACCTCTAGGAGGCCAATCAGAGGAATGCTTCCATCTATAACCAACAACAGGTCCCAATTGATAAGGAGTCTTGTAATGAGTCACTTAATCCCATCCAACGGCCAGAAAAGAGTCACAAAGAGGCTAAAGATGAGGGTATATGGATAAAATGGAAGGGAATCCATCCCAAGCATCAGACCAAAACAAAGCCTGAGAACCTCCTTTACATATCCAGAACAGACCCCTCTTCACCAACATTGCACCTGTCTTCAAAGTATGCCAAACCATTGAGCCACAACCTTCAAGAGGAAGTGTAGAACAGAGCAAGGATCAGCACCATGAAAATATTTATGAGTGATAATACGAGCCCAAAGTTGATGTTGTCCAAAGCACCATCACCAATAAAGTTTAGTAGCCAAAGCTTGTCTACTCAATAGAGCAGAATGAAGACCAAGACCACCCTCCTTTTTAGGCCTACAAACAGTTGCCCAATTAACCAAGCTCCATTTAGTACTACGCAAATTACCACTCCAAAGGAATTGTCGAGAAAGAGCATCAAACTCCTTGAGAAAGTAAATAGGTGCAGCATGAACCATGCTTCAATAAGTAGGAAGAGCTTGGATAATAGCTTGAAGAAGAGTAACCCGGGTAGCAGTAGAAAGCCATCTATGAGTCCAATGATTTACCTTATCATGAAGCTTGGTAATCAAATTTTGCCAGAAGAGACGTGGCTGCCTGGAAACAACAATAGGAATGCCAAGATAAGTCAAAGGAAGTGAACCTATCTGAAACCGTAGGATACCAACAATCCTGTGTTGAATAGAATCAGGAGTGTTAAAAAAGTAAATGAAAGATTTGTGCTCATTAACTTTCTGGCCTGAAGCTGCCAAATAAACGTCCAAAGCATGTCGAAAGGCTTCAGCTTCCTTGATCCTAGCAAGACCGGCAAGAGTAGAATCATCAACAAATTGAAGATGAGAAAGAGAAGGTAAGCCATTACCCCACCGCCAGCCTTGAATAGAATTCTGGGACACCTAATGCTTAATGAATCTGCCCAAGCCTTCAGCCATGATGATGAATAGATATGGGGAGAGAGGGTCACCCTGGTGGAGGCCTCTAGAAGCACCAAATAGTTGTGAAGGTTGACCATTAATAAGAATAGAAAAAGAGGCAGAAGTAACACAACTCATAATCCAACTCACCCAGTCAGAGCTAAATCCAAAAGAAAGAAGAATACTCCTTAGGAAGCTCCATTTAACTCTATCGTAGGCCTTAGCCATATCCAGCTTAACAAACATGGCTCTCTCCCTTGAAGTAGCCATAGAGTGAATAACCTCAGTAGCAATAACCACCCCATCCAGAATTTGTCTTCCAGCAACAAAACCACCTTGTTCTTCTGAGATAATAATGGGAAGCCGCCTTTTCAGTCTCTCAGCAATCAGCTTAGTAATAACTTTGTAGACCAGATAAGAAATAATTTGCATATCACTTAAATAAATATTAAAATCTAAAGTTGCAAAAAATATTAGTGAATTTGGATTGGTCAAAGTTTTAAAGTTTAATCACTAGTTAGATTTGGGTTGTTGCCTATAGTTCTCTAGCCTACAAGAGGAACTAAATATAATATTTATCATAAAATCATTGAACAAAGTAGATTTTATTTTAAAAGAATAATTTTTTTAATTTTACATAATATGAGAAATAAAAATTTAATAGAAATAACCTACAACACAATGCTATAATTAATCTTGGCTTCTACCAATTTAAAAAATACAATATAAGGATTGGCGTTGATCATATTGTTTTTGGCAATCAGGGTCTGCTAAGATTTTTTTTGCTCTACTAGGGTTTCTTGCTTCATGCGAACTCTTAGTTTTCTGTGTACGGCTTTTCGTCTGAACTTTCTTTCTGTAAGCACCACTTGTCACACCACATTTATTGTGGGAGCTTTTAAGGCTAGGATATAATGGCTCTGGCCAGTGGTGAACCAGTTGTTTCTGGTGTTCACGCTACTACTTCGGTCTACCATGGCGCTACCACAAAATAAACTTTCGTGCAAGTTTGTCCCAAAGATTTTTCATGAGGTAATCCTGACATTATCCTTCCTTTGCAAGAATTTGATGCTGCATGTGATTAGTTAGAACAACACACCTTGATAGGTTATTATGTGGGTAGGACTCCTCTTGAAGCTATGCTCCAAGAATGGGTTAACAAGAGTTGGACTCCTCATGGAGTCTGCCTTGACACTATGCAAAACCTTATCAAAGATTTTTTTTATTTCACTTCGCTAACCTGTCGCAAGCAAATGTGGTCTTTAACAATGGACCTTGGTTAGTGCATTCTTCTTTGCTTGTTTTTCAAAAATGGTCACGAGACTTCACAGTCTCAAATGATAAAAAGCTTAGGGTTTCTTTGTGGGTCGAGTTCCTAGGTTTACCCCTGCCATGCTGACCTTTCATTGAGTCCATTGTCAAAGCCCTTGGAAAAGTTGTCACCAAGGAGCCTAAGCAATTTTTTAATGCCCACCCGCAATGACGTGTTTGGGTAGAGGTGGATCTTTCCAAGGATTTTAAGGATTCTATGGAAATTCGGATTGGGACTCAAACCTTCTCCCAGAAGGTGCTTTACTTGAACCTTCCCAACACCTATTATAGGTGCCAATTTGTAGAACACAAGATCAAGGACTTCCCTCTGGCTATGCCTAGAGGCAATCCCACGCCTAAAGAGGTGCATGTCAAATAGGTCAAAGGGAAAAAAGAAGAATGGGTTATTGTTAGGTGTAAGGGCAAGGTTCCCTCAAATCCCTTGCCCCCCAAGCAGTCCTATGCTGCAGTCACAGTGGTTCCTCCTATCCCTACAGGAGTGTCAATTCCAACCAGCATAGGGACGCAAGCAATGGACAAAGGAACTACTCCCAGAGTTTCGCAGGTTTCAAACCCTACTGGCACGCAGGGGATAAAGACAGCCACTAGGGCTTCTACCTTAGCCAAGGTATGTACTCCTCTTGTTGCTTCTTCCATAGCACCACCAGCGACGTGGCATTCTCGTAGTCCTATTGGACGTGTGGAGATACTAGAGGTGAAACGTCAAGCTATAAGTTCAGAGGGTTTTTCGTCTAACTTCAACCATGTTTCTACCTTCTTGCAGAATAGCTACTCCTCTCTTGAGGACGAAGATGATATGAAAGAGTTCTCATGAACTTCCTATCATGGAATGTTTGAGGTCTCACAAACCTCCCTAGAAAGTACTATGTTCGGGATGTCCGTCATAGACTTGGTAATTTAGATTTTCTTTGTTTGCAAGAAGTTAAAAATTTTGGTTTCATGCTTTCTTCGGCATGCCGCATAATTTGGCAAGATGGCATGATGTTTTCTTCCTAGCACAAAGCTGGCCAAGGTGGTATAGTTACTCTCCTATCACCTCGCCTTCATTTTGCTATTATTTCGCACGGTTCTGACCCCACACATAGAATTATTTGGCTTTTGTTTTCCATTAACAATCATTCTTTTGGAGTCATTAATGTTTATGCTTCCAATGATGCTATGGAAAGATCCCTAATGTGGGCCTGGCTGGCTGACAATTTGCCTCCAGCTACTTGGGTCATGTGTGGGGACTTTAATATGGTTGAAGTGGCCTTTGACAAAGATGACATTCTACCTATTCGTTGGACAACTGGGGAAAGACAAGCCTGGTATTACATGTGCAATAAATTGGGCCTTTTTTATCCCAATACCAACCGTCGCCAGGATAGTGGGGTTTGGCACACTTGGTCCAACTTTTGAGCTGGCTCTGACCGCATATTAAAATGCCTCGATCATGGTATGATCACTGTGCAATCTTTTTTCTCTCTTTTTGAGGATCGATATCTACTTGTCATTCCCCTGCCAGATGTGACGTTATCTGACCACTATCCCATTTATTTTGTCATTTCTTGGCAAATAGTTGTCCCAAAGGTGGCCAAGTCTCAGTTCTTCCTCAACACGTCTATGTTGATGAATGCTTCCACCATCTCGCACATCCTACATGTCTAAAATTTGGAGCCACATTCACATTCTCAAAGGGAATGGATTCAATGGTAGAATGATGCCATTAGTAGAATTGCCTGGTTCTTGTGCATTTATGGGAGACAATTGGCTATGTTCATAAAACGGTCATATGAAGCCAACACACTTGCCCTCAAAAAAGCCTTTGAAGCCCTCACCCTCAATCCCTTTGATGTGAACTTACAAATTTAGCTTGCCAAGCTTTGCCATGACAAACAAATTGTTGATAATTTTGCTACTCGAGGAGCCCAAATCAAAGCCCGTCTCCACTGGTTGGAGGTTGGTGACAAAGCCTCGAAGGATTTTTTTCAGGCTCTTCACTCTTGTCATACCAATGTTGGGACTAAAAACATCAAACAAGGAAATGCTATGCTATCTAATCTCCCTGCCATCCTACAAGCATTTGTTCATCACTATGAGAACGTGTTTGCTTCACAGGGAAATTTGGTTGCTCGGGAGGAAGCTCTTAGAAAGTGTATTTCTGTTACTCCAAACTACCTAGCAGTTGAGAAACGTGCTTTTTATGAGCAACTTCTTTCCCTCCGAGACCTTAAAGAGGTAGTCTATTCCATGGCGGATGACAAGTCCCCTGGGTGTAATGGGTTTCCTTGTGAATTATACAAACACCCCTAGGAGCATATAGGTCCTGATCTACACAAAGTTTATCTTGAAGCCTATCATTCTAAAAGCTTAGAAGCCATTATAAACAAAGGAAATATTTAATTCATACCTAAAGTCAGTGATCCAGAGGACATATGCAATTGGAAACCCATTACCCTTCTGAATGTGTCTTATAAGATTATTGCCAAGGCACTCTCTCTCAAAATCAGGCACATGTTGCCCTTAATTGTGTGGCCAAAGCAAACCGGCTTCATCAAGTCCAAATATATTCTTGATAACATTATTGATATCTGGGAGGGAATGGAATGGGCTTGCAAGTCTAATCAAAAGGCTATCTTTTTAAAGATAGATTTTGCTAAAGCCTATGATCGCATTGAATGGCCCTTCATCTTGACTATGCTCCAAGCTCTGGGTTTTGGCCCCAATTTCCTTCAGTCCATGGAGATGTTCTTTGGTGATGCTAATGCTTGCATTACCATCAACAATTCACAATTTGAGGCTTTTGGACTTTTTCTTTCCATCAGACAAGGTTGCTCGCTAGCTCCTGCACTTTATGTCCTTGCTGCGAAAGGCTTTGGCTATTTACTTGCACATTTTATGTCCTCATGACTGGTTCATGGCATTTCCTTGCCTAAATCATCCTCCCCATCAATCAATGGACACTTTGCTGATGATTCCTTTCTTACTCTTTTAGAGGACAAAGAAAACATCAATAATGCATTAAGTTGCCTGGACACCTTTTGTCAAGCCTCTGGTTATGCCATTCAATGGCATAAAATGCTTTGCTTCCATCAATCATTTTTGCTAGCTCCACCTTGGCTCAGCCAGTTTGAGTGGAAATGGGTTACTCAGGGAAAATCTTCCACTTTCTTGGCATTCCTTTTGCATTCCAGGTGTCGCTTCTGGAACTTTGGAATGCTGTGCTGGCCAAGATTAACAAAAAGCTTGACTACTGGATCACAAAGTTGCTCTCCCTCGCTAGAAAATTCTAGATTTTCTCAAAGATTCTAGCAACCACTCATGTATATTACTCCTTCTATTGGGCTCCATCCAAAGCTTCTTACATGAAGCTAGAAAGATTGCTCGAGGATTTTCTCTGGGCCTCTGGTTCTGATCACCATGGCTTTCACAGAGTGGCCTGGGATTTTTGTTGTCTCCCAAAAGAGTCTTGTGGTCTTGGCTTTCTTTCCACTCAGAAACAAGGCCTTGCTCTTTGTGCAAAATGGATTATTAGAGCTATTTTAGGAGATGAAGCTTGGAAGATTCTGGTTGGACACTACATTTCTTTTGGCTTTCCTATCAACAAGCCTGCATGGAAGGGGTTTAGTTTCCAAACCCTTCTCATCATGCATGAGCCAGTGGCCATTCAGGGCTCATTCATCATTAAGAGCATCTGGAAAGCCTGGAAGGCTATTAAGCCCCGGCTTCGATGGGCTGGAGATGAATTTCGCAGTGGCCTTTCCTTGAATCAGCAGAACATTTGGTGGTCTCCCATGTTTTCCATTCAAGGTACTCCCCTCACCAAGACTCAAGGGGCCAATGCTCTGCATTTTTTTAAACGTGGCATCAAAACTCCTAAGGACCTTTTTTCAAGGGTCACCATGAGTTTCAAGACCTAGGAAGATATGCAAGTATAGTACTGCCTTATCTATTTAGATTGGCAAACTTTTGACCTTCTGCTTTCTTCCATCCCTGTTCACTTAGTTCATAAAGTGGGGATTCAGACTGTTCACCCTTGGTGGCTTGATTGGAAGTGGTATCTTGCCACTCCTTTTTCTAATTACAAGCCTAGTTTGGGCTAAATATGGCTTTCGCCTCATCTTTCGATGGTGGATATGCTAAACCACAGATGGCATTTGCAATCTTCTCTTTCTTAATGGAGAAAATGCTTTGATACCATTTGGAATACTATAACTGAACCCAAGATTGTACATTTTTCTTGGTGCCTGGCCTTCCAAGGTCTTCCCCTGGAGCCTCGACTCAAACACATTGGGGTTCCTAATCCTAGATGCCCCTTTTGTGGACAACCAGAGTCTTTCTTGCATATTTTTTAGTTTTGTAAGCGCGCTCAGAATTATTGGCACTAGATTCACGATTTTTTTAAGTCGTTCAGACCTGAGTCTTTTTCTTGGCACATGATTCTATTGGGTGACTCTCCCAGATTTCCTCAAAAGTTCACCTAGATTTGGCATACCTTTAGGCTGGAAATTTTATTTTCTATGTGGAAAGATAGGAATGTTGTTCTTTTTACACACCGTTTTTTGGATTTTAACATTGCTATGTACACTAAGGCATGCATTTGTAATAATGTAATTATGCAGATTCAGGTGCAAGCTAACAAAGTTGCCCTTGAGGTAGCTCACCTACAGGAGCTGTTGAATCACTGGGGCAATGCTCCCTGCACTGTTGCCAGAGTTCCTCTTGTTGCCTCAGTAGAGACCTCGACGCCTCGTGGCCACCATCCTCGGCGCCACTCCTCTAGCCACCACTCGCACACCCCACGCTCCCAAGCTTCCCGCCACCACTCTCCCAGTGGTGGTGATGGCAAATGGAGGCATCGCTCAACTTCCCCACCCCGTGGTGTTTCTGTTTGGTCCCCGGCTCCTCCTCCTAGTACTCATCGTGCGCATTCTAGGAAGTGGCCTCGCCTGGGCCTGGTGATCTCTCCTCCGTGGCCAGAGGTTAAAGATGCAGAGGCTACCACTGTTACTGCTGTTGATGATGATGGTTGGACCGCCCCCAATCCCAAAAATGACTAGGGTTTTCAAGACAAAAATGATCCACCACCCTCAGCTGGCACTGCTTTGGCAACCTAAGGTTGTCTTATATATTTTTTTAAATGAATAGTTTTTGTTTACGGCTGTGATTGTGTTTTTAGTCCGACTTCGACCATGTGAACTCATTCACAGAGTGATCTTGTATCCCCCGACCCTTTTTTTGTGAATTGTAATTTGAGTATATTTTATTAATAGAAAAGGACTATTCATAAAATAAAAAAATACAATATAAGAAATGAAAAACACAATAATGTACAAATCTTTTGACTCTTAAAATATATATATATATATATATATATATATATATATATATATATATATATATATATATTCAAACATTTGTATGAATATTTTTAAACATAAAGTATAGGGCATGGTATGTTATAGAGGACATCAGCCCGTTTAATAACATTAAATGGTATTAACGATACTATTAAATGTTACAATAGTGATGCAGACGATAAAATCCATAGTTTGTTTAAATGTAAATATATTTTTCTCATTGCCTAAATATATTTTCTTCCTTGCTTTTTCCACATATGTCAATAGGATTTTTTTTTAATTATTTTTTTAACTTTTCTAATATATTTAAATATAAAGAACTTTTGTAAACCTTAGTATATAAATTTTTAAAATTTATGTACTCTCCAATAATTGGAATATTCCATTACATGATATATTTATTACTAAACTTTTAGTTGTTATGTATAACATTCATAATTAAAAAATTAGATTAACAAGGCCATTAGAACATGGTTTATCCAGCAATAAATTATAAATCATAATTTTCTGCTATTTAAATTTCGCCGTATAATGCCAAAGAGAAAAGTCACTAGGAAAATTGTTTGCAAGCCAAGAAAATGCAAGACTGATAAGGAGGGGTGAACCAGATTTCCATGTTTCACACAAGCTGACCAAAGAAGGAACGGGGTGCTCAGAATTTTCCCTCTCTCCTGGGCCCACATGTAAAGACGGGATACGACATGAGAGATACATTCGCGTGCATTTGCACAAACACCGAAAATTGTCAGTGACAGAAAGTAGACTAGTGTCACAAGACACAGAAACTATAGGTTCTTGTAAAAGACTGGAGCAGAAGTAAGAATACGCAACTTTCACGTTATTAATTGATGTCGTTATCGTTGAATGTGCGCGTCTGGACCAGCCCGTGAAGAAGTGCCGTATACTCAGAAGATTCCTCTTATTCTCTCTTTTCTTTTTCGAATATTGAATCGAATCAATCACACGATGTCACAAAGGTGAGTGACCGTTGGATTGCATCGACTGGTGCAGATTTCCAGATAAATCGAACAAATAAGCCCGCAAATTTGAGCAGATAAGAGGTTACTCTGACGCAATATTCCATCAGGGCGATCGGATTGAAGATTATCTTGTAGGGTAACTATTTACCGTTGAAAATTCAAACGAAATATGATGAGATGAGAAGGGTATTGGGCGTGCAGGACCCAGGGTTTTGAGTGAATGGGACCTACTTACCCTAGAAAATATGAATAAATATCTGTGGTAGTAGTACTGCTTGCAGAGCTACTGCCCTTGATCATTCATGGCGACCGCTGCTGCTTCTTGGTATGGCTCGGCTCTTATTTTGGCTTTGGTTTTGCTGGTGAAGGGGAGCAATGGAGCCGCTAAAGAAGCAGACAGAGTGGAAAGCCTCCCAGGCCAACCCCCCGTAGGCTTTGCTCATTATGCTGGTTATGTGAGCATTAATGAAAGGAAGGCTCTGTTTTACTGGTTCTTTGAAGCCGTGAGGGATCCGTCAGAAAAGCCTCTTGTTCTTTGGTTGAATGGAGGTATCTTCAATCTTATTATTAATTAATTAATGTCTTTCGTTTTCGTTCATTGGAACCTCTTCAATTTAGTTATTTTCTGAAAATCGGGGTTCTAATATTGACAATTAATTTGGGACTTTTGTAACCCTTGCAGGACCCGGCTGCTCATCCGTTGGCTATGGCGCTGGGTTGGAATTAGGGCCATTTAAAGTGCAGAAGAATGTACCTTCACTGCGTTTAAACCCATATTCATGGAACAAAGGTTATTATCATTTCTCAATCCATTGTATTTCTCAGTGAACAGATTACTTCTATTTTTGTGATTGTTTCTGTCTGTAGAGGAATGCCATCATATGACGCGTTTCTTTGAAAGCAGCTCAATTTTGGTATATTTGCTATTTTTCCTTGATTTCCGGTTACGATATACCATCCCTACATTTGGATTTCTCCTACCCTGTTTTGGTTAAAATTGATTGATCTTCGTTATGGATTTTATTTTTGTTTGCAACTCGGTAAACTGTTTACTTTTCTACAACTGCATCATATTTTTGACAAGATTCAAAGTATTTCAGACAATGCCATTTTGAAGCCACCCTGAAGTATAATGATTAAGCTGATTTTTGCAGAGGCAAACATGCTATTTTTGGAAGCACCTGTTGGAGTTGGTTTTTCCTACACAAACAAGTCCTCTGATTTGAAGGAACTTGGAGACAGGATTACAGGTATTCAAATTTACACTTACTTTGTATGTACAAGGAAATCTTTGTGCTCAGAAAGTTACATGAAGTATTTTTATTTTTGTTGTGCTTGGATGTGCAGCTGAGGACTCCTATTCATTTTTAGTAAATTGGTTCCAAAAGTTTCCAGAGTATAAATCTCGTGAGTTCTACATTGCTGGCGAAAGTTATGCAGGTGAGATAAAGTCGTTATATTATTTTCCAACAATTTTTCTTCCTATTGTTGGAGAAGTTTTCTATGATTTCTTTATTTAACTTCTTTTCAGTGATTTTATGCAATGTTTAAACGTGCTTAAAAAAATTGACTGTAATAGATGTCTTCTATTTTTGGCAAAGCATTCGTTTTTTAAAAATGACTTAATGCAATTTGAACAGTTCTCCGGAATATGTCTATTTATTATTGTAGTAAAGAATGGCCGAGTTTTTGCACAGAACTTTTATTATGACGCATTTTCATCTTAAAGAAATTTTCTTCAACCAAAAGACGCATCTTCATTTTAAAGAATTTTTCTTCAACCAAAAATGGACAGGCCAAGAGGATTAATAAGTGAAATGGTAAAAGTAGTGCTTTTATTTAAAGTACTATCTGTAAGTGAGATACTGTTTGAAATGGTTATATTCCTTAACCTTTGATACCTTAAGGTTCAACTTGTTGATTTCTTGTAGCAAATTTTGACTAGTATATCAACACCTCCCTGATACTTTAACAATGAACTACCAAAGAAATTGTTCACAATAATTCTGTATTAGAGAGAATGCTCAGTTCTCAAATGTGGGCATTTATTTCTTCCCTGATACTTCAACAACAAACTATCAACAAACTATCAAAGAAATTGTTCACAATAATTCTGTATTAGAGAGAATGCTCAGTTCTCAAACGTGGGCATTTATTTCTTCTTTGCAGCAGCTATTTCTCCTTCCTATTAGGACCTTTAATCCTGTATTAGAGATGCTCAGTTGCCAAATGTGGCCATTTATTTCTTCTTTGCCGCAGCTATTTCTCCTTATTAGGACCTTTCATGTATATTTGTGATGGTCTATTCAAGGAGATGAGAATATATTGATAGTACATTGAGTGTTTTTTAAAATTTAATTCTTAAACAGATGCCTCAATGTTAAAATTATCTTAGAATTTGTATTAAAATGATTAATTTCAGATTTTTATTAGAAATTAATTTCTTCAAATTTTGTATGAAAATAGTGTCTATCAGGAATTCATAATATACATTGTAATAATCCCAAATCAATATTAATAGTATTAGTTAGTATATATATATATATATACTATTTTGCCTAGTATATCAACACCTCCCTGATACTTCAACAACAAACTACCAAAGAAATTGTTCACAATAATTCTGTATTAGAGAGAATGCTCAGTTCTCAAATATAGGCATTTATTTCTTCCCTGATACTTCAACAACAAACTACCAAAGAAATTGTTCACAATAATTCTGTATTAGAGAGAATGCTCAGTTCTCAAACGTGGACATTTATTTCTTCTTTGCAGCAGCTATTTCTCCTTCCTATTAGGACCTTTAATCCTGTATTAGAGATGCTCAGTTGTCAAATGTGGGCATTTATTTCTTCTTTGCAGCAGCTATTTCTCCTTCTTATTAGGACCTTCCATGTATATTTGTGGATGGTCTATTCGAGGAGATGAGAATATATTGATAGTACACTGAGTGTTTTTTTTAATTTAATTCTTAAAGAGATGCCTCAATGTTAAAATTATCTTACAATTTGTATTAAAATGATTAATTTCAGATTTTTATTAGAAATTAATTTCTTCAAATTTTGTATGAAAATAGTGTCTACCAGGGATTCATAATATACATTGTAATAATCCCCAATCAATATTAATAGTGTGTATATATATATATATTAGTGTTTTTATACATTTCCAATTGATTGCCATTGCATATATGCATTTTCTGAAGTTGTCTTTGCATATTAGGTCATTATGTGCCTCAGCTCGCAGAAGTGATATATGACAGCAACAAAAACACGAGCAAGGACAAGGTTATTAATTTGAAAGGTTTCATGGTGAGTCTATTATTGTATAACAAATCTTCAATATCAAAGCTGTTTAAATTTGTTATTTTAAAGCCTTATAGCGTTGGCAATGGTTTAATTCCAGTGTTGTGTTGGTTTTTAGTTGAATTATAATCCGTGCTATACTGCTATTGGGTGTTCAAGGTAGGAAATGCAGTGATGGACGATGAGAATGACCAGAACGGTTTGATAGATTATGCTTGGAGTCATGCAGTCATTTCTGACGAAGATTATCATAGTTTAAAGAACTGCATTTCGACACCAAGTAACCAGTCCTCCTGTAGAAGTGCTGTCACCAACTTTGCCAAAACGTACTCGGAAATCGATATTTACAGTTTGTACACACCCGTTTGTGTTTCCCAGCTTGACAAAAATCTAAGACGACTTGTCTCAGGCCCCAAGGCTCTCTCTATACATGTAATATTCCTTGTCACTGCTCCGAAATCCCAAAGGTTTTTTGTTAGCAATTGAGAAAATCTATTGACAGTTTTCCTTTTGCTTAGGACCTGTGGCACCAATTACCTTCGGGATATGATCCTTGCACGGAAGACTATGCAGAGCAATATTTTAACAGAGAGGATGTACAAAGAGCCTTGCATGCAAACACAACTAAAATTTCTTATCCCTGGACGCTGTGCAGGTAAAACTTTCTTTGCGAGTGGCTTCTCGAATTGGTGGGTTTTTGTGTAAGTTCTTTTAGCATCAACATTTGGGCATATCAGAATAAGAAAATGCAAGATTAAAAATTATGCTTCCCTCTTATAAATTTGTAACTCCCTCTTGTGATTTTTCCACCGTGCAGTGAGGTGATCGATTGGAACGATTCTACTTCCTCTGTTTTGCCCATTTACAAAAAGCTCATTAAAGGCGGTTTACGCATTTGGGTGTACAGGTAGGGAAATTTAAATGGGTCTGATTCATCTTCTTTTCAATGATAGATTATGTATGTCGTACATGTTTCCAAGTAATTGAACCCATTGCTCCTCACTGGCGTATAGAGCGCAAAACACACTCTCACCCCATTGAACCTGAACAACCCTGCCATTATTAATTTTAAACATTTTCATCAAGCACATGTTGCTACCTTGAACAAAACAATAGCTCAAAGCATCCTAAATCAAAAGAGAGTATTTCAACTTAGTTTGTTTTGATGTTTTGAGAAAGACGAATCAACCTCTAGTTTTACTGAATAAATCCCTCTTGTAGTGGTGATACCGATGGAAGGGTGCCAGTAACTTCAACCCGGTACAGCCTAAATGCTCTGGGGCTCAAGATAAGAGAAGAATGGAGCGCTTGGTTCTGCAGCCAGCAGGTGGAGCTCTAGTTTTCTCTAAAGCTAAATATAGTCTGCTTGCATTGTTTTCTAAAGACGGATATTGACATAGTAATGCTTCCAGGTGGGAGGATGGACTATTGGTTATGAAGGGCTTAAATTTCTGACGGTGAGAGGAGCAGGGCACCAAGTGCCTTCTTTCACTCCCAAACGAGCTCTCTCGGTTTTCAAGCATTTCCTGTCAGGCATGCCTTTGCCCAATTCAAGATTTGCCAGTTAGCAATGACACATTGCCGATGGTGTCACGTGCCTCTGTAACTTGAGCAACTGTTTATGGTAGCCTAGCTATTTTTATTTCTATTCATTGAAGACCTAAATTTGTTAAATTGTAAAAGGGGTTGTATTGGCCTGGAATCCCTTCATTTGCAATAAACTGAAAGAGATGACTAAGAGCTCCATTGATTTTAGATGAATTCCGAAAAGGCAGCATCACAAGGAAAAAACTAATAAAAAAGGTATTACTATTTCTCCGCTATTCTTCAATCTGATGGGATCTGTACAAAATATTCAGTTTGAATTTGGTGAACATCTTGGCCAGACGTTGATTCCAAGCAATTACAGATCTATAAATGGAAGAAATTAGCTTCTCTATGTTTTCTTTTGCGCATAATGCAATGCAGCGATCAACTTAAACCATCACAACGTTAGTAATTATTTTCCTTCTAGTTTCTTTCCTTTTCTTTCCAAGATCACCATCAAATTTGTGAGGACTGAGAAGAAAATGTAGTTTGTTTTTAACATTTAAATTTCCTGCATATAAATTAGAAAGCACGGGACTCTAAAAGCAACGAATGAAAGTGTTTGATTTCCTACATTTGAATAATCCTCATTGGTCAACAATTTGGCAATGGCTAACTAGGCAGGAGGATCGCCCTGCCTGGATGCCCAGCCCCATGCATCTGACGTCTGTCCTGTTGATCCGTACTCTGACGGATCCCACAGTCCATGCGAATTGGTCCCAGTGCTCTGTCCAAGGAAGAGGTCCCATCGATGACATGCCCCACCTCCCATTCGACACTTCTTTTCTGACAATCTCGGTATCCTGCGAGTTCACTCTACCGAATTTTTTTTAAAACGAAAACTTAGAAATATTTTTTGTTTTATGATGAAAAGTGTTAATTTAGTGAAGGTTTTTTATATTTGTATGTGGTTAATTATCATTGTTAATTCAATTTTTCAACAAATGAAAAATTGAATTAACAATGATAATTAACCACATACAAATATAAAAAACCTTCACTAAATTAACACTTTTCATCATAAAACAAAAAATATTTCTAAGTTTTCGTTTAAAAAACAATCCCGTAGAGTGAACTCGCTAGGATACCGAGATTGTCAGAAAAGAAGAAGTTTCGAATGAGAGGTGGGGCACGTCATCGATGGGACCTCTTCGTTGGACAGACCGCTAGGACCAATTCGCATGGTGTGTGGGACCTGTCAGAGTACTGATCAGCAGGACAGACGTCAGATGCATGGGGATGGGCATCCAGGCAGGGCGATCCTCCTGCCTGGTTAGCCGTTGCCCAACAATTTAGTCCACTTGGTCCCACAAAGATGGAAACTTCAACGTTGTTCAAACTCGGTCCCACGGCTGAGGTAACGAGTACAGCAAATGTCGATGTCAAGCAGTGTTCAAATTACACGGTGAATTGAACGTTGAATAAAGGTAGGCCCCATACCTAGATTCTGGGCTTTTTTTTAGCAGTATCTTAAAATAATTAAAACTAGCGATTGCACCTAAGGTTGCAATAAGAACATCGAACATAAATATGTTATGTTATAATTTTATTAAGAAAATGACACTTAAAACAAGAGACGCAATGCGTCAAAATGAGACGAGATATGGAGATATATTTTAAAAACATATATGTTTGTGCGAGAGAAAGAAATGAGAGAATCAATGAGAGAGATTAATCTATAAATAGACATAAGAAGGAATTTACTATATGAATTAAATAAATAATGTTTTGAATAGAAAATTGGTTTTTTTTTTTTTTTATCTAAACAAAAGTTTTGTATTTATTAATATTGCAAATATAAAACTATAGAATATTTATGATTTTTTTAATTTTTGAGTCCTTTTATTACAAGATATATTCAAATGATATAATTTTTTTTAAATTAAAATATTAAAACTAAATATTAGTAGTCTCAACTCACTCAACTTTCGATGTAATTAAAAGAGAGATTATTTCGTTCATGTTTTACTTGTTTTCTGCAGTCGTTTCATAAATGGTTTTACACCATTTTCTTCAATGTATTTTTGTGATACCTAGTAATGAGCATTAATGTAATTTATAGCATGGCAGCTTGAAATGCAATTGACACCCAATGTTTTATTTTTATTTTTTATACATCGCTTGCTATGCAGCGCTCCAAAAACTGCGGTACTTGTCATAGTCATATACCATTGAGTCTATGCAATTATAAACTAATTTCTAAATCAGTAAATTCTAAAGCGTCAAATAAATGCAAAAACTCCATTAAATGTCAAGATGAGGCTTACATAGATCTTGAACCCAAAATAACAATCTAGCTTTGAACTGATTAGATTTCCAGGGTTCGTGAATGATTGAATGGAATGTTTCTGCTTTAAATTTTGCATCCTCAAACAAGTACTATGCAAACTATGTACACACCTGAAATGCAGCTTCAAACTGTTCACAAGGTACTGCCTCACAGTGTGGATAAGCTTTCATTGCACCTGGCTCGCTATATGCTCCAGGAACTCCCTAAGCTCCAAACAAAACCCAAGTCTGAATACCATGATAAATTCATTATAAAAGAGAATCATAAGCATAATCCACAACAATTTCCCAAACCACTGGGTCGTAGCTCTTAAACAACTTGGTCTTGCATTAACATATAAAACTGCAAATTTAAACCGGAAATGCAAATGCAACCTATAATTCTTGCTAGACTGTTAGTCCAACAGTTCGAAATGGGAAAAAAAATATCCATATTTGAAAACCAAAACTATCTTTCTTCAAGTATTACATATTGAACACCAATTAATCAAACACTGGGAGTATTCGACAAAAGATTCCCAAGAATAGCTTTTGTGAGACATTAGACAAGATTCTCCGAGGCTTTGTGAACATACTTTCAGCAAAGATAAAGAATTATGCATCCCACAAACATCCTTGAAATTCCAATCAATATCATCCTCGTGTACTGAAAACATCATAATCAATTGGATTCATATTGACAGTTACAACTTTTCGCTGGTGCCCTAAATCAATCACGGCACAAGGCATGTCCTAATTTCAGATAAACTATGACATTCATTGCTCCATACTGGAACCCTCTGTCTGTACGCCTCCGTATGTCAGAAATTCATTAAATTCAAAAAAGGAAATTTACACCCACTAAGCAATGGATCGCATCTTACCTGATACGCCACGCGGACCTGAGATCCATGGCTGGGCGGTGTAGCGAGATCTGTTAAAGATAGAGGTCCTGCATAAAACCACAATCTCTGAGAATTTGACAGAAGCTTCAAAAAATCCTCATTTTTTAATCTTACCAAGTTATATTATATTATAAATTGAATCATTTAATAAAATGTTTTTTAAATTTTATTAAGGCGAATAATATGAGGTGAATACTATTAATAATACTAAATAGGAGCACGCGGCTTAGTGTGGATACAGTGTATATGTATAAAATTAATCTTTCTAGAGGCCAAGTTATTTCTTTAAGGCTTTTTATCGGACACGTGCACTATGTGCATGGACATGGTTACAATTTTTGCTTGACACCTATGTTGCAGACAAATGGAAAGTAACTTGTTTGTGTGCAGAGATTTGATACTGAAATCTCATTCAGGGATATTTCTTACCCTTGGCTCTATTTTGCTTGCCTTTCAAGAAAATAGGGACAAACCCATAGAAATCAGAAGCGCAAAGTACATTTTGGGTTTTCTTTCGACAATTGGTGCAATAGGGTTGTATGGATTAATCATTTCCACAATTGAGCTACTGTAGAAGAGAAGCAAGTGCATACTAACATATATTCTAGTTATGGAGATGCAACTCATCATGTCATTCTCTGCGACTGTTTTTTGCACAATGGGGATTTAGAGACCGTTGCAATTGGCCTTCCATTCATGGCAAACGCATAAAGAAGGGATGACCTAGTGGAAAGAGGAGTCGCTCAAATGGGCGAGATTACCCTAACTTGAACATGCGTTTCTCGCCACTATCATGTCTACAAATAGCTACATGTTTATTCACCCAACCACTGCACGGTAGATGGACATGTCTCAGTTTCTTCGAAATCGAAAAATAAAGTAGGTTAGTAGCTAATCTCAGCCAAGAAAAATGTTCTACTTGCCTTATTCAAGAGTATCACGAATTTTGCAGTATAAATAGGAAAAGTCAATTGTTTATTATTGCAACCGAACAAAAAAAAGTGTATTTGAGATAAAAAGAAAAGGAAAAAAAAATTGAATTATTCCTCCTTTCTTGGCATCTCTCAAGCAATGCAGAAAATAAAGACAATGTGATTTAAGAGTATTGTTCTCAACTAATCGGTACACAAAGCTCTGCATTAAAGTCATTCAGCTTGTCTTAAGGTACAAAGTCTCTTCCTTATATTGGAACTTTTTTTCTCATATTAAGCAAGTGGATAAGGTAAAGATGAACGTAAATTCTGGAAGATTAAAAATAAATTGGAATAGGAAGTTTTGAAATATGGAGATAATATAAAAAGATGAAATTGTATAGTAGAAATATAATTCAAACTAATTTCAACCTTCGTATGCAGAAACAGAAACGGAATGGCAATGAAAATAAATTTTATTACCTAAAACATTCTGATTTAGCCTGCTTGAGCTCCAGAATCTAAAAGATAATCTCCAAAAGAATTAAGAATTTCTTTTTGTTTCATAGGCAACAGATCGGAGTGCAACTATTAGAAGATTTATACAACAGCTGAAGACATCTAAAATGGGGAAATTGTTTTTGGGGGTTTGTAAATTGTTTGGATAAGTGAGGATTAGTCTGAAAGAGGAAACAACTTACAACTGGAAAGAGCGAATTATCTCTAAAATTAAAACTCTGAGTAAAACCTTCAGAGACCACTGGGTACTTGCGAGAAAAAGAGAATTCCCAAAAGGCGATGTGGCGGTGGATAGAAAATTAATTTATAAAAAAATTGAGAATGATCCAGATAAAGAAAAGAACAGGTTTCAGTCTCCAACAGATGGAAAATTAATTGTAAAAGGATAAGTTTATTCAATTTTTGTTAATGCGCATTTAATGGTTATAATTTCCTTCTAATTTTTGTTTCTAAAATTGATTTTTCACCTTGCCTTTTAGCTCAGAACCAATAGAAACTCAAACAAATTGTATTATTCTAATTTTGAAAATATATAAAAATAACAAACTTATGAAATAGACTTTAGACATGAATTAATTTAACAACTCTATTGGTTGAAGTAATTGAATTTTATGCACCTAACGGATGCATAAGTATCTGCCTTCGACAGGAACTAAAAACCGATTCCATATACTTGACCAAATACATGGATATAATGGACCCATTGAAATCATGATGGGTATTGTCTAGTTCTCGATGAAGAGAGTAATAACATGTAGAAGAATAAAACACAAGTATGAATTATTTGAAGGAAACAAAGTGTGATTTGTACATAAACATATATATATTATCTAACTAATATTTAGACAACAAATAGAGAATTTCCCTATTACGTAATAAAAGTAAACAAATTGTTTTGAATTAGTGGTAAGCAATTTATAAAAGATATTCATGTAAACTTCGTAAGTCACACATATTGAGACATGTGCAACTAGTACTTGTAAGGAGTTGTGAAATTATGATATCAAGTGTATGAATATAGAGTAAAGTGTAATACAAAGCAATGGTGAAATTGTAAAAATTAGTTATGAAATAAAATATTAACATTGTTTTAGAAAACCTACCATTAAGGGCAAACAAAAGTAATATGTGAATGGCATAAATAGGAGGTGGGTTAGAGCATGATGTGGGCCTTGGGAAATTTAATGTTTAAGGTAAATTGAATCCTTCATGAGCATCTTTAAAGCATTAGTAGTAAGGGGGCAAAATTGAAAATAGCATACATTTAATATATTACTAGATAGAAATGTTGAGTTATCATTCAATGGTGAAGGAATTAAATTAAAGAAGAAGCAATTAACACTTGTGAAAAGTAAATTAATAAATGGATCTTAAATAAGATATTTCAGATGTAGAATTTCTTTTTCTAAATCAATAAACATTTTTTTTTAGCAAAAGTGAACAAGCCACTATATATATATATATATATATATATATATATATATATATATATATATATATATATATATATATATATATATATATATATATATATATATATATATATAACTTAATTCAAAAGCTCAACCAGGAAATAATCAGTAAGAAAAATCAGAATCATGGCTAAGTACAATAGTTTGAAACATCAAAATTTTCAAACTGTATTGCATAAAAATGTAACTAAGGAAATAACACTAAACAACTAATGCATCTATTCCTACATGATTATGCAAACTTCAAAATATGCAAGATAATATGAAATAAAAAGAGCATAAATTATTCAAAATAGCACATATGCAAACCTCATGAAATCAAGTGTAGATGATTTCATTGTTGTGGGATGTGGTTGCTCACAATTCCTGCAGCATAACAATGAGGTAGATAGTGCTTGTGGAAATGAGGAGAGGGCTCTCCTTTTATAGGAAATGAGATGAAACAGATGACTAAGATTGAATGTGAGATGAAGGGCTAGGATCCCTTAGGATCGATGAGGTGTCAATGAGGTGGAGGCCAAGTAGTCTCCACATGGATTAGGGTTTTCACCAATTCAAAGGGGGCAATATGCTCACACATGTGTGAGCAACCTTTGATGGTGACATGATCAAGAGGTGTGAGAAGGATGGCTTCTCACACGTGTGAGACAACTTGATTCTCATGCAAGAGGACAAGTGTGCAAGAGGTGTGAGAAGCATGGCTTCTCACACATGTGTGAGACACCTTGACTCTAATGCAAGAGGAAAAGTGTGCAAGAGGCATGGAAGACATGAGGGATGAGAAAAGTGTGAACATCCCTCACACCTGTGTGAGGATTCCTCACACGTGTGAGAACACACTTAGGATTAAAAGGTGATTAGCAAAGTGATTGGGAAAAGAAAGCATGATTAAGGAAGTGGGTGGGTTTAGCAAGATAGGTTAAGTTAGAGTAGTGAGGTTAGGTGAGGGTTAAAGGTAGGAGCCATGTGCTCAAATAGGATTAAATTCAATATTTAATTCCAAGTGGGATTAGGAAAGGATTAATTAAGTAAAAAAAGTACTTAATTAAAGTGAATGGGTTAGCATTTAAATAAACTTTAGTTTATTTAAATCAAGGAAAGACTAGGATTTAAATAAACCTTAGTTTATTTAAATCAAGGAAAGGTGAACATAATTGAATAAATGTAAATTTATTTAATTAAAGGTAGGGGAATTAAATAAATATTAAATATTTATTTAATTGGTCAAGAAATGGGTTTTGGACAAATTTAGGTGTCTACACAAACAATATCCAATTTGTGGAAACAACAAAAGCAGGAAACGTTACTTCAATTGACATTTGAATGGGAAATATAAGTAATATAAAAACATAAGGAAGCCTAATATATAGTGTGAATCTTAAATTTGTCTATGATGGTTTTGTAACACCCCACCAACGGATCCAAAGAATTAACCTAAAGTTTCACTAAGTTTGGAAGCATTTTTTTTTTCACATAAAAGTTAAAATATTCACAACATACACAAAGTAACAGAAGCAATAACAAACATTCAACTGAAAGTGTGCATAAACATACATAACAGGTTACATTCTTTAAGGATCCCTTAACATTGAATCACATCAAAATTAACTAATATTGATTCTATCTAATTCCATCTAACATCATATCCTCATGAAGTAATAATGATAAATCCAACGTTCTCAAAAGAATATGCTTTGTTCCAAATGTCCCTTTTCTAAATTACATTTTCGAATGCTCAATCATCCACTGTACACGCCACAGGGTATGAAAGACATAAAAGAATATACATATGAAAATAAAGTACATCATCATCCTATACTAATCCATGATGCAAGTGCAACAAAGTAAATGAAACCACATGTCATACATGATACACCATCATAAAAGATATATACATCCATTGTAACAAATAACCAATAATCACAACACATAATTATCTGAGTGCACGGTTCCTCCCAACCGTAAATAGCATCATTAGACCATCATCGGCCCTAGCCATCCCTCCATGCGTAACATTTCAAATCATCGAAGATATCATCGGTATTATCATAGTAGGAATGTTACTCCTAAAACATACTATATCATATGCAAAAAGAAATCTAACATACTACAACATATGCATAAGAAATCTAAGCATGCAAAATAAAGCATAAGATAACATCACCTAACATATGCTAATCATCAATATAAGGGTATGTGTCCACCACCATAATCCATGAACAGAATGAAGATAGATGCCAACAAAGAATGCATCAACCACGGTGTCTCGGATGGATCTCAAATGGTAAGAGTGAAAAAGCACTACCACCCGACCGCATGGAACCTAAATGGCCCACTCCCACCACGCTAAGGAGATAATCTCAAGTCCCAAACAAGCTATCAATCACATAGCACAAATACTCACTAAGTCCAGGAATCCTAAAAGTATACTGACTCAAAGGTTCCAACACAAACCAAAATCTAATCCCAAAGGCACACAAAGACATGTAGGAAACCTACTATGTGAGCGAAAAAGTGTCATCGCATGGATCACGCTAGAGTTACCCTGGTAGTCTCTCAATAGACCCCGGCCCCCTAGTGATCCCTATGCAGCCACTAGTATCCTCTCGTATTGACGAGGCATACTACGGAATGCAAGGTTGCAACCAAGCATCCTCTCTACTCCCATCCTAGTCTGTACTAGCACTCGAGGCATGGGCGAGAAAAAACAATTATCTTATTAGGTTCATTTAAGTCAGTATTAGGTGTAATGTTTTCACTTATTAAAACAATTTACAATGAGTTACCCTGGCAGCCACTTAAGGCCCCGGCCCCCACTGCAAGCCACTTCCCGACACTACAAGTAGATAACCTACCCTAAGCTCATGGAATCATAAATCACAAAATCACCATAGTCCTATACAAGCAATTGGAAATGTACCAAAAGATAATCCACAATAAGAGCATCAAATCTCCATGAGAAACTGAAAAGCGTCCATTAATAATCATGACCACAACAGTTCTCTATTGGCAACTAAAGGTATCTCTAATAATCACTATATTCAATGGTTCGCAACAAGCAACCAAAAAGTATCTCAAAGTAATACTGATCGAAGACTCCATAATGGTCGAGTCAAAACATGTCACAACATGACATCATCAAGATCAGATAAACACATCAGTCTCATCAAGGCGACTGGAAAGTAATCCAAATACAACTGATCGATACCCATAAATGATTACATAAATCACAACTTACACAAGAAGACTGAAAACCATATCAATCAGCATGCCATCACATAACCATGGTTGGGTTTAAAAATATCGAGATCAAAAGACATCATCATGATATCACAATCATAACCCCCGAGCCTCTAGTAGACATCCTATAACTGGTCAACAAACTAGTCAACCCAAAAACCCAAAACAAATAGCATAGAGAAAACACAAAATACGAGCACATGTTTTCGTTCGTTAAAATTACATAGTTGAATTAAGTGTGGGGGTCTCAGTTTTCATTTTCAAATTTAGATATCGAGTCAGGGGATGTTTATACGTTCTTCTCTAACCCAGGTACTTGTTTTGATAGATGAAAGTTTCTCCCCACAACTCCTAGATTTTCAATTTCCTAAATGTTCTAGGAATATACCTTATACTTTATTTTGGTAATGAATTGTTGTTTTCAAACAACTCAATTTCTTCTCTTGAGAATCCCCAAAATAATAACTTAAATATTTCATTTATAACATTCTCATTAACCTTAATTAGACTAAATTCTAATTAAGTAAATTGATTAATTTAAAACTATATTATTTATTTAAAATCTAATTAACTTGAATATTAAAAATTTCATTAATATATATATATATATATATATATATATATATATATATATATATATATATATATATATATATATATATATATATATATAAATAATATAATAATTAATATATAAAAATTATTAATATATATAACAATATAAATTCTTTAAAAAAAATGAATTATGAACTATCGATTTATAGCAACATATATATATAAATAAACAAAAAGCGAGTTTAATTGTACTCGCGCTGCCATCATATAAGACAGTATTGTGCAGCCTGCCCTCTGTTGCAAGGCTTGCGACAGCAGGCTCGGCTACCAATAGTCTTAAAAAGGGGATGGGGTGGGGTAAAACCCCCCCTCCCATCCTTATTTTATTATTTATTTATTTTTATAATGTTTTTATCATGCGCGATTCAGTATTTTATTATAATGATTTTCCATTGTGATTTAATGATCAATGTTTCAATATGTATATGTATATGTATATGTATATGTATATATGTATATATATACACGCAGAATGTTATTAACCACTTCAACATTTTTATAATAAACACACACACATGTATGTATGTATGTATGTATGTATGTATGTATGCAGATTTGTATATTTTAAAAAGAGAACATATACATAGTTTTTAAACAAAAAGGGCTTTCTAATTCTATAAGTTAAGAATTTCCCTTTAAAATAATTGTTCTCTAAATTTACCCATTAATTCTTTTAAATAGGTTTGTCCATAAGCATCTGAAAAACCTAGTCCACTAAATTCCTTAGATCTACGCATGTGAATTTTCTCATATATAATTTTAACCACCCATGACAAAATGCATATAGCCAAGATATTCAACATATGAAAAATCCTCAGAAAGCATTCAGAAGACACGAAGAAGGCAGGAAGTACAAGAAGTGAAAATAACGTATGCAAAAATATGAGTGTCTACCTGGACACTGATGCTAAATCACTTCTCAAAATCTGCAGAGCAAGCTCCTTCCTTCTCCAACGTTCCCAGATCCTTCGAACATGCTCCCTGAGCTTCTAGGAGTGCCTGAATATAAAGAACTCTCAGGAAGCACCAAGAATGTCTCTAGAAACAACCAGAGGATGAGATAAGCGTTGACAACTAAGCACAAGCTTTTTCCAACCTTCTAGATGGGTCACAAGGTTGTAAACACCATGTGCTTAATTTGTGCGCTAACTCCTATGTTGTAGACATATGTGCAATCAAGAGGTGCGTTTACTCCTAGGTAGACTTATAACTTTTATTTTAATTCTTTTATTATTTCTATTATTATTATTTATTTATTATTTTATTATTATTAATTTTAATTTTTTTTATTTGATTCTTTTTCTCAATTGATTCCCATTTAATTAATTAAAATCAAAATATCAAAAGATCCTGATATTATATTAATTTTCCCCCAAAATAATTTAATTATTAATTAAATCTTTTAATTTTAGACTTAATTAATAGAAAATTCACCATAGACCTCCAAGATAAAATATGAAAACCCATCATAGAACAATCCACAAAAAATCAATCTAAAGGGTTAAAATCACGAATTATGTCATCCGACACATTCGAAGGGTAAAACATCTCAGATACTTGTCCTACCTCTCTAGGACAAATGGTTTAAGTGTTTAGGATTTGGACTTGAGAATTTATCTCCCCTTTCTTACCATTGAGATAATGTGATAGGGTACGCTTGTGAAGAACCTCCTTATAGCAATATCGTGAGAATGCTCGAAATAACAGAATACCAAGTGATAGCAGAACTCAGAATGAATCTACTGATCGCAGGCCACTTCGAGGGGGTAACCTCCTTTGAGCAAGCTCAATACAATAAATTCGTCCGTGCCCATCAAGGGCCTCAACCTATTCTTATATACTGAGTACAATCTAGAAAAGTAATACTACCTATGCATGTGGGATAATAAAATATACTCACGGGACGACTTACAAAGCATATGCGTCCAACAACACTACTCTAACAAAATAAACAGAAGGAACACACAGGTTCCTAACATCCCCTCTCCCTTAGAAAAAAGCTTTGTCCTCAAAGCTTAAGGTGTGGAAATTGTTGTTGAATCTGAAGAAGGGGTTCCCAGGTAGCATCCTCTGGTTGCATGCCATGCCACTGAATCAAGACCTCAGAGATGGAGCGAGAGTGAAGCTGGCGAGTGCGCTGGTCAATGATTGCCACCGGCTCCAGGATAAGGGATCCTTCCGTATCCATTTCAGGGAGAGTAGTTTGTGCTCTGACAGTGGTACCCAGAACTTTCTTTAGACAAGAAACATGAAAGACTGGATGAATGCGGGAAGAAGGAGGAAGTTTCAGTTTATAAGCAACTGAACCAATCTTCTGCAGAACCTTATAAGGCCCATAAAATTTTGGGGCCAGCTTATGACGCCCTTTCAGCTTTAGGGAGGATTGTTTGTAGGGCTGTAGACGAAGAAAAACCATATCCCCAACTTGAAATGAGCGCTCAGAACGGTGTTGATCTGCTTGCTGTTTCATCCGATTACGGGCCATGTGAAGATTATCCTGTAAGGTACGAAGAATCTGATCCCTGCTGCGGAGAACTATGTCAACTGCCTGGACTGGTGAGCTGTTGGGAGTGTAGGGAAGGAGCACTGGAGGTGCCTGACCATAGACTGCTTCATATGGAGTCATTTTAGAGGCAGTGTGGTAAGAGGTATTGTACCACCATTCAGCTAAAGGGAGCCACTTGGCCCACTGATGTTGTTGTTCGGAAGTGAAGCAACGAAGATAAGTTTCCAAGCATTTATTGACAATTTCAGTTTGACCATCAGTTTGTGGGTGATAGCCCGAACTCATCTTCAGTTTGGTGCCAGTTTTCTGAAACAGTTCAGTCCAAAAATGACTGGTAAAAGTTGCATCACGATCAGAGACAATGAAAGAAGGGAGTCCATGAAGACGAAATATCTGGTCCATGAAGATTTGTGCAACAGAGGAGGCAGTATAGGGGTGGCTGAGGGCACAAAAATGACTATATTTCGAGAGACGATCAACCACAACCAAGATCACTGTCTTGCCACCGGATTTAGGAAGCCCTTCAATGAAATCCATAGAAATATCAGTCCAAATCCGTGTAGGGATGGGCAATGGTTCGAGCAAGCCAGGAAGGAGGGTCGTTTCACCCTTGTGGCGTTGGCAAGTATCACATTCAGCCACCATCTGTTGAATCGTCTGTTTCATCCCTTTCCAAAAGAAGTTTCTCCTTGCTCGCTCATAAGTTTTGAGGAAGCCTGAGTGCCCTGCTGAAGGAGAAGCATGGAGTTCATAAAAAATAGCCTGATGTAGAGCTGGGTTCTGAGGAAGCACTAGCCGACCCTTGTATCGAAGAGAAGCACCATCCCAAGAGTAATGTGGTATAGCAGAAGGATTATTGGCTAGCTGGTGAATGATTTGAGATAAAGAAGAGTCACTGTCATAGCCCTGCTGAACAGACGCTAACCAATTGGGAAGTATAGGAGAGGATACCCGTTGTTCCAGGAAGTATTTCAGACTTTGGTGATCGGTTCTGATGCAAAAATGACTCCCTAAGAGGTATGGCCGCCACTTCTGTACAGCATGCAAAATAGCCAGCATTTCTTTTTCATAAGTAGAGAGGGCTAGATTCTTACCAGAGAGGGCTTTGCTAGTGAACGCAATAGGATGGTCATCTTGCAGGAGAACAGCACCCAATCCATTGCCGCAAGCATCACTCTCAATAGTGAATGGTTTGGAAAAATCTGGCATCGCGAGAACAGGTGTACTGCACATAGCCTGTTTCAGTTGTTCAAATGCAGTCTCAGCAACAGGGGTCCAGGAGAAGGCATCCTTTTTTAACAGAGCTGTCAATGGTGCTGCAATTTTCCCGTAATCTTTGACAAACTTGCGGTAGTAGCCAGTCAACCCCAAAAAACCCCGAAGGCTCTTGAGAGTTTTAGGATGCGGCCAAGTTTTCATGGCATCTATTTTTGTAGGATCCACCCGCACTCCATGGTGTGCAACAATATGCCCGAGATACTCCACTTCCTCCTGGCCAAACACACATTTAGATAGTTTTGCACAGAGTTGATGATCAGAGAGAAGTTGCAAGACAAGCTCCAGATGATGGAGATGCTCAGCCCAAGTTTTGCTATATATGAGGATATCATCAAAGAAGACCAGAATGAATTTCCGGAGGTATGGTCGAAATATGTTATTCATCACTGCCTGAAATGTTGAAGGAGCATTCGTGAGGCCAAAGGGCATGACTAAAAATTCATAGTGACCATCATGTGTGCGGAAGGCAGTTTTAGGTATATCCTCCTCATGAACCCGAATTTGATGATACCCAGAACGAAGATCTAACTTGGAGAAAAAATGAGCCCCATGAAGTTCATCAAGAAGTTCATCAACAACGGGAATGGGAAACTTGTCCTTTATAGTGAGATGATTAAGTGCTCGGAAATCAATGCAGAGTCGCCATGACCCATCTTTTTTGCGAACAAGCAGAACTGGAGAAGAAAAGGAACTGGTACTAGGGCGAATAATACCTTGCTTCAGTAAGCCACGGACAAGTATCTCGATTTCGGTCTTCTGATGAAATGGGTAGCAGTAGGGCCTGATGTTGGGCGGAACACTGCCAGGAAGGAGCTGAATACGGTGGTCCTCTGGACGAGAAGGAGGTAATCCCACAGGTTCAGCAAATACAACAGAATACTTGTCCAAAATGTGTTGGAGATCGGCAGGAGTGCTAGAGACTGCTGATGGCTGCATCTGAATGGAATGGAGCTGAGCGATGACACCATGTGAATTCTTCTTAAGAAGTTTTTCCATACGGTGTGAACTGATGATGCTAAGAGACCCTGGTTGTAAGCCTTTCAAAGTGTGTTGGTGCCCCTCGGCTGAAAACTGCATCCAAAGTTCAGCAAAATCCCAGAGAATGGGGCCAAGAGTGCGTAACCATTGGGCACCCAAAACCACATCACAGCCACCTAAGGGTAAGGCAAACATGTCAGAGCGCATGTTATAATCTCCAATAGAGAGACGCACATTGCGACATTTCCCTTTACAAGGTAAAGTGCCCCCATTGGCAATCATGACTTCAAAGCTAGAGCAGGGATGGATAAAGCAATCAACCTGTTTGGCTATTCGTGGATCAATGAAGTTATGAGTGCTACCAGAATCAATGAGTATAGTAAGAGGGATCTTCTTGAAGAAACCCTGGACCCACATGGTTTGTGGAGTAGTGACTCCTGCCAAAGCATGGACAGATATCTCTGGTGGAGCTTCTGGTGAAGGAGGTTCAGGCTGGTGAGGCTCAACCTCATCATCCACTGTTTCCTGAGCATCTACATATTCTTCCAGTTCCGGTGGAGAATCCACATCCAAGAGATAGAGCTTTTGCTGAACACATCTATGGCCCCGAGACCATTTCTCATCACAATTATAACAAAGCCCTTTGTCTCGCCTGACTCGCATCTCTGTTTCAGACAAGTGCTTGATCGGAGTAGTTCTGGGAGCTGGTATGACTGGAGGGTTGTGAGAACCTGTATTTCTGAATGGAACAAAATTAGATCTGGAGCGTTGTAGAGCACTAATCTTGTCTTCCGCTAACTTAGCCAACCCAAGGGCTTCCATCATTGTAGTAGGTCGAAACATTTTGACTTCTGAGCGAAGTGCATCCTTCAAACCACTGACAAAACAACTACGGAAGAATTCATCAGACAAGCCCTCTGTGTGATTAGCTAATTTTTCAAACTCTGTCTGGTATTCTCTTACAGTGCCTGTTTGACGCAGTTTAGTGAGTGCTCCTGTGAAATCATCAAAGGAACTAGGGCCAAAGCGCTCCAAAATGAGGGTGCACAATTCTCTCCACGTTGGGCCTACATTAGCCTTGATGTACCAACGGAACCATTGAAGAGCTTCATGTTCCAAATGAAAAGATGCAAGGGGGACTTTGTGGTTATCCAAAGTATTATGCAAGCTGAAATACTGCTCTGCCCTATAGATCCATCCAGTCGGATCAGAACCATCGAAGCGTGGAAAATCAAGCTTTGGTCCACGGAAATTGCCAGAAGAGGACCCAGTATCTCCTGAATGGTTTCGGCTCATGGCTGACTGCTGAAAGTTAAGACCCAGAATTTTGTCATCCAGATCTTGAAGTTTGGTTTTGAGGGATGCAATTTCCTCTTCCATGATTTTTGCTCCTGTAAGCGTAACAACCATAAAGCAAGGTTTTTTTTTTTTTTTTTTTTTTTTTTTTGGAATGGGTAGAAGATGAGAAACAAAAACTTTCTTAGTTACGGCAAACTTGGATTTGGGTAAAACTCATATAGGAAATGGGTGTTCGACGGGTGGTGGGAGACTATCTGGGGACAAGGGAAAAAGAAAAATGAGGGTTTCAAGGGTAGGGAGGAGAAATGAGGCGAACAGTCCAAGAGGGATAAGGGAGCAAAATGAGGAATTGAATCTTGTGGCTCAGTTTGGTGGCGATTGGATGAGAGGTGAAAAAGATAGGGCAAACCCTAAAATTAGATAAATGAGGGATTTAGGGCTTTGATATGTAAAATTTGGGGTTGGGTCGCCAAGGAAGGAAGTATGCGAAATGATATTGCAGACGTTCTGCGGAAGTATGAGCAGAAACAGAAAGCAAACAAGGAAGCTGCGACTAAAAAACAGAAATTTTTTTTTTTTTTTTTTTTTTTTTTTTTTTTTTTGAACAGTCGACTTAGAAAAATTCACTCACAGACAGAACAACTGAAAAGAGTTATTGCAATAACAAGAGATATTAGAAGTGAGAGGAACCTGAAGGCCACGACAGAAAAAAAATTTGATGTAATTTCCACCCAGCGAGCCCAAGAGAGTGCTCTGATACCAGATGTGAAGAACCTCCTTATAGCAATATCGTGAGAATGCTCGAAATAACAGAATACCAAGTGATAGTAGAACTCAGAATGAATCTACTGATCGCAGGCCACTTCAAGGGGGTAACCTCCTTTGAGCAAGCTCAATACAATAAATTCGTCCGTGCCCATCAAGGGCCTCAACCTATTCTTATATACTGAGTACGATCTAGAAAAGTAATACTACCTATGCATGTGGGATAATAAAATATACTCACGGGATGACTTACAAAGCATATGCGTCCAACAACACTACTCTAACAAAATAAACAGAAGGAACACACAGGTTCCTAACAACGCTCATCTTGAAAAATCAGGGAAGTCAATATCTGGTACCTGCAACCTGCATAAAATCCATGCATGTACATACTATATATATATATACTAAGCTAAACAGGCAATGGCAGGAAGTGGTGCATTGTGTAGATCCCGACTAACAGGTGACTATGACTCCCTTCCTTAACCACATCAGAAATGCCATACATAAGAAATAAACACGTACACCATACACATGCAAGTATGGGGTAAGTATCCATAAGAAAACACATGTGATAGTAAACCATCTAACTTATCATCATCAATACTGAAAATAATGTAATAATCATCATGCATACATGAAATGTAGAGTCTAAGTAATCTCAGCATATATCAACCGAATCCATAGCACAATATCTGATAGTCTCAAAACAATGCTAGTCTAATAAAGTTTGACCATGATAGAAACAATGTATCTAGAAAAATGTGAATGAGGGCAGGCACTACATCCACCCCCCCTAGGATTAGGCTTACTCCTAGAAGCCTACAAACAAGTAGGGATATAACTCTCGTAATCTAGCTACATCCTCCCATGTAGCTAAAGAGTCATTAGTAGGATCCCATTGGACCCTTACCTGCTCTATGGTTCAACCCTTGAGGGTCAACTCCCACTAGTCCAAAATACGAACTGGCTCCAAAGCCAGCTGCCCATCCTCTACCTCCAACGCATTCCAATCAAGAACATGTACTACATCAGGGATATACTGCCTAAGTACTAAAACATGGAAAACATCATGAATGCGAGCTAGGCTAGGCGGTAAAGCAAGGCGATAAGCAATTGGGCGAATCCTCTCAAGAATCTTGAATGGTCCCACAAAGCGAGGTGCTAGCTTTGAACCCTTTTCGTATCGGATCGAACTCTTCCACAGACACACTCTCAAGAAAACCCTATCTCCCACAGCAAATTTTTTATTTGTCTTATGTGCATCAGCATACTTTTTCTACCTATACTATGCTGTAGTCAAGTGCTCACGGATACACACTACCTGTTGCTCCATATCGCAAAGCATCTCAAGACCCAATAATATGTGATCCTCAAGACTGTCCCAACTCAAGGGTGTATGAAAAGGACATCCATATAAAGCCTGGAATGGTGTCATGCCAATAGAACTGTGATACCCATTGTTGTAAGCAAACTCCACTAGGTAGAGATAGTCATCCTAATGTGTCTGCCTATCCATCATATTCATCCTTAACATATCCTCCAAAACCTGATTCACCCTCTCTATCTAACCATTTGTCTCTAGGTGATATGTTGAACTGAAATTCAATTGCGCTCCAAGATCATGCTGCAGCGATGTCCAGAATGCGGATGTGAATACAAGATCCCTATCAAAAATGATATTTCAGGGAATACCATGTAGTTTCACAATGTCACACATAAAGACATTAGCTACAAAATCTGTCATGTAGGAAGACATGTTTGGTGAGAAATGTGCCACCTTAGTCAACAGATCAACGGTGACCATGATAGCATCATGACGATGAGCAATCATAGGTAATCCTACTATGAAGTCCATAGAAATGATGTCCCACTTCCATGAAGGAATGAGATTTGGTTGCAAAAGTCCTGTCGGATGCTGGTGTTCTGCCTTGACTCTTTGACACTCAAGAAACCTAGCCGGGTAAAAGCACAGGTCTATGTCACCGTTTGTGATACTAAAACCTGTTTTGGTCAAATTTCATTTCTCTATCAAAACTCAATTTTTTTCAAAAACTAAAAATACCCTTTTATAGATCTTAGATTCAATATCATCATTATATAATTTTTTGAGTGTTTTGATTAGTTATAATATGTTATAATCTCAAAGTATTATAAGTCGATATTTCAACATTTCAGAAGATGCTCCCTCAAAAAAGGAAAAAAAATAGTAAATCATATCAAAAAAAATAAAAAATTATATTTATCTCTAGAGGAGAGAATCCTCTTCACGAATATGTCATTTTTTTTCAAGAACGTAAAAATTTGATAGGAAAGTTTTGACGGGAGGAAAAAACTGTTGGATTATGATAAGGTCGAACTTGAGTACTTATAACAAAGAAAATATACATCAAAAATAATTATTTCTTTTTTTTTGCACTAGCTATACATGTCATCTATAAGATATTTTTAAATCAGAGCAAAAAAAGATGATTTGCATATACTTGTTTGACGGGAACTACACGCTATATTTTTTACAGTTAAAAAAGGGACTTCAAAATAAAATAAAATGAATAAATTCTTACTCAAAAAAATTATAAAAATTATAGGCATAAAGTTCATCCAATTCTACACATTTCATCAGTTTACATCATCTTCATATTTTAAACACAAATACCATTTTTTTTGTCACTAATGTTGATCTGTCACATTCTGATATCATGTTTCTTTATAAAAGGTGACACAGGTTTGTGCTTTTACCCAGCCACATAATCAGCAACGTCTTGCTTCATCCTGGACCAATAGAATAAATGTCACAAATCCGCATGCATCTTATTGACACTTGGATGTGTTGAGTAAGGTGCACGATGGGCCTCTGCTAGAATCAAGGTGCGAAGCTCATCCTGTAGCGGCACATAAATCCTTCCTAAATGTCTCTAAAGACCATTTGATTCTAGGACATAGCCTACAAACTTACCCTCCAAAGGTCTTCCTAAATCTATTTCTCTGCACACCTCCTGGTACCAAGAATCTATAGGAAGTGCCTGAAGAATCTGACTCCTCAAATCAACACTAAGAGTCATATATGATATCACATGTCTCCTACGACTCAAAGCATCTGCCACCACATTCTCCTTTCCTTGAATGCACTTTACCTCGAAGTCATACTCACATAGAAATTCCATCCATCGCCTCTGGCGAGCATTCAAATTAGGCTGCGTGAAAATGTACTGAAGACTGTGATGATCACTATGTAGCTCGAATCTATGCCCCAATAAGAAATGTCTCCACCTTGTCAAAGCATGAACTACCACTGCTAACTCAAGATCATGTGTAGGATAATTTATCTCATGATCCTTGAGCTTGCGTGATTCATATGCAATCACCTGTCCATTCTGCATCAAAATCACTCCAATCCCTTCAAGGGAAGCATCTGTACACACCATGAAATCACCTTTCGGATTAGGTACTGCTAAGATTGGTGCACCAGTCAAAAGCTCCTTGAGCTTTCGAAATGCTTCCTCACATTTCTCCGTTCATACAAACTTCTTTCCTTTCCTCTGAAGGGAAGTGATAGTATGCGCTATCCTGAAGAAATTTTGGACAAATCTGCGATAATAACCAGCTAGACCCATGAAACTATGAATCTCTGACACATTAGTCGGTGTAGGCCAATCTACTATTGCTTCGATCTTTGTAGGGTCTACAGAAATACCATCACCTGATATTACGTGCCCTAAATACTGAATCTCTGATTTGAAGAATTCACAATTACCTGCATTGGCATAAAGCTGATTGTCTCTCAAGCATTGCAAAACCAATCGTAGGTGTTTTGCATGCTCCTTTTGAGTCTTAGAATATATCAATATATCATCAAGAAACACAAGTACAAACCTATCAAGATAAGATCGAAACACCCCATTCATCAAACTCATGAAAACTGATGGAGCATTAGTCAGCCCAAAAGGTACCACTGTGAACTCATAATGCCCATAACGAGTTTGAAAGGCGATCTTGTGAATATCGGCTTCTTTAATGCGAAGCTGGTGGTATCCTGACTTAAGGTCAATCTTGGAGAATACTGTAGCTCCCTTGATCTGATCAAATAAGTCATCAATCCTAGGTAGAGGATACCTGTTCTTTATCGTCACCTTATTCAACTATCTGTAATCAATACAAAGGTGCAAAGAACCATCTTTCTTTTTCACAAAGAGCACTGGAGCTCCCCATGGTGACAGACTAGGTCAAATGCTCCCTTTGGCCAAAAGTTCCTCTAGTTGAAGACGCAACTCACCCAATTCCTGTGTAGTCATATGATAAGGAGCTTTAGAGATAGGTTCTGCTCCTGAAATGGGGTCAATGCTGAAATCGATGTCCCTTTTTGGGGGCATGCCTGGAATCTCACTTGGAAAAACATCTGCGTACTCCTCTAAAGTCGGGTGATCTAAAATCTTTCCCCTATTAGACATATATACTTCTTCTTCTTCTTTTTTTATGGAGGTCATCCACAAAGATGTTTTAGGTACCCGATACGGGCCCACGCGTGCCTGAAACCTCTTTGGCTAAGAGCCAAGGACTGAGGAGCATCCACACTGCCAAATTCACCGGGGCACGATCCCAGCCTCATCCCTTTTTGATGTCTTTGGACCTTGCACTCAGCAAGACTTGATCCCTGGTGGGCTCTTTGTGAGCCATTCAACTTCACTAGTAGTTCGATGTAGTGCTTGCCCTCGTTCACATTTTTCTAAATACATTGTTGCTATCATGGTCGAACTTTATTAGACTAGCATTGTTTTGAGACTATCAGATATTGTGCTATGGATTCAGTTGATATATGATGAGATTACCTAGACTCTACATTTCATGTATGTATGATGATTATTACATTATTCTCAGTATTGATGATGATCAATTAGATGGTTTATTATCACATGTCTTTTCTTATGGATACTCACCCCATACTTGCATGTGTATGGTGTACGTGTTTGTTTCTTATGTATGGCATTTCTAATGTGGTTAAGGAAGGGAGTCGTAGTCACCTACTAGTCGGGACTTACACGATGCACCACTTCCTGTCATTGCTTGTTTAGCTTAGTATATATATATTGTATGTACATGCATGGATTTTATGTAGGTTGGAGGTACCGAGTATCAATTTCCCTGAATTGCCAAGATGAGCGTACCCTATTGCATTAACTCAATGATAAGAAAGGGGAGATAAATTCTCAAGTCCAAATCCTAAACACTTAAACCATTTGTCCTAGAGAGGTAGGACAAGTATCTAAGATGTTTTACCCTTTGAATGTGTCGGATGACATAATTCGTGATTTGAACCCTTTAGACTGATTTTGTGTGGATTGTTCTATGATGGGTTTTCATATTTTATCTTAGAGGTCTATGGTGAATTTTATATTAATTAAGTCTAAAATTAAAAGATTTAATTAATAATTAAATTATTTTGGGGGAAATTTAATATAATATCAGGATCTTTTGATATTTTTATTTTAATTAATTAAATGGGAATCAATTGAGCAAAAAGAATTAAATAAAAGAAATTAAAATTAATAATAATAATAGAAATAATAAAAGAATTAAAATAAAAGTTATAAGTCTACCTAGAAGTAAATGCACCTCTTGATTGCACATATCTCTACAACATAGGAGTTAGCACACAAATTAAGCACATGGTGTCTACAACCCTGTGACCCATCTAGAAGGTTGGAAAAAGCTCGTGCTTAGTTACCAATGCTTATCTCATCCGCTAGTTGTTTCTAGAGACATTCTTGGTGCTTCCTAAGAGCTCTTTATATTCAGGCACTCCTAGAAGCTCGGGGAGCGTGTTCGGAGAACCCGGGAACGTTGGAGAAGAAGGAGCTTGCTCTGCAAATTTTGAGAAGTGATTTAGCATTAGTGTCTAGGTAGACACTCGTAATTTTTGCATATGTTATTTACACTTCTTGCACTTCTTGTCTTCTTCGTGTCTTCTGAATGCTTTATGAGGATTTATCATACGTTGAATATCTTGGCTGTATGCATTTTGTCATGGGTAGTTAAAATTCTATATGAGAAAATTTCACATGCGTAGATCTGAGAAATTTAGTGGACTAGGGTTTTCAGATGCTTATGGACAATCCTATTTAAAAGAATTAATGGGTAAATTTAGAGAACAATTATTTTAAAGGGAAATTCTTAACTTATAGAATTAGAAAGCCCTTTTTGTTTAAAAACTATGTATATGTTCTCTTTTTAAAATATACAAATCTGCATATATATATATATTTTTTAATTTATTTATTTATTTATTTATTTATTGAAACATTGATCATTAAATTGCAGTGGAAAATCATTATAATAAAATACTGAATTGCGCATGATAAAAACATTTTTTTAAAATGTTATAAATATATATATATATATATATATATAATAAAATAAGGATGGGAGGGGATGTTTTACCCCACCCAGTCCCTTTTTTAAAAATGCCGGCAGCCGAGCCTGTTGTCGCAGGTACTACAACTGTCGTTACAAGCCCTGCAACAAAGGCAGGCTGTACGACACTGCCTTATATGATGGCAGTGCAAATACAATTAAACTCGTTTTTTGTTTATCTATATGTGTGTGTGTGTGTGTGTGTGTGTGTGTGTGTGTGTTGTTATAAATCGATAGTTCATAATTCATTATTTTATTAAGAATTTATATATATATATATATATATATATATATATATAATTTATATATATAATTTTTATATATTAATTATTAAATTATATATATATATATAATATTAATGAAATTTTTAATTTTTCAAGTTAATTAGATTTTAAATAAATAATATAGTTTTTAATTAATCAATTTACTTAATTAGAATTTAGTCTAATTAAGGTTAATGAGAATGTTATAAATGAAATATTTAAGTTATTATTTTGGGGATTCCCAAGAGAAGAAATTGAGTTATTTGAAAACAACAATTCATTACCAAAATAACGTATAACGTATATTCCTAGAACATTTAGGAAATTGAAAATCTAGGAGTTGTGGGGAGAAACTTTCATCTATCAAATCAAGTACTTGGGTCAGAGAAGAACGTATAAACATCCCCTCACTCGATATCTAAATTTGAAAACAAAAACTGAGACCCCCACAGTTAATTCAACTATGTAATTTTAATGAACCAAAACATGTGCTTGTATTTTGTGTTTTCTCTATGCTATCTATTTTGGGTTTTTGGGTTGACTAGTTTGTTGACCAGTTATAGAACGTCTACCAGAGGCTCGAGGGTTATGATTGTGATGTCTTTTGATCTCGATATTTTTAAACCCAACCATGGTTATGTGATGGCATGCTGATTGATATGGTTTTCAGTTTTCTTGTGTAAGCTGTGATTTATGTAATCATTTATGGGTATCGATCAGTTGTATTTGGATTAATTTTCAGTCGCCTTGATGGGACTGAAGTGTTTATCTGATCTTGATGATGTCATGTTGTGACATGTTTTGACTCGACCATTTTGGATTCTTCGATTAGTATTACTTTAAGATACTTTTTGGTTACTTGTTGCGAACCATTGAATATATTGTTATCAATGATATCTTCAGTTGCCAATAGAAAACTGTTGTGGTCATGATTATCAATGGATGTTTTTCAGTTGCTCACGGAGATTTGATGTTCTTATTGTGGATTATCTTTTGGTACTTTTCCAGTCACTTGTATAGGACTGTGGTGATTTTGTGATTTATGATTCATGAGCTTAGGGTAGGTTATCTACTTGTAGTGTCAGGAAGTGGCTTGCAATGGGGGTCGGGGCCCTAAGTGGCTACCAGGGTAACTCATTGTAAGTTGTTTTAATAAGTGAAAACATTACACCTAATACTGACTTAAATGAACCTAATAAGATAGTTTTTTGTTCTTGCCCATGCCTTGAGTGCTAGTACAAACTAAGATGGGAGTAGAGAGGACGCTTGGTTGCAACCTTGCATTCCATAGTATGCCTCGTCAGTGCCTCATCAGTACGAGAGGATACTAGTGGCCGCATAGGGATCACTAGGGGGTCGGGGTCTATTGAGAGACTACCAGGGTAACTCTATCATGATCCATGCGATGACACTTTCTCGCTTACATAGTAGGTTTCCTACATGTCTTTGTGTGCCTTTGGGATTAGATGTCAGTTTGTGTTGGAACCTTTGAGTGAGTATACTTTTAGGATTCCTCAACTTAGTGAGTTTTTATGATATGTGATTGATAGCCTATTTGGAACTTGAGATTATCTCCTCAACGTGGTGGGAGTGGGCCATTTAGGTTCCATGTGGTTTGGTGGTAGTGCTTTTTCACTCTTACCATTTGAGATCTGTCTGAGACACCGTGGCTAATGCATTCTTTGTTGGCATCTATCTTCATTCTGTTCATGGATTATGGTGGTGGACATGTATCCTTATATCGATGATTAGCATATGTTAGATGATTTCATCTTATGCTTTATTTTGCATGATTAGATTTCTTATGCATATGTTGTAGTATGCTAGATTTCTTTCTGCATATGATGTAGTATGTTTTAGGAGTGACATTCCTACTATGATAATACCGATGATCTCTTCGGTGATTTGGAATGTTACGCATGGAGGGATGGCTAGGGCTCACAATGGTCTAATGATGCTATTTGTGATTGGGAGGAACCGTGCACTTAGATAATTATGTGTTGTGATTATTGGTTATCTGTTACGATGGATGTATATATCTTCTATGATGGTGTATCATGTATGACATGTGGTTTCATTTACTTTATTGCACTTGCATCATGGATTAGTATAGGATGATGATGTACTTTATTTTCATATGTATATTCTTTTATGTCTTTCATACCCTGTGGCATGTATAGTGGATGATTGAGCATTCGAAAATGTAATTTAGAAAAGGGACATTTGGAACAAAGCATATTATTTTGAGAACATTGGATTTATCATTATTACTTCATGAGGATGTGATGTTAGATGGAATTAGATAGAATCAATATTAGTTAATTTTGATGTGATTCAATGTTAAGGGATCCTTAAAGAATGTAACCTATTATTTATGTTTATGCACACTTTCAGTTGAATGTTTGTTATTGCTTCTGTTACTATGTGTATGTTGTGAATGTTTTAACTTTCATGTGAAAAAAAAAATGCTACCAAACTTAGTGAAACTTTAGGTTAATTCTTTGGATCCCTTGGCGGGGTGTTACACATATATAATAGAAGGGGATGATGTTAATTTTAATTTAGATACCTAATTTATGATATTTTTGATGAATATGGTGCCTCTATGGAAAGTTGTAGTAAACATGCCTCCTAATTTTTTTGATGAGCAACAGATGGATTTGTTTGCATACATGCATACCTGTCAAATGTGAAATTGGGTTGTATGTGCAAGGAAGAAATCTCTTTGACTCTTGAAATTGCTATGAAAATTAGTCTTTGGCGATCGATGTTGTCAATGTCAATTGTTGCATGTTGCAATGTTAGTCCTTGTGCTTTGGGTATGGTCAATTCTCATGCCATTTTAAGAGGTACTTGTTGATGAAGTCCACAGCTCAATGGTGTTATTGGCACATCCATTGGGTGATTTGGGTCCCATGGTGGGCCTGTGTAGTTTCTGAAGCAGACAACAATGAAGAGTGGGAGTTGTGGTGGTTTCTCAATGGCTACATAAACAATTTTTTGTACTTGTCCAAGTGCACCATTAACAACGCATGTTTCTACCCACAACTTGGAGGCTAGCATGACTTCTTGCCTTACATAGAAGTATCTTTGACTCTAGTTGTTCATCGACATCATCTAAAATTTTAGAACCTCTCAGTTATTCTACAATGCAAAGAGCTACTAGCATTGTTGAAAATATTAACATTTGTTTACAGACCTATTTTACTTAATCAAAAACAATACCATTTCATTTGTGGCAAATAAATGTGTAGATTGTTGGAAACTAGATTATTGTTCAAAAGTTAGGTAGGAGCTTGTCATGAAGTTTCCAGTCCGCAATCATTGCTCTTATGTTTTGTAAGTTTGACAAAAGCAATTGAAAGCTTACTTGAGCATCATCCTTCCGATTTTGGTGAAAAAAATTCCACAAAGTAATAACTGTACTCAAGTTGCACCATATGGTTCGCCCATAAGAAGTTGAAGCATACATTGGAATGTCTTTCACTAGTGGTAATTGGCCCAAATCACAAAATAGAAGCATTGAATTACCTCCAAATGGGATGTTGTTTAGGCATGGAAATGCTTCACGCAATTGTCTATCAATTTTTTCCATCAGCTTTGTCCCCATGAAACTGATTTCATCAATTAGAATATATTGGATGTGTTGGAAATCTGATTGAAAAACTCATTGTTGAAGATCAAAGAGGGAGATTGTTGAAAAAAAAAAAAAGATTGTTGTTAAAAGAATGTTTTCAATCATTGTTTTTTCATTGATATCAAACCTACGATTTGTAGGAATGACATTTGCTTATAAGATCCAAGTAGTATCACTTAGTTGATTGATGAAGAGGATTTGATCAACAAGATATAACAAGAATACCTAAAAGAAAGGTTGAGTTATGATGTTGTAATGAAGTGCAAGGATCAGCTAAGACAATGGTTAAATGATGTATTGATAACATACTCAAAGATAAAGAGGTTGGTCACACTTAAAAACATTGGAGGAATAAGTTGTAACAAGGTTGATTGCAAAGCTTAAACTAAAATCATTAGTAGGTGTCAAGCAAGTTAGTTGAAGTGAAGAAAATTCTCAGTTGGAGCCAAGTAACAGTAAATTGTAGTGTGTGCCGAGTGATCTTCAAGTGTCAAATGAAGTTCAAGTGCCAAGCATCAGAAAATCCTAGTTGGCACCGAATGATCTTCAGGTGTCGAGCATTAGGAAAAACACAGTTGATGTCGAGTAACACAGTATGTGCCGAGCACTAGCATTTCAATAGTGTCGAGCTGTTACATTATTTCAAATGACAAAGATTCACCAAATCTGAGCTGACAAAGAGGTTATCTTGAGTTTTGTGAATGAGTTGGAAGATAAGGATGATGAGCTGGTGGCACAGAATCTTATGTAAACTATTTTTAGATGAATTCAAGAGGATTATTCAAGAATTTTCTAGAGGAAACAAAATATTTGTTAGATGCAATGAATCCTACCTAATCCATACGAATTGAAAATTAAAGAATGGAAAAATTGAACGGGGAAAAAAACTCCAAGACTTCTATTTAAGGAGTCATAGACCAAGAAGCAAATGTTGTTGATATTGTTGTTGTTGAAGAGCCAAAAACTACAAAGTGGTTAGAAGGGTGTCAAGGAGAAGACATCTAGGAGAAGGAAGAGCACAGAGGCTCTGCTTCTACAAGTGGTCATGAAGAGATGATTGCACTAGTACATTGAGCATGGAGACTCAAGGCGAGTAAGCTTAAAAGGAGGGCAAGTTGTCAGAGTTTCAGTGATTGAAGGCCAGGCAATGGTATGTGCTGAGAAATGATCTGAGATCTACAAGTTAAGTTGTATTCTACAATCAAGTCAAAATCCGTAATTGTTACTCTCTAGCAATTGTATTAGTTAGGATAGAAGGAAAATCCTATGGACTTAAGTTGTCCTAACAACCATTTGTAAATCCTTTAACAGGGTGGCATTCCAAGTGAATGTTCTCTAACCAGGCCCACTTCTAACAGGGTTGTTAAATCCTCTAACAAGGTCACATTTAATAGTGTGTTGTAAGTCTTTAACAGGGCAGGCCTTTCACAGGGCATCACTTTAGAAGAGTGAGAATTGAGTAGCATGTTGTTGGTGGTTTTTCTCAAATTGGGTTTCCACATAAATCACTCTATTATGTGTTGATTTCTTATGTGTTATACTTGCATGTTGATTTACAGTAACTTGTTGATTAGAAAAGATAAAGCTTGGATGAATGAATGATTGAATGGGCTCACTATACTTAGTGAAAAGTTTGATTAGGACATTTGGACCTTGAATAACTGATTCACCCCCCTGTGCACCCCCCCCCCCCCCCCCCCCTCTCAGTTATTCTAAAGCATTTCTAACAATTGGTATCAGAGCCATCTGCTGATTTAGTTTCAAGGTACTAGAAGCAGGGAAGATCAAGATGTCTAAGAGAGAAGTTCCCAAGCTCAAAAAAAACAACTTTTCTGCATGGTAGAGTCTGATGAAATTGCACCTTGGATCAATAGGTGACTATGCACAAACTTCAATTGGAACAGAACATGTAAATCCAACAGGACCTCTTACTGCAGATGATTTGAATAAAAAGGAGCACAATCAAGCAATGCTGGAAATTGCCTCTACACTAAATTATGTAAAATATGATGACATCAAAGATTGCGACACTACATTCAAGATATGGAAAGCCTTATCAGATATCTATGGAGGAGATTAGAATGTCTAAAGAGAAAAGAGAGAAAGCCTAAGAGGAAAATTTGATGACATGAAAATGGAGGAAGGTGAAAATGCTTCTCAATATGCTGCAAGAATGAAAGAAGTGGTAAGTGCAATAAGAAGTCTAGGTGGTCAATTGGAAGAAGAAACTATCATCAGCAAGTACCTAAGAACTCTACTCCCTATCTATGCCATTAGAGTTTCAATCATCCAAGAGCTAAGGTGTGTACAAGGGAACACACTAACCTTTGAAGGAATAGTGAGAAGACTCATTGCATTTGAACTATACAATTTTGACAACTACAGACCTAAGAACCTTGAATCTTCTTTCAAGGCCAAGATGACAATAAAAGACACTAAGGAGGAGACATCAAACAAGAAGATAAGAAAAGGAAAACATGCATCCAGTGATAGCAGTGCAAATGAGGAAGATGTGGAATAGTTAGAAGCACTACTGGCTATGACATTCCATAGAGACAAAGGTAAGCTCCCTATCATATGTTTTAATAGGTCATATTGTTGCAAGATGTACACAGAAGAAGAACTACAAAGAAGGAAACAAGTACAGACACAAGAAAGAAGATGGCAGCAAAGATTACAAAGAAAAAGACAAGAGATGCTACATTGTTGGAGAAGATTCTAATGAAAATGATGATTAAGTAGTCTATGTGGCCATGAAGGATGAATCAGATAAAGATGAAGATGAAGTAACAACATTGCTTACTTGTGTGAACAAGAATGACAAGTGGATCATAGACAATGGATTCTCACATCACATGACAAGAGATAAAAGTAAGTTCATTACCTTTACTCAATATGATGGAAATAGTGTTAGATTTGGTAATGATGCTCCATGTTAAATCAAAGGAAAAGGCTCTATTAAACTCATAGAGAAAATTTCATATGATAATACATAATATGTTGAAGGATTGAACTACAACTTGTCGAGTGTATCACAGTTAGGCAATGTAGGTTGCAAAGTTGAATTTGAAAACAAAACTGCCAAAATTTATGATACTGATGGAAATCTAATAGGAAAAGGTGAACAAACTAGGAGTAATCTATTTTACCTAGATGTGGAAGATGCAACATGTCTTGTTGTTAGACTTGATGATGTGTGGTTGTGGCATAAAAGGTTGTGTCATGTTAATTTTGATAATCTGATTAGCATCAACAAGAAGAAGAAGGTCAGAGGGTTGCCTAAGTTAAAGAAACCTAAAAATATAATGTGAAAATAATGTCAACTAGGGAAGATGACTAAGTCTAGCTTCAAAAGAAAAACATACAATTCCAAAAAAGTACTAGAGTTAGTCCATACGAACTTATGTGGTCCAATAGAAGTGCAAAGCTACCTAGGAGACAGATACATAATGCTACTTGTAGATGACTATTCCAAAATGATGACTACTATGTTTTTTAAAGTAAAAATTTGATGCATTTCAAATGTTTAAGTGGTATTTGGCCACAGTTGAGAAGGAAACAAGAAAGAACCTGAAATGCCTAAGATCAGACAAAGGAGGTGAGTTCACATCAAAAGAGTTTGAAATATTTTACAATGAAAAAAGTATCAAAAGACAAACATCGGCACCAAGAACTCCACCACAAAATGGTATTGTTAAAAGAAGGAATAGGTTAGTGATTGACTATGCTAGAACCTTGATGATGGAGAAAAATGTTGCACTAAAAAATTGGAGAGAAGCTATAAGTACTGTAGTCTACACACTGAATAGAGTTCAAGTCAAGAAAGGTACAAATGCAACACCCTTTGAATTGTGGTATGGTCACTCACCTAATGTTAAACATTTCAAAGTATTTGGTTGTAAATGTTATATTCTTAAAGATACTAGAAACAGAAAGTTTGATGCTAAGAGTGATGGAGGCATATTCATTGGATACTCCACTAGAAGCAAAGCATATAAGTGTTTGAACACTAAAATTAACAAGATTTTGGAAAGTGTAAATGTAAATTTTGATGAGCATGTAGAAGTCCAAGTTGATGAGTCAAAGCAATTAGAGGATTATATATCCTTTGTATATTTCTATGAAGGAATGATTGTTGAAGATAATGTTGCAAATCAAGTTAGGAATCAACAACAAATTTTGGTATCTACTGAGTCTCAACCTGTGAATGTCAAGCTACATTGAGAAGCTTAGCTGCAGAATGTAGAAAATACACATTCTGACTTTGAAAACAGTACACATGAGAGAAATGATGAAATACCAAATGAAGAAGAAAAAAATGACTCTGAAGCTAAAGGATCAAATATGGAAAGGATAGAACCAAGGTTGGCCAAGTATGTGAGAAGATATCACCCTCTAGATCAAATCATTGGTGACAAGGATGCTAGACCAATGACAAGTAATAGACTGAGGAATGAATCATGTCTACTGAGTGAGGTTGAACCTAAAATAGTGAAGGATGCACTACAAGATGATGACTAGTATAAAGCCATGGAAGAGGAGATAGATCAAATTGAGAAGAACAAAACATGGACCTTAGTTCCTAGACCAGCTGATAAGAATGTGATTGGTACCAATTGGGTGTTTAGAAACAAACTTGATGAGAATGGTGAGATAACAAGAAACAAAGCTAGACTAGTTTGCAAAGGCTATGCACAAGAAAAAGGACTAGATTATGGGGAAACATTTGCCCCTATTGCAAGAATAGAAGGAGTAAGAACATTACTTACATATGCTGCATACAAAGATTTCAAAGTCTACCAAATGGATGTGAAGTCTGCTTTTTTGAATGGTATACTGGAAGAGGAAGTCTACATAGAACAACCAGAGGGATTTGTAGATGAGAAAAACAAGAACATGATCTGCAAACTGCACAAGGCACTTTATGGATTAAAGCAAGCACTTAGAGCATGGTATGAGAGACTGCACAAATATCTTGTAAAGATAGGATTTGAGAGAACAGGTGACAATAGCAACTTGTACATCAAAGCTAAAAAAGGTAAAGACATTTTGATATCAAAAATCTTTGTTGATGATATAATATTTGGAGGAAAATATGTTCTTTGCAAAGATTTTGCTTATCAAATGAAGCATGAGTTTGAAATGTCAATTTTTGGAGAAATCAAATTCTTTTTTGGATTACAAGTACATCAATTACATTAAGGAGATACTCAAAACATTTGGGTTAGAAGACTCAAAACCAGTCAGCACACCAATGGCAACTAGACATAAGTTATCTAAGAATGATGAGTCTGCTGAAGTGAATTAGACATTGCATAGATCAATGATTGGAAAGCTGCAATATGTTGTACATAGTAGACCAGACATTGCATTAGCTATTGAAATAGTGACTAGATTTTCTACAAATCCAAGAGAAAATCACTTAATGGCAATAAAAAGAATATTGAGATACCTAAAAGTAACTAATGACTTTGGTTTGTACTACAAGAAGAGAGAAAATTTTGAACAAAGAGCCTACATTGATGCAGATTGGGGAGGTAACATTGATGATAGAAAAAGCACCAGTGGAGGAGCACTATTCTTGGGAAAAAGGTTGATTACATGGATCAGCAAAAAGCAAAGCTGCACCTCATAGTCCACTGTTGAAGCTGAATATGTTACAACTGCTATAAATTACACTAATATTGTATGGATCAAACATTTGTTGCAAGGTATGAAGGAAGAGGTAACTGAGCCTGTGATACTTTATTGTGATAATATAAGTGCTATCAACATATCAAATAATCATGTAATGCATGCTAAAATCAAGCATATTGCAATTAAGTATCACTATGTAAGAGAGTTGGTGGAAGAAAAACAAGTGAAGATGGAATATGTTAGCTCAAAAGGAACAGATTGCTGACATTTTCACAAAAGCACTACCTAAAGATGCTTTTGAGTATCTTAGAGGAAAGTTAGGGGTGATACCCCTAGCCAAGGCTACTTGAAGCAAAAGCAAGAATGCCCTCCATCAAATGAGCTGATTGTTTAAGACAGTTCACATTGATGCAAAGGATGCTTACTTTAAGATTCATGCCTAAAGAAGTAGAAGTGTTGAAGTTCCAAATCAATCTCAAGTAAGGTGACAGAGGGAGAAATTGAATGAACCTGTAAAAGTTACACCTGCATATTAAGATGCTAATATGTCTTTGGCATTGTTGTCAAAGAGGGAGAAATTGTGAGAAATTGATCAACAACATGTAATCAAATGAAGATAGAGGGAGAAGTTGACATAAATAATCATAATTTGATTAGAACAACAGAAGATGAACAATACTGAGGGAGGTAAACAAAGAACAAGGATATAGTAGCTAAGAAGGAGAAGCATAAATGAAGCAATCAGATAGTAGAAGGAGATGTGAAGTTACAATTACTTTTTGGCATTTGACTTACTGTTCTAACCTAGTTAACATATGGTTGAATAGTTTAGTCTGATGGTTGATCAATTTGGTTTGCCATCAATGCCAAAGAGGGAGATTGCTGGAAATCTGATTGAAAAATTCATTGTTGAAGATCAAAGAGGGAGATTGTTGAAAAGAAAGAAGAATTTTGTTAAAAGAATGTTTTCAATCATTGTTTTGTCATTGATGTCAAACCTGCTATTTGTAGGAATGACATTTGCTTATAAAATCGAAGTTACTATCACTTAGTTGATTGATGAAGAGGATTTGATCAACAAGATGTAACAAGAATACCTAAAGGAAAGGTTGAGTTATGATGTTGTAATGAAGTGCAAAGATCAGTTAAGACAATAGTTAAATAATGTATTGATAACATACTCAAAGATACAAAAGTTGGTCACACTTAGAAACATTGGAAGAATAAGTTGTAACAAGGTTGACTGCAAAGCTTAAACTAAGATCATTAGTAGGTGCCAAGCAAGTTAGTTGAAGCTGAGCAAATTCTCAGTTGGAGCCAAGTAACAATAAATTCTAGTGTGTGCCAAGTGATCTTCAGGTGCCAAGTGAAGTTCAAATGTCGAGCATCAAAAAATCCTAGTTGGTGCCGAATGATCTTCAGGTGTCGAGCATCAAGAAAAACACAGTTGATTCCGAGTAACACAGTATGTGTCAAGCACCAGTATTTCAATAGCGCCGAGCTATTGCATTATTTCAAATGATGAAGATTCGCCAAATCTGAGCTGACAAAGGGGTTATCTTGAATTTTTTGAACAAGTTGAAAGATAAGGATGATGAGATGGTGGCACAGAATCCTATGTAAACCATTTTTAGGTGAATTCAAGAGGATTATTCAAGAAGTTTCTAGAGGAAACAAAATATGAGTTAGATGCAATGAAACCCACCTAATCCATATGAATTAAAAATTAAAGAATGGAAGAATCAAGTGGGAAAAAGAACTCCAAGACTTCTATTTAAGGATTCATAAACCAAGAAGAAAATGTTTTTGATACTGTTGCTATTGAAGAGCCAAAAATGGCAAAGTGGTTAGAAGGGTGTCAAGGAGAAGACATCTAGGAGAAGGAAGAGCACAGAGGCTCTACTTATACAAGTGGTCATGAATAGATGATTGCACTAGTACATTGAGCATGGAGACTCAAGGCGACTAAGCTTAAAAGGAAGGCAAGTTGTCAGAGTTGCAATGATTGAAGGCCACGCAATGGTATGTGCTGAGAAGTGATCTGAGATCTGCAAGTTAAGTTGTATTCTGTAATCAGGTCAAAATCCCTAATTGTTACTCTCTAGTAATTGTATCAGTTAGGATAGAAGGAAAATCCTATGGACTTAGGTTGTCCTAACAACCATTTGTAAATCCTTTAACAGGGTGACATTCCAAGTGAATGTTCTAAAGTCCTTTGACCAGGCCCACTTCTAACATGGTGGTTAAATCCTCTGACAAGGTCACATTTAACAGTGTGTTGTAAGCCTTTAACAAGGCATCACTTTAGAAGAGTGAGAATTGAGTAGCATGTTACTGGTGGTTTTTCTCAAATTGGGTTTCCACATAAATCATTGTGTTATGTGTTTATTCCTTATGTGTTATGCTTGCATGTTGATTTGCAGTAACTTGCTGATTAGAAAAGTTAAAGCTTGGATGAATGAATGATTGAATGGGCTCACTATACTTAGTGAAAAGTTTGATTAGGAAATTTGGACCTTGAATAACGGATTCACCCCCTGCCCCCTCTCAGTTATTCTAAACCATTTCTAACAGGATGAAGTGCATAGCTTGTTGGAAAGAAGCTTGCATTAGTGTCATTTTTGTAATTGGAATCCAAAGTGTTGAATGAATTATGGATGCTTCAATATTGAATGTTGCTAGCCCTATTGGTGCAAGAAGAAGTGGCGATGGCCCATTTGGTGTTGATTTGATTACTATATTTTTTATGCAATTTAATCAAGTGAGATTTTCTTGCTTTTGTTGTCCCTTGAACAATCATTTTTAATGGATACTACATTGTGGTTGCTTATGCATGGGAAGCAACTATATCATTAGCTATTTTTTGCTCTTGTGATAGTGTTTTCCAAATTTTTGAAAGTATCATGGGCTACAAAGAATGTTTGCTATTTGGAGTCAATGAAGGAAGTTGCTATAACTTCTTCAAAGGTATTCTTATGAGATTCTCCCCAAGCATGGTTGATATCTATCCTGCGTCGACCTAGCATGTTTAGTTCATCAATGTGAATAGGCCTTCCTGGTTGTAATTCAAAAAGGACATGTCATTCATCACGATTATCTTCTTCCATAGCTTCTGTCTCCATATCTGGGCTTTCTGGAATGTCTTCTTCTATAGTTGTTTCATTTGATCTGTCCATGTGCCATGAACTATACATGGTCTTGAAGCTTTCCCAATGTTGTATGATGTCTTCTTTTATATTTCCTAAATCTTGTTCAATGTTTGTGAAAGGGTAGTACAACATTAGTTATGTCCAAAAGAATGTATGGAATGAGCTATCATTCCTAGCAGGGATAGTGGTGAATCTTGGAGATTTTTGAACAATTGCATTCTTAGATCATTATTTCCACTTATTATTTTTGCTACTGGCTCTATAAGACCATTTTTGAGTTGCGTCTAGAAGTGATAGTGTTTCTAGGTGTGGTGGCCGAGACATGTATATGTCAATATGACTTGGAGATATTGTTGTGGATGTGGGGGAAATGGAAATGTGGTTTGCATTTTGTTTATGGACTGAAAGGGAAACAAATTTCCTACTACAAATGGATACGGGCAATTTGAGTAGGAGGTGGGAAGTTTCTTGAGCTCCAATGTCTCTTTCAACAAGTGAGTGAGTTAGCATATTTATAAATGCAAATGTTGCTAGTCTATCTAGTGCACAATTGGTGGATATATGAGATAGCATTGAATGAAATGTTTCATATTTGTGTTCAACTTTTGAGGCATACTTTGCTATATATTTGAGAACTGCATTCATTAATAGGACTAGTTGATAGTCTACATTGGCTCTCCAAATGGATAGAATTGATGGGTTGTATAGGTTGAGGCGATCATCATTTCAGGCAACATTGTATTGTCGTTGACCATTTTCTACTAAAGAGATGTTTGATTTGTCTTGCATAGGCCAAGGGGCTTTGTACTGACAAACCATACTTGATTTCTTCTTTTGAAGACAAGTTTGTGATGTACATTTTGTATGTCGTTGGACATGATTAACTAGTTCAATGTAATCATCAAGAGTGTTTCTTGTCAAAATCTCTCTTTTTTGTTGTAAGCAAGGATCATCTATTGGTGAACGATGAATAACTTGATTCCTACTTTCAAAGGTTCGTGGGTTCCATGCAGAGACATATTTATCAATGTATGTGATTGCATTTTCAACAAATTGTTGGTTATTTCAATCCAATTTGTCAAAATTTGGTGCATTAGGAAGCCAAATAAACCCATGGATATGTGTGGAACCTCTGTGTTTCCATTCATACCTAAGGGAAAACAAAATTAGTACATAATATATAAATGGATATAAAAACTCACTTGTAAAGGTAATTTTCTATGTACTTGTACCAAAAGTCCTTTGCCCCTAGAATTGTTTCAAGAACCTCTTCTCAAAATACAGTGAATCTATGGTGCATGTAAAGCATTGTAAGGTGAGGGTTTTCAATTATATTTTGTAGTCTCTTTTTAGTTGCTACATGTTGGCTTGAAGGAGTTGTTGAAGGCATGACATTTTGTAGATCTACCCATTTAGTATCTTCTGCACTAAGGGTGAAGAATAGTTTTGGACAACCAAGTTGGATCACCATATTAGATAGCTCTCCTCTTCTATCATTCCAGAAAGGCTTTGTTCCACGTATCTTGGATATGAATCACATCAATTGATCTGTGAGCTTGTCATCGAGTAGATCCTTTAGTCTTTGCTAGAGGGCAACAATAGTTGGGGGCAATGAGTCAGTAACTTGTCATTTTACAAACACTGATTTTGTTGCTTGTATTTGATGTCGCATGATTAGGTTTAGAAAAAAGTATCTAAAACGTGGATGTTGCCCAAATCTATTATCATCGAATCACGTAAGGTGTAGTGCATATTCATGCATGTGTACATCCTTTAGTCATTATTTCCTGAAATCTACTTTGCCCATGGGAAAGAGTGTTGGAAAAGCCATTACAAATAAGCCTTCAGTGTTGTACTCATTAATGGGAAATGAAGAAATTATCTTCCATTTTACTTTATGTGTTGGGCAGCCACTTCCTATTTCAAGCAAAGATCAAACCTTGACAACCTCTATAAATGCTGGTGGGAGATTTGCCACAAAAGAAGATTGAATTTCTTCCAAGTTTTGTAGAATTTCAGCTTCTATAGCTTTAGTTTCTAAGAAACCTGATTCTTGATGATCAATTGTTCATGTTGTTTCATAGAGAAGGTTTGATATATCAGTAGGAGTAGTAGGTAAAGATGATAATGCAATGTCATCTACTTGTACATCTTTGTAATAAGGATCATTTTGTATTTTGTACATGAGTGCTTCATAGACTTGATATCTATTAACATAAAAATTGTACTGTTGTTGGCCAATGCTTTCCCTATTGACAATAATTATGTCTAATTAACATATGCGCCTTGGCAAGTGAGTTGCAATTGCTGAAATATCTTGAGGGAACGAAATGGTTTGACCATTATATTAGAATTGTCTGCCTCTTGCATAAGTAACCTAGAGCATTGGACTGACTCTAGTAATCAACATCTCTTCTATTTGAGTTAGTATTTTCAAACAAGCAAGTTTTTCTCTAGGGTCCATGTTGTTCCAGTTAGAGTATCGATGGCCATTTTTTTCTATTGCACATCTACTACACTTTTTTTTTCCATCAATTTTTTTTTTGATACTTGGATAACTTTCCATGCATATTAAACATGTCGGCATGTTTGAGATGGTATCTAACTTTGAATAGAAGTTTTTTCTAGCTATGTAGTAATCAGGACTGAATTGTGGTGTCCTTTCCATTGATTCAAGTCGGATGGAATTTTGGATTAGATTTTCAAAGTGAGTTGAAACTATTGGTCATGAGATGGTTGGCATATTTGATGATGGTATTGATGGCTCACATCTTGTAGATTGTAAGTTGTGTTGTTCCCATTGTTTCTTATTGATAATTTATGCTCTTTAATGGTATCTTTTACGTTGCATCTCATTCCACCAAGCCCTTTTGACTTCATTTATGTCATTTGATACTTCCATTGCCAACTACAATATTCAATCTTTTTCAGCTATAGCAATCTGTAGATGATGAGTTTGTTTAATAATTGGGTTCTTAAGAGTTTTAAGTATAGTAAATCAATTTATTGAATTAATAACTAATTATTTAAATCACGGTATATTTGAAAAGTATAAAGAAACTATGATTGAAAAGTAAATTAATAACTAATTCTTTAAAGCACAATATATTTGAAAAGCATAAGGAAAGTATGATTGAAAAGTAAAAAGTAATGTAATGTAACGAAGTTTCAAAACATAATACAAACCAAATAGATATAATATCAAATTAGATTTGGTATAAAATATTGTTGAAAGTTTTGTGCAACATTATGTACATTTGCATCAAAAATAACAAGTCCTAGAACTACAATAGATACATAAAATCTTAAAGAAAATCTGAAAGTAGTTATAGAATATCTCAAAGCATCTCAAAACCAGACATAGCAATGCTTTGTGTAGCATGTCCATCAAATTTTGATGCCTTCATTTTGAGATCAAAAAGGAAGTAACAATTGATGATTTTGCCCAATATTTGTTCACCACCATCTAGCTCTGCAAGCAGTAGTTGAAAATCTTCGGCAGAGACCCCCAACAAGGCATTTGTTGGTCCTTCAAATGTTGTAACATTTTGTAGTTCCCTTATTTGATCTCACAAATCCATTTTCAATATGTAGCTAAAATCATAGTTGACCACATCAACTAAACATTTTGGGCATTCAAATGTACTATCTGAAGGTTGAGTGAATTTTTTTTTGCATTTTTGCTCTCAAAAAATTTTGGACATGAGAGATAGTATAAGTTGTCTAGATGAACTTTTGTAATTGTAGCTTTTATACATGCAGCTTCTTCCTCAAAAATGGTTCTATTCAGCAATGATGAAATAGGTATTGGATTTTCAAAGTTGGGGATAGATAAGGTAGTTTTTGACAATGATTTTGATGGAGTAACAATGGCTTTTGTGGCAAGCCACTTTTCAAGTGTTCTTACTTCCAATAATTTTGGTTTTTATTGTAATTAAGGTTGGAGATATACTATCTAAAGCCTTTTCTCTCCATGATATAATGCGAGTAGATTGGATCAAGATTATTGGGTAGATTGGTTTTAGAGGCATTGCTGAAATGTCACTTCCTTTAGCTTGGCAAAGGTCCCCCCAAAGTGTTATATCCATAGTACGACAATAGGACAATGCCAATGACATCTACTACAAGGCTAATAGGTAAAAATTGCAGTGATTTTAAACTTCTAATGTTGAAACACTGCATAGGTATGGTGGAATCTGTAGTTGTTGAAACAGTAATAGTAGATGAGTTTTGTAGAACAATCTCAAATGGGTTAGTAGAGCTATTATATTTCAAATTAGCCAACCTGATTGGATAACATTATTAAATTCTTCAAACTACATCATTGAAGCATGTGACATGTATCATTGTATTCTCTTTATCAATATAATCAAAGCCAAATAATTTTCCATCACGTCCACCATTTGTAAACCTATGAATAGGAGTTTTACTTAGTGCCCTTCCTTCAATAGTCTAAATTTTATGATATGGGATCAACGCTTTAGTGGGGTTATTGTTGGTGATGAGCAAAATTGTTCTACTATAGAGCTTGCTTCACCGCTACTAAAATGTATTTCTTTTGGAGTAGTTTCAAATGGATTGAGCTTACTTGTTGACAAGGTTGTTGCTTTTAAAAGAGGAGTTGGTGTTCCAATAGTTTTTGCAGTAGTTGATATTACTTTATAACTATTTACTAAAGCTGCGCTGCAATAAAAAATATGCAAAATTTAGCCGAAAGTCGTAAGGAGGAAAAACAGAGTAAGAATGTTTTTTTTTTTAACATACATGAAATTCAAGAATTTTTTGCATTTGTAATTTTTAAGGCTGATGATCGATCCTCCTTGCAAAGTGGTGTCTTCAACAAAATTGTTCAGTTGTTGAGGAAGTAGGCAAGGATGCGTGTTTATGCAATCAGAGAGATGTAAACGGTAAGTAAAATTTGTGGAACGCTGATGGAAACACAACCAAAGACCCAAATGAACACACAGGAAAAGGGAAACATCTTATTATCAATAAAAATTCCCTATGGGCTTACAATAGTATGATTCTAGAGGAAGAAATCCTCTGCACAATACCTTCTCTCTCACTCCACTGAGAACTGCCTTTACAATGCCAGAAGTGTTCTTAAATAAGCCCCAAATGATTTAGGATTAGGAATACATTCTAGAATATGCCAGTTGGCATCCACTACCAAAATAGAAGGTTCTAGAAATCACATTAGAAGTAAGTGTAAAATTAGAAGAATCCAGAAACAGTAGTCCAATTTCTGAGAGGCATAACTTTTGAACTGTGACTCCGATTGACAAACCGTTTACATTTCTAGAAAGCTCTTGAAGCGCTCTACAACCCTATGGATAGCTTTTCTTGTCCCCCATTTTTTGGCCCCCTATGAGGCCGTTTAGTGCCCTAAATTTGACTTTGAAGCACTCTTAGGAGTTCTCCAAGAAAATTAAAATTGCAATAACTTTCTAACCGTAAAACCTTTTGACCTAATTCTTTTTCTAGAGTGCTTTAAATTACAAGTATAATCATCCCTCCAATATACACCCTCTAACTCATCATAATTTTGGCTCAATTACAAAATAACTCATTTTATGCATTTACATTTATCCCAAGGTGCTTAAGGTGCTTTAAAACTCTAACCCAAAAGACTAATAGTGGAATTGTGAGAGTTAGAACCTTTATTTGACCCAAATGGGTATCCAAAAATGAAAACACATTAAACAGAAACTATCTCTATGCATGTTTGTTTTGGGTGATACAAGATTGCCCTTACACCACTGGATGCTCCTGCATCAGACACCCATGGTAGATTGAAAAGTGACCCTGTCACTTTATGGTAGAGGAAAACCCAAATGGGCAACCTCTGTTGCTGATATCCAAGTTGAGTCCTCTATTGGTCATCCTTTCCACTTCACCAAATACTCTTCATACTGCCTATTTCTGGTACTCCTACCCACACAACTATCTAGAATCTCTTCTATCTCCTTCTTCTTAGAAGTAGGAATTGGACATGGTTCCAGCATCAACTCCTCATCTACACCATCATCATGATATTCTGTTATGTCTACAATGTTGAAGATAGGAGAAATGTGAATCCCGTCTGGCAACTCCACCTCATACGCATTTCTCGAGTCATGTTTCTTCAAAATTTTGCAGGGGCCAAACTTCTTCATTTCCAGCTTGTTGTAAGTACCCACTAGAAACCATTCCTTTCATAAGTGTACCATAACCAAATCCCCTACTTGGAACTCCTTATGTCTCCTCCTTTGATCTACCCTAGCTTTATAATATTGATTCATATCGATAATGTGTGCATGGACCTCCTCATGTAGGCTCTTGACATGTTCAGCAAATTCTTCTACCGTGGCACTTGTCCTCTCTCCTTGCTCCATCTTCCTTAATTTTGGTGTAGTCCTTGGGCTACTTCCATACACAATTTGGAATGGTGATCTACCAATACTTCTATTTACAAAATTATTGTAAGCAAATTTCGCTTGTGGTAGAATCAAATCCCATCCCTTGGGCTTATCTCCCACTAAACACCTCAATAAATTGCCCAGACTTCTATTTACCACTTATGTATGTCCATCAGTCTGTGAATGATGTGTAGAACTAAAATTCAATTTTGTCCTCAACTTCTTCCATAAAGTCCTTCAGAAATACCCCACAAATTTAGTATCTCTATCGGAAACAGTACTCTTTGGGAGGCCATGTAATCTCACTACCTCTCCAAAAACAAGTCTACAATATGCATATCATCATGTGTCTTGTGGCATGGAATGAAATGTGCCATCTTGGAGAACCTATCAATCACCACAAACATTGAGTCATTACCCCTTTGTGTCCTTGGCAATCCAAGAACAGAATCCATACTTATGTCCTCCCATGGCTTTGATGGAACAAGCAATGGTTGATATCCTTTGGCTGCTTGACATACTTGACAATTCTATACAAACTTCTTCATATCCTGTGACATTTGAGGCCCAAAATAATGTTCTCTAATAATGGCAATGGTCTTATCTCGACCAAAGTGTCTTGCCATCCCCCCACTATGTTTCTCTTTGATCAAATTTTCCCTCATGGAACTCCTTGGAATGCACAATTGACTGCCCTTGAACAACATACCATCCTAAATCAAATAATCTAGCCACCTAGTTCTATCTACAGTAACAGGTTCTTTACAAGCCTTCCATGCTTCAGCAAAATCAGGATCCTCAATGTACAAATTCTTGAGTTCATCAAACCCAACCACTTCAACCTGCATTACTGCCAACAACAATTGTCTCCTACTCAATGCATCTACAACCCTATTAGACCTTCCACTTCTATGTTTCAACACAAATGTATAGCTCTGCATGAACTATACCCACTTCAAATGTCTCTGGTTCAATTTACCTTGGCTATTTAGGTATTGCAATGCCTGGTGATCAGTATACAAGACAAATTTTTTTGGCAATAAATAATGCCTCCATTTCTTTAAGGCCTGAATGATTGCATAGAACTCCTGATCATAAATAGAATACTTATTTGCATCATTCAATTTTTCACTAAAATATGCAATAGGCTTACCTTCTTGGCTCAATACAGCCCCAATAGCACTGCCACTAGCATCACAATCTACCTAGAACACTTTACTAAAATTAGGAAGCGCCAACACAGGTTGTTCTATCACCTTCTTCTTCAACAATTCAAAACTCCTTGAGGCTATTATAGTCCACTTGAACTATTTCGTATCCCTCCTTATTGTTTCAGTCAAGGGTGCACATATCCCACTAAAATTCTTAATGAACTTCCTATAAAAACTAACCAGACCATGAAATGATCTCACCTCAGTAGCAGACCTTGGAGTAGGCCATTCCAAGATGGCTTTTATCTTCTCTGGATCCATTTTGAGACCTTCAAAAGATACAACAAACCCCAAGTAGACTAACTTTTTTTTTACAAAGCTACATTTCTTCAAATTAATCAACATTTTCTCTTCTCTTAACCTTTCAAGGACTCTACATATGTGCAATAAATGTTCATCCAAAGTCTTGGTGAAGATTAAAATATCATCCAAATAGACAATAAAAAAATTTCCCAAGAATTTCTTTAGTACCTCATTCATAAGCCGCATGAAGGTGCTTGGCACGTTGGTCAGTTTGAAGGGCATGACTAACCACTCATATAGACCCTCCTTAGTCTTGAATGTAGTCTTCCACTCATCTCCCTCTCATATCCATATCTGATGGTAGCCACTCTTGAGATCTATCTTTGTGAAGTATTGAGCTCCACTCAAGCAGTCCATAAGATCATCCATTCTCGGCAAAAGGAACTGATACTTGATGGTTATTATGTTTATAACTCATGAATTTGTGCACATTCTCCACTCCCATCCTTCTTTGGTGCCAGTATTGTAGGTACTACACATTGACTCAGGCTCTCTCAAATCAAACTCTTCCTCAATAGTTCCTAAACTTGTCTATTTAGCTCCTCAGTTTCAGTAGGAGTCATCCTATGAGCAGCCTTGTTAGGCAAACTAGCTCCAGGGATTAAATATATTTGATGAGTGATCTGCCTTACTGGTGGCAACCCTTCTGGAACATTATCAAAGATGACATCTTCATACTCACTTAATAGGCCTAAAACTTTAGGTGTAATTTCACTACTACCTTCCTTATCTCTTCTAGGAATCAAAGCATAACACATACGCTGATGTTTCATACCATCCAAAAAATTTATTCTATCAACAAGACATATCCTAACACTACTGCATACCTTTTCACCTTCCTTTACCAAGGGCTTCAATTTGTGGCGAACTCTATCCTTTTTCAAAGAGTATATAGTTGCATGACCATCATGTACAGCATGCCTATCAAATTGCCATAATATTCCCAACAATAAATGGCAGACATCCATTGGAATAATGCCACAAAGAACTTCATCATGGTAACTTCCAATCTTGAACTTCACTAAACATTGTTCACTGACTAGGACCTTATGATCATCCTTCACTCAAGCAATCTGATAGGGTTGGGGGTGTTTCTCCCTCTTGAGCTTTAGCTTAGAAACCATCTCCTCAGACACCAAGTTTTTAGTGCTGCCACCATCAACAATCACATCACAAAACTTACCCTCGCACTTGCACCTGGTACAAAAAAAACTCCTCCTTTTTCTAGGTTCAGTCTCACCACTTAATAAGACCCTTTCATTTACAAGAACCTCTCCTCTTTTTGCATCCTCAGAATGTGATGGCTTTGCATCCTCATCCACATGAGCAACCCTTTCTTAACCATCAACTCTCTTATTTGTCCTTCCTTGTCGTTGAGGGCATTCAAATGCACGATGACCTTCTTCATTGCAATGAAAACAAGTACCACAAAAGCCTCCTCTTGCTAATCCTTGTCCATGTTCTCTACCTCTTCCTCTTTGATCTCCAAAGTTTTGATCATGGGAGTGATTGAAACCCTCGTTCCTCTAGTTCCTGCTAGTACCCACATCTTCATTTTTCTTTTGGGTCTCATTTTAGCCTCCAGATGACCTATTGCCGCCCCTTCCTCCTTGACCACACCCTCTTTACCTTCCTTCAAACCTTTTATTTAGCTTCTCTTCAACTCGTAGGGCAAACTAGTATGCATCTTCGATGCTAATCATTCTAACTAGACTTAACTCCTTCTAAATGCTAGGTCATAACCCACTAAGGTAACGGGAAACCTTCTCCTTATTTTCTTCTACACACCCTGCCCTAATAAGGAGTCAATAAAATTCCTCCGTATATTCCTTGACATATTTTCCTACTTGCTTTAATCCTTGCATTTTCTTGAAAAAATCAAGCTTGTAATCAGCAGGAATGAACTGCTTCTTTAGTTTGTCCACCATGTGATCCCATCTTGTGATTTTCTCCTTTCCTCTTCTATTTCTTTCCAGCTAAATCTCTTTTCACCAGATTTTGGCATGGCCTTCGCAAACTTAACTCTATCTAGATCCCTAATATCCTCATACTCAAAATACTCCTCTAGTTCATTGATCCAGTCAATCAACTCATCAAGGTTTAGATTTCCTAAAAACATATCCACATCAATTTTAGGTCTTTTTCCAAGCTTTGAAATGGCCCTAAAAAGCCTCTCCTCTGCCTGATTTAGGACTTCCACTTCGTCTTCCCCTTCCTGTCCAATATTTTCTTCTTCTTCATTTTCTTCCTCACTTTCGTTGCCTGCGGCAACATTCAGTCCTCTACAGATCTCCTCCTGCAATGCTTGAACATGTCTCTGGAGGGCTCTAACCTCAGGAGTAACAACTCCAGCCCTTCCACCATGTTCCCTTCATGGAGGCATCTTCTTGTCTCAAACCCACAACCTCACAGTCCTGGTGCATACTGCCTCATAGTCGGCTCTCTATCTACACACTCAAGAAAACCTACTCTAATACCACTTGATGAAAACACAACCAAAGACCCAAATGAACACACAGGAAAAGGGAAAAATCTTATTATCAATAAAAATGCCCTATGGGCTTACAATAGTATGATTCTAGAGGAAGATATCCTCCGCGCAGTACCTTCTCTCTCACTCCATTGAGAATTGCCTTTACAATGCTAGAAGTTTTCTTAAATAAGCCCCAAATGATTTAGGGTTAGGAATACATTCTAGAATATGCCAGTTGACATCCACCGCCAAAACAAAAGGTTCCAAAAATCACGTTAGAAGTTGGTGTAAAATCAAAAGAATCCAGAAACGGTAGTCCAACTTTCGAGAGGCATAATTTTTGAATCGTGACTTTGATTGATGAACTGTTTACATTTCTAAAAAGCTCTCGAAGCAATCTATAGCCTTATGGACAGCTTATCTTGTCCCCCATTTTTCAACATTAGGCCATTTAGTGCCCTGAATCTGACTTTGAAGTGCTCTTAGGAGGTCTCTAGGAAAATTAAAACTGCTATAACTTTCTAACCGTAAAACCTTTTAACTTGATTCTTTATCTAGAGCGCTTTAAATTACAAGTATAATCATCCCTCCAACTTACACCCTCTAACTCATCATAATTTTGGCTCAATTACAAAATAACTCATTTTTTGCATTTACATGTATCCCAAGGTGCTTAAGGTGCTTTAAAACTCTAACCCAGAAGACTAATAGCGGACCTATGAGAGTTGGAACCTTTATTTGACCCAAATGGGTATCCAGAAATGAAAACACATTAAATAGAAATATCTCTAAGCATTTTTTTTTGGGTGATACAAAATTGCCCTTACACCACTGGATGCTCCTGCATCAAACGTTGTTGCTTCATTGGTTGTATACTTGTAACTTGTAAAGTGGGGTCTTGACTTGGAATTTCTACTAGGATTTCCGCAATTGCATTTGCAATTATTGATGTCATTACATCTAGATTGTTTCATTGATAAAAATGCGTAATAAAAAATGCATTTTTAATCTAGCTTACTCTGATATTTTAAAACATTTGTAAATAGGAAAACAATCAAAGCATTGACAAGCAGAGTAACAAGTAAAATAGAACTAAATTAATATATTATTTTAAAATGCATAATTGTCTTTAAGCTACATCATTATTGAGAGTGATATGCTCCATGTGCATCTCAGCTTAAGTGGGTACCTATTTATTTGAAAGATATTATTTATGACATTTGTTATATTATACAACAACATTATTCTTGTATCATTTGTAACATATTTTACTTCTAGGAATAGCAATATTTGCATTTATATTCTCTATCTAGAGCTACACTCACTCCTTATTATGGGCTCTTCTTGGGCCTTTAGGTCTGATGGTATGACTCTGTATCCTAGAGTGGCTATGTGATGCTGTTGTTGTTTGTCTGCCACAATTGTGGTTGTTGTTTGTGGTGGAATAGAAGCTTGTTCCTTTGATTTGTATTCATCAATTTGAGGTAAATTTATGAGTGGTGGCATTATTGGCTTTGGTAAAAAGTGAGATAGAATTGATGCAATAACTATTTTTTCCTACGGGTTACAGTCCATATCTTCCTTTGTTTATTTATGTGCACCATTGCTTCTAGCAAAGTTTCATTGTCATAAGGCATATCACAATTAGAACAATCATATGTTTGCATCATTGCTTTCCCAACTTTAATTTAGGTTGGGTGATGAGGCCTTTTCCTTTTTATAGTTATAGTTATCGGCATCTGAAGTTGAGTGAAAAGGTGAATTGTAATACTTATAATTGTAAAGGAAATTAGGCAATGTAAATAGTATTTGTAAATATGAATGTAATAATCAATGCAATATAAAATGAAAAAGAACCATAGTACCTAATAATTGTAATGATAAATGTTAAAATACAATAATATTTTCAATGGTGTATATCAATGTATATTCTCTAAGTTTGATATTTTGAAAAGTACGTAGTAGTAAAAAAAATTTATACAAATAATTTCTATCAAGTTTATAAATCTTTGTAATTCAAGAGCTATGTAAATAGGTGTTTTTTTTGTACCTTGAAGTGATTTGAATTTAGAATCTGCAATATCAAAAGCTTTGTTTGCTATCAATTATGTGTGCTCGAACTTCTGCAAAAAATAGCATATAAAAAAATATTTGCTTAATTAAAGATCAATAAAAAACAAAAAAAAATGGTGTATTCTTTTTTTGTCGTATAACTACTAAGGTAACTAACTTTAATTATCATTCCTTATTGGCACAAATATATATTACAAAATATTGATCACTTTAATACAAAATATTGAAACAACCCTAATTGTGATATTGACATAAACCATAACCTTTATCTTAATTCGAACTATAATATAAAACACAACTTCATCAAAGAAGAGATGATCATATTGATAAGCCTAACCTCAACCTAAACTTAACCTTGGCCCTAAAAAGAAAATCAAACCTTAAACATAATACTAACTATAATGTAACTTTCGTAAAATATTTAAATAAGAAGTATCCATATATAAATTGGAAATAATAAAATTAAAATGTTAATATTAAATTGAAAATTAAATTATGTAATATACTATTTAATTATAATTTAATTAATTAAAATTAATAGAATAAAGGACTAGTCCATTATTTGCATGTTCTTTGATAATTCAATTACTAAATATACTTATTCAGATGGAAAATTTTGTCACTTTGAATACCAAGTATAATTATTCATGATTAATTAACACATTATTTGGCAATACCAAATATACTCATTTTATATCATTTCCCATGTAAAATGAAATTGAATTGAAATAATTATGTAATTAGAACAAAATTCAATTGAAATAATTATCATCTTTAAGAAATATTTTGTATAAGGTTTCTACATATGTACATAGTTTTCTACCATATCTATCATTTTAGGTTGCAGTTTCTTTCTATATTTGATCACTTTATTTGTTGTTTTGTTTGTTTATGTCATTCAATATTATTTGTTTGCTTGTTTGCTCTGAGTTGTGCATGAATAGCAGATCATTTAGGCAGCTAAGTGGTGAATATTTCTATCATGAAAATATAATCCTATTATGAGTTTTAATTTTTTATTACAAGATTGAAATTTAGTGAAAATTAGAAAAGAAAAATATTTTTAAACAAATTTGTATTTGAGAAGATGAAGGTTTTTGAAAATAGGAAAATATAAATAAGTTAAAGGGAGAGAAACAATTACATGTAACTAACCAACGTACAAATAGAGAAGTGTTTTGTTAAGGGAAAAAAGCAGAACAATATGACAAACATCTATCATACATACTCTGAAAACTTTATTAATTTGCTCCATCACTGCATTATTATAAGAGATCTGCATATAAAACATAGGAAACAAATTCTAAAATAAAAGAAAAAACCACACACTAAGAAAGAATATGTGATTCTAATGCATTTTAAAATTATTTTCCTCATTTCTATGCTGATTAATTATAGAGTTCTAAAATGCAAGATCCTTTAAAAATACATTTCAATAAACTTATTTCAATTAGACTCAATATTATATAATGGTAATTGTATATATTTTCGAAGCCTTCAATTCATGTATCTTATCGAGCTATTTTCACTTTTCTAAAAATGAATGTATTATTAATAAGAGAGAAGCCTTAAATAGTGATAAACATGAATGTAGCTAATGATTATATAAACTTATTCTTATGAAAGTGAGAACTATAAATCTGATATTTGTTGAATGTTTTTTAATCCATGCAATCCATCAGAGATGGATATTTATTCTTTCTTAATTTAAAAATATTGTAGAAAAAATGAATGTAGCTAATGATTATATAAACTTATTCTTATGAAAGTGAGAACTATAAACCTGATATTTGTTGAATGTTTTTTTATCCGTGCAATCCATCAGAGATGCATATTTATTCTTTCTTAGTTTAAAAATATTGTAGAAAAAATGAATGTAGCTAATGATTATATAAGCTTATTCTTATGAAAGTGAGAACTATAAACCTGATATTTGTTGAATGTTTTTTTATCCGTATAATCCATCAGAGATGCATATTTATTCTTTCTTAGTTTAAAAATATTGTAGTAAGATTATTTTTTCATTTTGGAATGATATTATATAGAAAAGTTGTCCTTATTAGGTTTTAGATCATATTTTATATTTTATAATTAGAATATAAAGTAGTGGAGGAATATTTTAGTTAATACTATATAATTATTCTATTAGAATTCAAGAGTAATGGAAGGAGATTCATCTCCATTTTATTTACTTTCTCATATGTTGACTCTATTCTTAATAGTTTTAATAGTTGTATTTTATTTTTTCAAGAAATGGCAAATATTGATACAATTGAGATGTCTTACTTATATAATTATATCTAGAGTGCAATCAATGGATGGACTTCCCATTCAATCAACTTTTACCTTTGATGGATATTCGAAAATACAAAGTAATATATAGATAGATAAGTAGGAGATAATTTCCACAGCAAGTCAAATTGTGATATTGCTATCAGGATTTAACTGTGTAATTTTGAGTCAAACTCATTGACCCATGTTTCATGAGTAGTGATTCGACATGAATCCATCTCTCATGAGAATAAATAGAACACTTAGCACTTATTGGATCTAACGATACTTAGCACTCATTGGATCTAGCACTCAAAATTACATAGTTAAATTTTGATAGCAATATCACAATATATAGATAATTATGTGAAAAAAAATAGGAAACTCATCTAAATCATATTGTAATTAAAACAAAGTATAATTATTCCAACTGCACAAAGCAACAAAAAAAGGGAAATATTCTATCAAAGATTTTACAAAAATTATACCCATCGTATGCTTTAAGAGAGCAAGTATCTTATAGAAGTAACAATTGATGGTGACGAATGCATCAGGCGCAAATAGTGAGATCTAATGACCTAATTTCAGCTAAGCGAGACAGTCACAAACGGAGTATGAATAGGCCACATCAAGAGACAATAGGAAAGAGGCAAATCTTAGAAAGTGAAATAGTCAAATGAAACCCTGCACCAAGTGGCCACTGTCATACCTTTCTTACTGCACATCTCAAACACACGCATGCTATAGTAAAAGCATGTCACAAGCCACAATAATATGACCATGGCCAAGGCGGTGTAGAAATGTTGAGGGTAAACATCAAGGCGACACGACAAACCAAAACTGTAGCAGGTCATAGGGACATGCGTGTGGACACCTTACCACGAAAGCACAAAGCCATAGAAGGGTGGTGGCAAGCACTCCAAATGGGAAGTAGAACGGTGGCCACCAGAGCAACCCTATGAAATGCTCCATTGGCAGCACATCCCGCCTAACGCAAAGCATGCTGCATTGCAGAGAATGAATAGCATGGCCTTCAATGCTAAACGTAGGGATGTACTAATCAATGAGATTCGTGATATGAATTCTAATGGAGAAAAAGAAGAATTCGGTCTACTTGAAAAGATTTGGTTTGTTGATGTTCTACAATGTTTGGGAATAGATCGATATTTTCAAGAGGACATCAAAATTGCACTTACGATGAGAGGCACCAGATAAAATAGACTATTTTACAATCAAACACGAAATAATAAAATAGAATAGAAGATAATGCTTACCCTTATAAAAACATATTTCTCTGACCTCAAGCAGTTCAAATGCCAGTTTCTACTTTCAATCCCTGATATACCTGTTCATTGCACAGACAGGTAAGGTCAGTTAATGTGGTTTAATTGACCAGTTCCTACCATAGAATTAACAATCCAAAGTAGAAACCAATCGTAAGCTTGTAGAAAATAAACCAAACTAGTAACAATGAGTGGGAAACAAAAAAAAAATAGTAAAACCATACCGAATGCAATTTGTTGAATCCAAGAATAGCAATGAAATTTTGGTAATTGCAAATGTACCAAAGAAGTCAATTTAACAGATGAAGTGCAACTGAAATTTGGGGTATGGTGGAAAGATGTTCTTTAATGGAGAAACCTGAGAGTTGTCATGGACAGTGATGGTTAGATGAGATTGTGTGATACATAACCAAATTTATAAATGTATAACCAAATTTAAGAGGACAAATTAAACGATTGAGATGATCATTATCATCTTGCACAGCATTTTATTAATTATTGAACGTTGATTTTGAAAGTATGTTTTTATACTTCAGTAAAGGGACGCCTTTGGCATAATAATTTAAAGAAGGAAAACAATTTGTGAAGCTGCCTTTTTTCTCTAATTAGGAGTTACTTCTTATTTCCAGCTCTCTTTTTAAGTAGTCAATGTCAAGCAGTGCTCAAATTACATGGTGAATTGAACGTTGAATAAAGGTAGGCTCCATACCTAGATTCTGGTTTAAAAAAATTTAGCAGTATTTTTAAATAATTAAAATAATTTAAAGGAGGAAAACAATTTGTGAAGTTGCTTTTTTTTGTAATTAGGAGTTACTTCTTATTTCCAACCCTCTCTTTTTAAGTATCATTGCTCCACAAAAATAGAACAAAATTTTGTTTTATTCTTTTCATGTCATTTACAATATGCATGAGAACATTTTAGCTACTTTAACTTAAGTAAAATTGGAGTTAAAGGTGAGAGACAATTTAGTGGCCACCCATGAAGGCAACCTTTACAATCTTGTTAAGGTTTCCTTTAAACAATTAACAATTTATATGCTTAAAAAAATTGGAATTTCTTTGAGTATCTGTTTAGGAAAATTACATATTAAGAGGCGAACAAAAAACTCTTGTTATGTTCACACTTGTGTTGAAATCAAATAATATATTTTTATAAGCTATTGATATATATGGGAGATATTTTGTTTGGCTTTAAATTCTTGATTCTGCCTATGTTGCTTTAAAAGTGGGTCATCTTTTAGATGGTCCACAACTAAATCAAATAGTTCTTCTATGAAGATGATACAAGAAGATAAAAAGTTTTAATTCAACAAGAGAATAAAGGGTCAATAGTTGGTCCATCCAGTGTTGATGGTTTTGCCATGACTTATAGAAAATCTAATTTTTTAAATCTCCTCACATCCTAAAAGAAATGGAACTCGTGACTAAATTATAAAATAAGTTTTCAATTATAGGAGAAACGCTTACTAGATTTCAAGATATCTATAATGAAAACCAAGAAAGGGTGATAGAAAAACAAGACCAAACCTTTATGATATAAATTTTGATTATATTGTACAAGATCTTTCGTACACTAAGCAATTTTTTAGGGTGCCTACTTGCTATTGATAATGCGGACTATGTTCATTTAGTGCCAAGTGTAATGCCCAACTGTAGTTTTCTTTTTTGTTCTGAGTTGCCAAATTCTTTTAGGCCAAGTTTCATGCATTTGTTAGTTTTAAAGATATTTCACGACTTGGATTACAGATATATCAATGATGATTACTTAGTTGACTATATTTCACTTGTTGTTTGATGATTATGATTGGTTGTGTATTAATAATGTTTGAAATGATTTCCTTTAGTGCCAAGTGTAATGCCCAACCATAGTTTTCTTTTCTATTTTGAGTTGCCAAACTCTTTTAGGCCAAGTTTCATGCATTTGTTAGTTTTAAAGATATTTCACAACTTGGACTACAAATATATCAGTGATGATTACTTAGTTGACTATATTTCACTTGTTGTTTGCTGATTATGATTGCTTGTGTATAAATAATGTTTCAAATGATTTCCTTTAGTGCCAAGTGTAATGCCCAATAGTAGTTTGCTTTTCTATTTTGAGTTGCCAAACTCTTTTAGGCCTAGTTTCATGCATTTGTTAGTTTTAGAGATATTTCATGACTTGGATTATAGATTTATCAGTGATGATTACTTAGTTGACTATACTTCACGTGTTGTTTGATGATTATGGTTGCTTGTGTATTAATAATGTTTGAAATGATTTCCTTTAATGCCAAGTATAATGCCCAACCATAGTTTGCTTTTCTATTTTGAGTTCCCAAACTCTTTTATGCCTAGTTTCATGCATTTGTTAGTTTTAGAGATATTTCATGAATTGGATTACATATATATATATCAGTGATGATTACTTAGTTGACTATATTTCACATGTTGTTTGATGATTATGATTGCTTGTGTATTAATAATGTTTGAAATGATTTCCTTTAATGCCAAGTGTAATGCCCAACCGTAGTTTGCTTTTCTATTTTGAGTTGCCAAACTCTTTTAGGCCTAGTTTCATGCATTTGTTAGTTTTAGAGATTTTTTGCAACTTGGATTACAGATATATCAGTGATGATTACTTAGTTGACTATATTTCACGTTTTGTTTGATGATTATGATTGTTTGTGTATTAATAATGTTTGAAATGATTTCCTTTAGTGCCAAGTGTAATGCCCAACCATAGTTTGCTTTTTTTTTTTGAGTTGTCAAACTCTTTTAGGCCTAGTTCATGCATTTGTTAGTTTTAGAGATATTTTATGACTTGGATTATAGATATATTAGTGATGATTACTTAGTTGACTATATTTCACCTGTTGTTTGATGATTATGATTGCTTCTATATTAATAATGTTTCAAATGGTTCATAGTTAATAAATGTGATTTCTTTCATAACAATGTCAAATGATGTCTTTAATGATAGTTATTTTATATTCATAGTGATGTATCATTATATCTGGGCATTTAATGAGCTGACTCATGATTCATTATCGTACTTACTACATACTTGTATGTGTATGGTGTGTGTATCTGTTTTACTTTTTTATCTGATGTGTCTGATGTGGCTAAGGGAGGGAGTCATTGTCACTTGCTAGTCGGGATCTACACAATGTACCACTCCCTGGCATTGCCTATTTAGTTTAGATATATTTATATACATGTACATGCTTGTCTTTTATGCAAGGTGCAGGTACTGGGCATCAACTTTCCTGAATTGTCAGGATGAGCGTGCTCTATTACAATACTCAAATGGTGAGAATGGAAAGATAATGATCAAGTCTAATCCCAACCATAGCCTAAATACTTGTCCAGCAAGGAGGACTCGTAACAAATTGTCTACCCTTTTAAACCCGTGAATCTTTATGTGCTTATGTAGTTTGATTTTCACTTTGGTTGATTTCTTTATGCATTTCATGTGGTTTGACTTTGTGATTTTTTTGATAGAATACTTATTTATGATTCCTGGATTGATTGTTGATATTAAGTTATTAAATGTTACTTAACTTAAAAAGGAAAAATTGTTAAAAATAGGACAATGTTTCTTTATTGGAATTTTCGTGAATATTCAGTTAAATTAAAAAGATTTATTTTAAAGTCCTAATTTAGAAAGTTAAAGATTTAGAAAGTCCTAATTTTGTTACAAGAGGAATTTCACCCAATTGTCAAATTGTTAGCATTAGCGTGAGGTAAAGTTTGAAAACTCGAGATTGAATATTTCAAAGGAAAATATTTGTTTGCTTCATGTTTTCTGGGTGTTTGAAACTTGTTTGATATTTCAGTCATTTCCCCAGATTTGTGTGAATGAAATTAAATTCTCAATTATTTCTACAAAAGAAATTTTTAGGGAGAAAATGCATTTTGAGGCTAGTGTTGTTTGAAATTTTAATTTAATTGAATTTATAGTTTGATTTAAATATCTTTGTAATTATTTTTAAAGAAAAAAATAGAGTTGTTGGAAAAAATCATCCTTCAAGCCTATACCTACAACATATATATATATATATATATATATATATATATATATATATATATATATATATATATATATATAATTTTAAAAATAATAATAAAAAACTTTGGGGAAGGGGTTCCCCCACCTTGTGGGGTTTAGGATTTTATATATATATATATATATATATATATATATATATATATATATATATATATATATATATATATATATATATATATATATATATATATATATATATATATATATATATAATTGTTTATTTTTAATTATTTTTAAAATTATTAAATTTTTATCAAAATTATTAAATTATTTTTATCTTTTAAAATATGTTATAATATTTATTAAAAAATAGTTTTTAAATTATATGTTTTTAATTTAAAATGTGGTTTTGTAAAAAATTGAAATGGATTTGTATTAAACTTACTTTTTTTTTAGTTTTTTTAGTTTTTTATCGGCAAACAGCCGAAGTCTAGATTAATTATTGTTATTTGTTGTAATTTTTTTTTTTTAACACATTAAGTGAATTCGAACTCAAGACCTCCCACATAAGAGGCTCACAAGTTACTATTGTGTTGTAGGCTCTTGCCTATATTAAACTTAGTTTTAAAATGTATACTCCATTCTTAGAAAAATATTAAAATCTAAATGTGATTTTTTTCCTAATGAAGTTGGGTATTTAAAACACATTGATTTAATCATGATGATCTCATTGGCTTATGACATTTAATTTTGTCTACGAATAATACTTTGAATGGATTTATATACCTAGTTCGTAGGGACATTATTTAATCTTGAAATCATATATAACCTAATGATTAAAGATGAATTTTTATTGGTTAAATTAAACTTTAGAAAAAAAAATGTTTTTTTTAACCATGTAATCTTGGATATTTGTATTTTGTATTGATAATTGCTTATAGTCATATATCATCCATTTCATGGTGGTTCTTTTTCCTGTGAGATTGTCTAGCTAACCAATTAGGATGTGCACCAGAGGCTTCTTCTTATTGTGATTCTTTTATGATGTTATATATTGTGGATATTAAGATGAGCTTGCATTTTAAACTGAATATTGCATTTATGGGGTGTTCTATGTGGGGTATTTGTGTTTATTATTTTTGGGCTACCTATTAAGGAACCAAGTTTGATCATTTTGGGTGTTGTGGTATAGGACACAATTTTGAGATGTTTTGCATAGGATAGGATGTCTAGGTACATGTCTTTGGGAGTGTTTTGCAGTAGGGGTCCAAGACCCAAAGTGGTCAGTGCCAGGGTAACCTATTGTAAGTTATGTAATAAGTGATAATCTAGTAATTAATATTTGGGGAAACACACTAAAAAGACAAGTTAGAGATATTTGTCTCACCCATGCCTTGAGTGCTTATATAGACTAACAATGGGAATGGGATGATACCTAGTGAAAGGTATGATTAGTTTTCCTCAACCTCATGAGCGGGTATTCTGGCTTTGCATGTGTCACATTGAGGGTCCCGGGTTCAAAGTAACTAGTCCAAGGCAACTTAACACTTGAGGGTTTGTAGATTTTGTTTGTGCCTCTGGTGGTGTACTTCTTGTCAGATGTATTTATTTATTAGTCATTTATTTTCATTAATGGTGGTTGATGATTCATGGTTATTGTACTTTTGACATGTGGCTTTTGACTTGAGGTGGATATCTTCTGCTAAATTTATCTCATGATTTTGGTATTCAATTTATATTGTATTCAATGTTCTTTCAATTTTTCTATTTGTAGTTGTTACCCTTGAGATAGTTTTGGCTATTAGGATTCCTTGCCTAGGAATATCTATGATTGATTAGTTGTGTGTGGATCATTCATTATCTTCCCTGCACGCTGGGAGTGCAAGCCTGACTAGGTGACCACAGTTGAGAGGTAGCGTCTTCTTACACCATTTGGATCCCCCTCAAATTAAAAAATGTTGGATGTTCGCAAATGCAATTGTACCATTATCATTCTTATTCCTAGCTTGGAGACTTCTTTGTAGTTGTTGTATATATATGCTCTCGTGTATCTTGTATTCTAACGTACTTATATATTTTCTCTCATACCCTATGACATATGCAGTGGATGTTATTCTTTGAATGTAGTTTCATTGTATTAGTTTTACTTATGCATTTTATTATGAGATTGTATATCTATTATTTCTTTATGATCATGAGACATTCTACTTGAAACATTAAACTAATTAATACAAACTTCTTAACGTAACTCAATGTGAAGGAACCCTTGAAGAATGGAAACTATATGTGTAAGTTCTTATGTGTACATGATGTGTATGTGTATATGCTTCCACATTGTTATCTTTTTTTGTATACACTTTAAAAATATATAGTTCAGTAAACATTGTAACATTTTAGGTTTATTTCTCTTGGGTTCCTGAGAGGGGCACTACAGACTTGTCCAAGATCAAGTGCTATGGTTGTCACAAGTTATGCCATTATGCCAATAATTATCTAAAAAGGAAGAAGAAAAAGAAGCAAGTGTTAGCTTCAACAAGTGCAAATAAAATCTCTTATAGAATGGAGGATGGGTTTTCACTCATAGCTTTCATAGTTAGCTCAACCTTGCAAAGTGTTTGGGATGCAAATAGTGGGTGTCATTTCATATGACAAGAGTTAAACGGTACTTCTCTAGATATAAGGAGGAGGATACCAAAATCTAGATTTGCATGGGGACCTTGTCCAAACTCAACCTAGTTGGAAAAGGGATTGTTCAATTTTAGAGGGAGAATACAAAGTGTATTCCCCTTCACTATGTGTTGCATTTGTCAGGCCTAGTTATGAATCTTATTTTTGTATTTGTCCTTCAAGATAAAGGCTATAATGTACTCTTTAGAGGGATGCATATGTTGATTAAGAGCAAGGATTGGATGCAATGCCTACCCCTAGTTTACTTTTCATGTTGTATTGCTAAATTCTTTTAGGCCAATTTTGTGATTGTATTTTATGATTAGTGATACTTGGTTATTGAATTTGACTAGATGTTATTTCATATTCAGTTGATATATTTGATGAGCTACTTAATACATGATTATTTTAGGATTTTATGTTTATCCTTTCGATGATGACATTTTATATGTTCATATAGTGATTTTAGTTATTTCATGATGATAGATAGATGTATGATTTATATGTAGTTTTCTATGGTTATTTTCCCCATACTTGCATGTGTATGGTGTACATGTATGGTTTGCTTTATATATGATGTTTCTGATGTGGTTGAGGGAGGGAGTCATAGTCACCCATTAGTTGAGATCTACACAATGCACCACTTCCCACCATTGCATGTTTAGTTTAGATTATATGTGTATGTACATGCAGAAATTTTATGCAGATTGCTGGTACCAGACATTGACTTCCCTGAATTGCTAGGATGAGTGCGCCCTATCACAGTATCTCAATGGTAAAAGAGGGGAGATAATCCTTGAGTCCAAATCCTAACCCTAAGCCAATTGTCATAAAAAGTAGGACAAGTATCTGAGATTTACCCTTCTAAATTCATCAAATGATGTTAATTCATGACAGTACTTTATAATGCACTTTCGTATTTAGTCTTGTGGGTCTGTTATGATTTTTAGTTATAATTAAATCAAATTAAAAGATAATTTAATGATTTGATTTAATGAAAATTTTATAAAGAAAATTCAATATTGAATTATATTTAATTAATTAAGAAATTGATTAAATAAAAGAATTAAATTTAAAGATTTAATTAAAGTTCAAATTTTGGCTTAATCATATTTATTTTATTTAATAATAATATATTTAGGAGTTTCATTTTTATAATAAACTCTAAATAATATTATTAGTTAAATTGATAAATATTTTATTTAAAACATCTCAAGATTTAACAAAAGAGAGAAAGGAATTGATTTAATAAAGTTTATTTTAATTAAATTGTAAAAAGGTTGCAGATGAAAATTAAAATATAATATAATAATTAAGAAAAAAGTTTCACATGATTGCAAAATCGAAGTCTTAATTTGGGAAAAGCTCTTTATTAAGAAATTAGAGCTCATTTCTCTATACACAGGTTTGGAGGAGCCAATTTCTAAGAAGAGGGTTTCGAAAGAAAGGGAAATTGTGTGCGAGTTATGTACATTTGGTTGTTTTAGCATCAGGTCCAAGTAGGATCTTGTAGGTTTTGTGCAGTAGTTTCTTTCTTTGAAATATCTATCTTCTCCATGTCTAAATGAAATTGTTTTTAGATTACAATTGGGTTGAAACCTTTGTGAATTTATCGTTCTTCATTTGGAAACCTCTGTAAAAGAATTGATGATTTGAAACCCTTGTTTTGTAAGTTTAGATATTCGTATTTTTTTATTAGGGTAGGGTTTGAAAAATAAAGAAATCAAAACTTGATATACAAATTTGATTGGTTGTTTGTAATTTTCCTATCAAATCTATTATGTAAATTGATATATATATATATCAAAATAGTACTTTTGAAATTACCAATTAACAAAAAAACTGGTGATTGCTTTCTGATTATACCTTGCTATCATCAAGTATTTATAATTTTTGAGGGCATTGTTTGTTTAGATTTTTATTATAAACCAAAAATTAAAATTAAAATAAAATTGTAGAGGGGTGATGACCTCCCCCCCGCCTCAACTGCAAAAGCAATGGTTGGCATAGCAGTGCACACTGCCAAGGCAACAGACGTTGCTAAGGCAGTGGCTGCCTTTGGTAGCCAAGCCGCTAAGCGACTTCCCATCTATGGGTAAGTAATATGAATTGCATTATGTCTTTGGTGCTTTTTTTAATTGTTTACATTATATTATTAATAATTATTAATATTATTATTAAGATTATTATTATTTTATTAATATTATTATATTAGTTAATTTAATAATTATTATTATTAATAAATAATATTTTATTTTATTTTATTAGTAATTTAATAATTATTAGTATTAATAATTTAATAATACTTAATAAATTTTAATAATAGTATTAAATTATAAGGTGTGGTAATTGTAAATATTTTATATAAAAATAAAATAAAATAAAATAGACATGTTTTTGATTTAAAGAGGGTACTTTCCATTTAATATTTGGAAGTGTTATTTTTTTTTAAATGTGTTGTGTTTATAGGAAATGGTTTTCTACACTAAATAAATTGGTTTTCTTGGTGAAAATTGAACCTTATGTTTGGTTTATTGGGTTGGTTCTGGGTTTTGACTTAGTACGTTTGACCAATCATGTTGTTTACCAAAGGCTTGGAGGTTTTTTTCTATAATGATGTTATGTATATGATCTTATATGATCTTTTATACCCAACCATGGAGATGTGTCACGTATTTTCTATGATGAGTTTGTTCAGATATTTGTGTTGCTTTCCAATTTCTTGTATAGAATTGAGGTGAATGGTGTGACTTTTCTGGTGTAACCTTTTAGTCTTCAATCAGTTATCTTTTGATGTTTACCAATTGCTTGTATAGGACTGAGGTTAAGTGGTGATGCCTTTTGCTTATACCATTGAGATCCAACAACTAGATGTCATTGCTAGATGTGATTGTGCAGTTGTACCTTTCTTTATGATCTTGTATTTTCATTAGATGGTTATATTATGTTGTATTATATTTGATTATCAAATATCTTATGAGATGTTGTATATTATTTAGGATGTATACTCTTTGAGCTTTTCATACCATCTGACTTGTACAGTGGATGATTATGCATTCTAGTTATGCCAAGTGGCATCTTATATAATTGTATATTATTGGATTCATATTTGTGGATTATTCCATGAAGTGGATTTTGGTTATGTGTTAGATCTAATATTAATAAAGTTATTTAAATATGTGATTCAACGTCATGGGACCCTTAAGAGATGTAATATGTTTTTGGATGGTTGTATGAATGTGAGTTATTATTTTTGCTATATTATCTCTTCTTATTATTATCTTTTTTTTTAATGTTTGGCAAACTTAGCGAAACTTTAGGTTAATTTCTTTTGGGCTCCCTGGAAGAGCATTACTTCATAAATCACTTATATCTATTAAAGTTTAGAGTGGTTGACTTATAGGTTATAGTTTAATACTCCAAAGGCACTCCTTAATAGTAGTAATCTCAAAGATCATGGAAAGCTATGGAATAAGATTATGGGCCATATACATCATGGATAACTTAAATTTCTTCATGAGAAAATAACATGTATTCTAGAGTTGAACACAGAGTATGACGATGTATGTAAGGGATGTGTTTTAGGGAAGTTAGGAAAGCTTCTTTTCCAAGAAATGACACTAGATCCAAGGGTGTTCTTGATCTAGTACATTCAAATATATGTGGACCAATGTTGACAAGTCCCTTAGAGGATATGAGTTCTTTATTACTTCTATTGATAATTTCTCGAGGAAGACTTGGATATAAATCTTGAAGACCAAAGATGAGGTTTGCAACCTCTTCCGAGAGTTCAAATCTCTTGTGGAGAATTCAATGAGAAGGGAGATAAAGGTTCTTCAGTCAAATAATGTAGGCAAATAAAAAAGGGAAAGCATTCAAAGAGTACTATACTAGCAAAGGAATCAAGGGAGAGTGGATTGTTCCTTACAATTTACAACAAAATGGGTTTGTTGAGAGGAAGAATAATTCTATATCAGGGGTAAAAAGGGCTATGCTACATGACCAAGACATGTCATGATACTTATGGGAAGAGGCATGTAGTATGACAATATACATATAGAATAGGGTTCCACAAAAGGTACTAGAGAAGATGACATCAAAGGAGGCTTTCACAGATAAGAAGCCAGATGCCAGTCACTTTAGGATATTTGAAAGTATGGCATATTTTTATAGTCCAAGAGATGCATGTACCAAGTTAGACCAAATTGCAGAGAGGGAGTACTTTGCAAGGTATAATGAAACCTCAAAGTCATATCGATTATTTATTCTAGGGACCAAGAGGATTATAGTCAGACATGATGTCAAATTCATGGAAGCCAAGGCATTTAGAAGGTCTAGAGTTTTTCTTTTAGATGATCAATGTGAGAAACCAACATAAACTTTGAGGATAGTTCAATTGAATTAGGGGTAACAATATACCAGTACCAGTACAATGGAGATGACCAAGTGTAATAACTATGTAGCATTAGTCAACCAATTGGTAGATACTGAGCCTTCCATCTATCAAGAGGTAGTACAACATCAAGTGTGGGGAGATGCAGTGGTTAAGAAGTATACCTCAATAATGCAGAATGATGTGTGGGAGGTGGTGCCTAGACCAACTGATAGGATCAAGTTGGATCTATAAGATCAAGCATGGTGCAGATGGTAGTATTGAGACATACAAGGCAAGATTTGTGGCCAAGGGGTTCTCTCAAGAGGAAGGAATAGACTATGAGGTGAAATTAGCTCCAGTGGATAGCTATACTTCTATACAAGATGTGATCTCATTTTTTGTACAAATGTGATGCAAAATCCATCAAATGAATGTCAAGACAAAATACATTAATGGTGAATTAAAATATGAGGTATACATAGAACAACTAGAAGGCCTTAGAGTACACAACAATGAGACCCATGTATGCAAATTGAAGGGAGCCTTGTACAAACTCAAATAGGCTCCCAAAGCATGGTATGAGCTCATTAATACTTACAGGGAATGATTTTTGTTAAGAGTGAGGTGGATGCAACCTCTATTACTTAGTGGTTGGGGCTAAGATTCTCATTCTTGTTCGATAAGTGGATGGCCTATTCTAGAAGGTTCACTAGGGATCATAGAGGAGTGCAAGAGGGATATTGTAGCAAAGTTTGAGATAAAATATTTGGGACTTACGCATTACTTTCTAGGCATGGATGTGTGCTAGACAAATGGAGAAGTTTTCCTTGGACAAGGGAAATATTACATCAACATCTTGAAAAGGTTCAAGATAGAGGATAGAAAACCCATGTCTACACCCATGATCACAAATTGGAAGAAGGTAGGCACATTAAGGGAGAAGGATGTAGATCTTGCATTATATAGGTAGTTGATTGATTCTCACATATTTGGTCAACACCAAGCTAGATATAGCTTTTGCAATAAATTATCTTAGTTAGTTCATAGTTGAGCCAAGGAGAGTGTGTTGGATAGTGACAAAGCAGGTTTTATGGAATTTGTGAGGTACAACTGAGTATGGGATTAGATATACTTGAGGTGAAGGAACCAAGTTAATAGGCTATACTGACACAAATCAAGCAAGTAAGAAATCAAACAGGAAAAGTACTTCAAGGTATTGCTTTCATTTGGGAGATCAACAGTTGTCTCTTGGTTCAATGAGAAGTATAAGTTTGTGAATTTGAATTCTATGGATTCAAAGTACATAGTAGTGAGCATGGCAATATATGAAGCTATATGGCTCCAGAAGTTGCTGGTAGTCTTATTTGGCTAGAGAGTTGAGACTACTTTGATACATTATGATAATAAGAGTTACATTAAATTATCTAAGAATCTTGTATTTAATGATAGGTTTAAGCATATATAAACTAGGTATCACTTCATCAAATATTATGTACATTGAGGGATTGTCCAAATTACAATCTATACCTACAAGGGAGCAAGTAGTAAACATTTTGAGTAAGGCATTAGGGAAGGAAAAATGTATTTTCTTCAAACTAAGTTGGGTGTCATGTAGAACAACTTCCTATCTAAGAGGGAGTGTTAGTTTTAATAGCTTGGACAATTATTGATCCATTTTCTAGGATTTAGTAAATAATTGTTTTTTTCTATAAAGAATCCTAGCAATTGGGACAATTATTTATTTATTAATTATCTCTTTTAGAAACACCTAGAAACTAATTGGTTATAGTTTATTAAGGTGTTATTAATCTCAATCATGGGTTTCCCAATGTGAGTAGTATAAAATGAGGTGAGTGGGCATTTGGAGAACACAAATTTGACAAGCATTTAAAGTGATAACAAATGAATTTGCAACGTTGTCAAATAGTCTTGCAGTGTTAGCAAGGGCACAATGATGGCATTGGGGATAACAATGGTAGAATCTCAGCAAGAGAAATTGGGAGATTATCAGAGCCCTGCCAGTAATAGGCACACAATTTGTGTATCTTTTAATATGATAAAGTTTAATACAATTCCTCATCTACAATACTAGTTTTCCATTCGAGGTTTTTCTAGGGACAATTTCACCCAAAAAAATGTGTTCTTAGTGTGAGAAATCTTTTCATGATTTTATTTGTAAAGTTATAGTTGTGTTATTAATCAATATTTTATTTTGGGTGATTAAATAATCTATCTAAGATAGGAGATTACTAATCAATAATTGCACTATATTTTTCACACAAGCAAGGTGCTACATCTGGTATCAAAGCTCGAGATTCAACACTGGGAACTCTAGGCATATTGTGCACCATCACTTAAGCAATTAGTAAACTTGCAACATGATTAAACAAAAAACTTATATTGACATCAAACTTGAAACCAAACAATTGAATAACAAGCTCTAAAATGATACAATTTCTAAACCTGAAAGTAGAAAAACTTAACGCTTTCTAGATTCTTTCTTTATGTCTGTGAGTTATGGCCTTATGTTTTTTTTATGGATTCATAGGTGTCATTCTTGTGTTTGGGTGTTCTAGGAGAGATGGCTTATGATTGTAGATCCATTGCTAAAGGTTGTATCTTAGGACATGGTAGAGGTCATGGGAGAGGTAGTCACCATAGCCCTTCCTTGGTTTATATACGAGAGCCTATTTAGGAAGAGGCTAGAGCGGGTGATAGTGTTGAGCATCATGCTGAGTCAAAACAACCTATCACTAGAGAGATCCTAGAGAGTTTACCTTTGCATGGTAGAGTTCATCATTTAGAGCATGGGGACAGAGATAAGTCTAGGAGTCCTAGAAGAGGGAACTTAGAGAACATAAGGGAGTTCATCCAATCAACCAGATGAAGGACCTACTATGGGTCAAAATTAAAACTTTTAATGAAGAAGGTACCAGATATGATGTTGAGAACTAGTTGATTACACTAGATAGGTGATTTTTCATGCAAGACTTTGACTCCAATGTCAAAGCAAGATATGTCATCACCCAATTAGAGGCCTTTATAGCTATTTGTTGGAAGATAAGGGAGGAGAAACTTGGGGTAAGCATGTAGACTGTCGCATGGGAGTTGTTCCTCAAAAACTTTCATGAGTGATTCCTATCAGAGCGGTGGCAGCAATAGAGGGAAGATGAGTTTCATGACTTATGACATGGTACCATGACTATGGTGGTGTATGAGCATAAGTTCTTTGAGCTAATGCCTTATGCAGGAATCAGTGATAACTCATTGTTAATGGTCCAACATTTTATTAAAGGACTTTATGATAACATCATTGGGGGTGTTAAGGTTTTCCAACCTAAAACCCTTAAGGATGCAATTCTGTGAGCTAGTTTGGTTGAGACGAATGTGACTTCAGGTCAAGGTGGTCTACCAAGTGTTCAGGCTAGGGGATCATCTTATTCTAGACCACCTAAGGGCAACCAGTCTCAGCTAGCTTGAAACTCTAAGAATCCTCCTACCTTCTCTAAAGGTAATCAAGAGTAGCATGGTATAAATTGTGTCCATGGTAGTAGTGGTTGTTCACAGTTAGTGAACTATCACAACTAGTAATGTAGTATGCGTAATAGATCAAATTGAGCTTCTCAAGGCCATAATTAGGATGCTAGTGTTGGTTATTTTCATCAATCTCATGTACCTGAAGCTCAAGGAGGATTTAGTGGAGATTTTTGCTCTTGTGGACAACATGCTCATAAGGCGACCTACTATCCCAAGTGTGCACCTTAGTTCTCGAGTCAGAGGTTTGTAGCTTTGAAGCCCAAACTTAGGGATGTGTGTCGATCTCAAAGGGTGTTTATAGTGGGGTCTCATCCTCCTATAGGGGGG